>LOEQ01001624.1:166192-176908 GCA_001685075.1 Bramus lutescens
GTGACTGACCCCAGTGTCTGGGGGAGGGCCGTACAACTGATGTCCAGAGAAGAATAGTGTGACTGACCCCAGTGTCAAGGGAAGGGTCGTACAACTGATGTCCAGAGGACAACAGTGTGACTGACCCCAGTGTCTGGGGGAGGGCCGTACAACTGATGTCCAGAGAAGAACAGTGTGACAAGGTGATGCAGAAGACACTGTTTCCTGGAGCAGCCTTAAACTTTAGAGAAGAGGGGAAGCTCTCTAGGACTTAATTAATCACACTGCTCCCCGAGGCTCTGAGCCTGCACTTACTTCCTCCCCCAGGTGAATCCTTCTCTACTTCCAGCCTTCCTCCCACTAGTCACCTCTGTATCTGGAAAAGGTTCCTTGTCATGTCCATGAAAATCATAACTTCCTGCTGTCGGGTATAATCAGAGCCTACAGATGAGATGTAATCTGTCCATCACAGACATGGCACAGCAGAGACCAAGCAATGCCCTCCTGGAGCTAAGTTATATAGAATGATCACAGAGAGCAGTTTATCTTGCAAAATTAAAAAAAAAAGTCAACCCAGTGGCAGCTGGCCTCAGTCTACCCAATTGCTTCTTTCATTTAGCCATGCATCAATCAGATATTTAAGCAAGTCCCAGAAAATAATCTATTTGGAGAGCAGAATTCTTCCCTTACCAGTTTGTTTGGGTATCTGAGGAGGATGGGCTGCACTGGAACTCCTGGAATGAAGGCTCCTAGAATCACATGGAGATTGTTATCATAGTTTGTATAGGAACAAGAAGTATATAATAGTAAAAATTGTATAAATACACTGATGGCTTAAGAGTAGACAAAACAAGAACCATGCTGAAATATTTACCAAAATGAGTCATCACAAGTCAGACCTAAGGCAAACATTAAATGTTGTGCCTAAAATGCTGTGCCTCAACCACGTAAGCATATATTTATTCACTGTTTCCTTTGATAAAGAAAATTAAAGACATTTATTTCAAAACAATTCTTTAGTATACATATAATTTGTATCATTTCTATTTATTTTAGGGGTTGTTTTCATTTCCTAAGTGTATGTTACCCAACAACATAAGAAAGGCATGGTAAAATCAAGGAGAGACTAAAATCCAGAGAAAATAAGAACTAAAATGCTGGAAGAAAAGCCATTATGCTGGCTTGAAGCAAGGCACGCCTTTGGTGCGGAACACACTAGCAGCCAACATAAACAGCCTAGAGTGTCACAAGTTAAAAGGTACATCCATGGCTGCCCTCTTAAGATGAAAAAAAAATCATTCAAAAACATGAATGATATTACAGAAGCCCCCAGGTAACTATGAGGGTCCTTGGAGGAAAAAGAAAAATGTCAGTGACTTTTGAACATGCACACACATATATACACATAGACACACATACACAGAGAGACATATATAGACACACACACACACCCCACAGAAAGAAAAAGCCTATGTCAAAAAGGAGAGGAAAGGACTAAATAGGAATAAGTTCTGTGGAATCATAGCATCAGAAAGGTTTTATAAGAAAAGGAATGCCAGGAGCAAATGAGTTGTATTGTGCATCACAATCGAATTATTTGAGAAATCTCAAATACTATATTGTTATAATGCATAATTTAATTTATCTCACCTGGTTTAAAAGTAATCAAACAGGAGCGATTAGTACAAGTACCTTCTGGGAAAACAAGTATCTTGGGAGAAAAGGAATAAATTTAATATTTCAATCTAATTAATAGGCTACCTCTTTATTGTCCTATGACGTCATCAACACCACTAACACTTTAAAACTTAAATAAAAAGCTAATTCATGATTCTAACAAAAATTGGAATCAGATTGTTCCATCTTCCCCAAAAAGAGGTGCAGTTTGACTAGTCTAATTATTAGAAGACGATTAAAGCTTTAAATAAATAATACTCTTAGTTTACAGAATATGTGGCTTACTTCTGCTTCTTTTACATTTGTTTCTGAATGTTTTTATTAGTGATCTGAATAAATTTAAAAGAAGACATATAGCAAGGTTATATCTTTAACCTAAAGAAATCTTTGTGCTATAGCTTTCTCATTAAATGCTATTTACTCCCAGTCTATATTTCAGGGAGGCCTTGAGAACAAAGGAGAAAACGCCTGCAATGTGCCTTCTGCTCAGCTGCCTTGGCTATTGTGCGGGACAGACTTCATAGCTTGCTCTGCCTGTCCTGAGGAGGCATTTTAGCTGTTAATGCGCTACTTGACGTTTTCTCTGTGAAAGACATACAAGCATTATGAGCTTCTTCTCAATTAGTTAAGACACAAGATTGGTTTTCTGAAGCTTTTAAAATTTAGTCATGAGTTAGCTGCTAAGTATATAAAACCAGATCAAATCCCTGTACTCAAAGCAGTTAGTGATATACGATCTGTAGCAATTAGAGAGGGAAAACATTGGCTCAAACTACAAACTAAAAATTAATGAGTGGGCATAATTCCATCCCCTATTTTATAAAATGGGTTTCCTGTGACAAGCAGACACAATGGCCAACAGTTTTACTTGGCATAAATCCACAAATAGCTTACTAACAAGGAATGCTAACAAAGCAAATCAGAAATTTCAGGGAAGACAGAACACTCAAAATAGCCTAGTGGCTCTAATGTTTAAATTATTTCCACCAGTCTCCTCCCCTCACCAAGTGGCTGTGACTCAGGACCTGAGAAGGATTTCAAATCAGGCCATTTTTATCCCCGGACAGGGAAAAAGTTCTGCAAAATGAAAAAAAAAATGAGCTGAAATCTATCTTCTTACTATCTCTCGCCTACTAATCTTAGACCTAGTTCTTGCATCCAAAGAGAAAGTCTAACTTTTCCAAATGCCACCTCACTTGTTTTTAAGTTATACCTCTGTTGCCATGGTTTCTAAAGCCTCCAGGGTGGGTGCACTTGAATGTCTATGTGTTTACCATAGGTGGGCCAACTGCTGTAGCACTGTCCCCTAGAGATCACGCGCTTAACGTCTATGTGTTACCATAGGTGGGCCGACCACTGTAGTACTGTCCACTAGAGATCACCTACTTTCGTCTGGGCAAAGACACATGGGTGTTTGTCGCAATCATCCCTGCTCTGTGCAGTACTGGCCTCCAAGGGCCTCCCAGAGAAGGGTGGGAGTTGGTGAGGTCTGATAGATTTACAGGCTATTTTCATGTGCTCTTGAATGGAAAGCTCTACTTAAACATAATTCAGAAAAGATTTGGTACACTTAGAATATTTTTAGTCAAGTGAGTTAAATTATATAAAATATTCATTTTATTTAACAATGATTAAATTCAGAGAATCATTTGTTATAACACAAAGAAAATATCTGGCAACTAAAAGGGAACGGTATGTGCTGGGGCGGGGTCTTCACACTGACTGGTTTGTTTATTCTGTGTCTATTATGCTGTGGACACATGGCATGACATCTCGCTCTCTATGAACCCAAATGAGTAAGTCTACAGACACACAAAAGCTCTCGATGTATATGAATGACTCCTGCATCTTACCTGGGGCCACTCCCCTCCGGATGTTGCTCGTTTTCTGATTTCATTTATTGTGTTTTTTCGGGAATCTGGGTCAACACGGGACACCAAAACTGGCTGCACAGCCCGTAACAGCCCTTGAAAACAAAGTCATAATCCAGTCATTTTTCTTAAGACACCATGGCATTAACACTGGGTAAACTGAAAGAATCTGTTTACAGAAAATGAAAATGTTAGCAAATCTAAAAGAATGATACTTTTCAAACCCAATTCGAAGGTGCCTAGTTAGATTCTAATCTCAGATGCAGATGGGTATTATTTCATTGATTTTACAGAAGTTAGCAGAAGAATGGGGGTGTAGAAGGGGAGGAAAAACAATTTTTGTTTCCTAAGAGTCTTTTCTCTTAGTGGATGTTAAACTGTGGGACTAAGCTTCAAACTATCATGTTTGATTTTAGGAGGACCTTAAACACTCATAGTAGGAATCAACAATGTGCATGAGCAGAGGGCAATTATAACTGATTTTTACTGAAATCCTTCTGAAGAGATCGCTTCCCGTCACATGCAAAATAAACGTGAAGTGCTCTGCAATGGAAACGTTTAGGAAAAAGCCACAGTGCAGAAAGCACGCTAGTTGCACGCTGAAGAAAATGAAGTGTCCGCACTCAATGACAAAGCTACAAGGACTACTGTTCTTCCCGAGGAACACTAAGACAGCATCCGGCAGCTATCACACCCCACTCGCTCATCACTCGCTGCTTGCGGTAACCTTGGGACAACCGGGAGCAGTTACTTGGAGACTGATTCCTAGGGGAGAGATAGTAGCATCTGGCAGGAAAAACATTTCACGTGCTTCATTATTTTTTATGGCAGGAAGCACTTATTGTTCCACATCATAATTTTCAAGGAGTTACACAAATGTCCCTCGGGGAGCGATAGCGGCACAATAATCTAGAAAACAGAGCTGGAAGAAAAGACTTAGCACATTCATCAGCCTAATGCCATAAAGAAAAGTTCGTGAAATAGCATGTGACCTGTGTTTTTCAGATTCTTTTAAAAAATAAATAAGCATGTTTAGTGTCTGAAATCTGATTTTCCTTATGACACGTAGGAACACAAAGATATGGCGGCATTGTGAAAGTACAAGTTCCCTAAAAGTCTAAAGATTAGGGGACATGTCTAATTTTTTTCTTTATGTAGAGTAGCTCATTGAAATAAACGGGAATGCATTTAAAATCTTTTAAAGTTTTATTTTCAACTGGCTGGGGATTTTGCTCAGTATTAAACCATTTGACTTGCATGTACAAGATCAGGGGTTGACTACTCAGGAATGAAAGCAAATAAGTATACAGAAAATGATGCTATATGATTCTTTCTACTTAAACTGCGCACATGATAAGATTTAAGCTGCTACCCTACGGGTACTTACTGCCAACCAGAGGGGTTTGTGCATTCTCATTGCGTGACACCAGAGAAGGCAGCCCAGCTACAACGCAGGCGATTCCATCGAAGAACGTTGAATGAGGGGCGACAACAAAAATGGGTGCTTCCGAGGGGCTCGCGATCTTCCCCTTCACAGTCACCATAAACCCCATTGAGAAGAACAAGGCATGGCCCAGAAACTTCAAAGCTGGCTGAGCAATCTTCCTTTGAAAACAGTGGTAGAAAAGACGTGTTTGGCTTTGCTTTACTCTAACTCCGGTTATCAGGCTTGGCAGCAAGCATCTTTACCTTTTGAGCCATCTTGCCAGCCCCATTAACCTCATTATTCAAATTTAATCTTATTTATATGTAGCTTTATCTATGTATGTCACAGACATATGGACGCCCAGGGAAGCCAGGAGGGTATCGGATTCCCTGAAGCTGAGTTACAAAGGGGTGGTCAACTACCCAGTGTTGTTCTCTGGAGGAACAGCCAACAGTCTTAACCCTTGAGCCATCTTTCCATGTCCTCGTTTTGAAGCTAAGAGAACTGAGGCACAGAGAAGCAATTTATCCAAAGATGCATGGCTAATAAAGGACTCCATTATTCTGTAAGCCTGAAATGATCATAAAGAATCTTCAAACTACATCCCACACTGAGATCACCAACATCAGTACTGGCCATAGGAAGCAGTCATCTTGGGAATGAATTCCTCCTGCAAAATGAATGTGCTACTGTCTACCCAAACAAGAAGTCTCATGCTAAATTAATTTAGGAATAATTCTTAGAGATAAATCTCATAGTGTGATAGCCTTTAGGCATCAAGATATAAAAATAAATAAAATAATAAATAATAAATAAACTCACTGTTGCACTTCCACTGAACTTAGATACACAAGAAAGTCCAGAAGCCTCCTTATTTACTTTTTAAAAACATTTTAAGATAGACTAACATTAAAGATTAATTATCTGAGCTGGCAAGATGGTTCACCAGATAAATTCATTTGCCACTAAGTATGATCACCTAAGTTCATATATAGAATCCACAAAGTAGAAAGGAACCAACTATGACTTCTGCATGTGTGCAGTGGCATATGTGCACATGCATACACACATATACACACAAAATAGTGTAAAAAAGATTATCACCACACTGTGCAAAGAGCTATGCTGGACATTTAAGACAAGTAAGGTCCACTCTCTTAATTAATATGCTTAAATAAACAGGGAATCTGAGTTCCAGGACAGGCTCCAAAGCTGCACAGAGAACCCTATCTTGAAAATATGAAAGAATAAAATAAAAGTAAAAGTAAAAATAAATAAATAAATAAATAGAGAATAAAAATATTCTCATATACATTTAGATTCCAAGCACAGAATGGATACCTTGGATAAGAGCAAACACTTATTATGGAGTATCCAGACACGGCATGGCTTTTACTGTCTTAAAATAAAAACAGCTGTAAGCTGAATGGTGGTGCTCGCCTTTAATCCCACCACTCGGGAGGCAGAGGCAGGCGAATCTCATAAGCTCGAGGCCAGCCTGGTCTACAAACCTACAAACTGAGTTCCAGGATGGCTAGAGCTACACAGAGAAACCCTGCGTTGAAAAATTAAAAAAAGAAAAGAAAAGACCAGTTGTAATGATCTCAACAAGCCCCTCACAGACTGGGCCCACTGCGCTCCCTACTCCCTTATAGAGAGGTGAGAGTGCTCACAAGACATGCAGAAAGCAGTGCATGGAAGCTTCAGGCTCGCTAATGGCTCATTTATGTATCCTTCCCTCCAGATACAGAAGCAGAAAAACAGATGGGGTAGAAGTGGGGCCTGCACCTTTTCTGTGGTGCCCTCACCTACCTTAAGTGTACCTTCCATAGGTAACTATACCTTTTGTAGGCAACCTCTCCTCCATCCTCCAGTAAGCATCCCCCATTAAACTCACTGGTTCCCTAAGCTAGACTTGGGTGGAACCATCTCTTTGGTCTGCCATCAGTGTCCTATCTGAATGAATAGACCTTTGTTCACATCTCTACTTAATAAAACAATACGGCTTTTCATGGAATGTAAAATAAAATATGCACAGCCATCCTTTAGTAATTGTGGAGAACAGACTCCACAGCCTGGCAAAGAGCAACATCCACAAATCCACAAACCTTTCATATAATGCCATGATGCATATGCTATCCATACTTTCCTGTTGACTTTCAAACACCTCTAGAGTGTTGACAATACCTTAGATAATATGAATGCTATGCAAATAGGTCTGATAGCATATTGTTTAGGGACCATTAATAAGCAAACAGTATATCCATGTTCAGTAGAGATGTTATCTTTTTTCTGAGCACTTTGATCCAAACTTGGTTGAACTGCAGATGCAGAACACATTGCTGACTATATAGCACCTATTAGGTATTGGAAAGAACTTGAAACACTGAGTTTCTAATTTCCTTAGCCAGTGAAAGTCTTCTAGTAACTAGCCAAGGAGGAAGCTTCTGCGGTGCTCACCTCCCAAGAAGTGAGGCCTAGTAAAGCAGAGTGCTTTCCAGAGGGCATGGGTAAGTGACAACCTCTACCTTTAGTCTAGAGGTGAGCGCTCTACTCATACAGAAAGTACTCTGCTGTGCTGTCACGCTATTTAGCTATAGCGGTACAGCTTCTAAGAAACATATTTCAAGTCAGACCCCTTAATGACTCCTATTTACATGTATTTTAAAATGCACAGGGGAAAAGAGCCATGTAAACCTGATGACCCGAGTTGGAGCTCCAGAGCCCACTTAGAAGCCAGCTACAGCAGGGTGCACCTGCAATCAGAGCACATCTATGGAGGAACGGGAAGTGGAGACAGTGAGCCAGTGAGCATGGAATATGCTCTCATCACAGAAATATGACACAGTATACCTCAAACAAGGGGAAAGATGAGAGTCAACTCCCAAATGTCCTCTGACCCCCACATACGTGCTGTGGCACACAGACACATGCAAGCATGTGCACGCACATACACAATTAAGAAAAAATTTAATAGCTCAAAGTCTTGTGCCGCATAACTTCAAAATTATTTGCATGAGAGGAAATGGAGATGCTGATTTAACTGACAAAAGTACAAGTTTTCTAAAGCAAAATCAATAAAATATTGAAAAGAACACTTTTCTAAGTTTTTTCTAGATTCTTAAACTATTCCTTCCCTCGCCCTACGTTTTTGCGAGCCAGCAACTCTAAAACCAAGGAAAGAATCTGAAAGCAGAATGAATCACGGAAAGCAGCCCATGAAGCGTTGCTTTATACTGTGCATCCTCGAGCTATAAAACAAAGAAAGACGATGTGCAGGGACTGAGTTTTCTCTGGGGCGTTGCCAACACTGCATTTATTTCCACTTCAAACCAGCCTTGTTTTCCATATTTGCATTTGTTCACTGGGACAAGAACCAAACAGCAAACTGCACTCTTCTATTAAAAGCTGTAGAGCAGGAGTTCTCAGTCATTTTGGAGGGCATAAACCGCATTTGAGATCTGCATGGAACGAACAACACATCCTTGCATTTGGAAAAAGCAAGTGAGCAAACAAACACCATGCACAATTTCAGGAGTTCATGAGCGTCCTAAAACAAATGCATGGATTTGCAACCTACTAGAATCCATGGCATGCACAGGAAGCAGGTCCATGTGCAATATGTACAGATGGTGATAACCTGATCCTGCCAAACAGTAATGGCTTTCACCAGTATATTCTATTTATTCTTGCCCAGTCTGCTGTCTAGAACCACCCTATTTAGATAATTCTAGAAATTCTAGAAAAGCAGTTCCATTCACCTTAGTACTAACATTTGAAAAATGCTAGGCTGAGTGGTAATTAAAGTTAACATTAACCACTAACATAATTAATAAAAAAAAATATACTCAACCCACTTAACTGTATTATTGCAGAAGGCACCTTGTTGCTACCTCGAAGGAAAAGTAAATGTGAAAATTTGGAAAGACAAAAGAAAGCCAAGTATTTTATAGCTATAATGTTCCAGATAAAAACAACAGACTGTATTAGTCAGACTGCATCAGTGTATCACAAGGCCCAAAACAAGCAGCTAGGGAGGAAGAAAGATTTATCTTTTAGCTCATGGCTTCAGAGGTTTCAGCTTATAGTGATCAGTTCTGTTCCGGGGACATGGTAAGATGGGGCTTCACAATGACAGAATATGGCAGATGCTACTCACCTCACAGTAGACCGGAAACACAGAAAGCGAATATAGAAAAGGGCTAACTCCTCCTTCCCCAGGACACACTCCTAGTAACCTAATTATTCCAACTAGGCTAGGCCCTTCCAGATTTTCACTACCTCCTAATCATGCCGCCATATTTTGAATCCATCAAGAGATTAATCCTTTGATCAGGGCACAGCCCTCAGGATACAGTCACTTTCCAAAAGCCCATTGGCTGCCAGCAAAGCTTCTAGTGCATGAAGCAACTGGAGACATTCATTCCATGTAAAAACACAACACAGGGACTCTTTCACAACCAAAGGTGCCTATCCTTCACAATAATTCAGAAAACAAAATGTTTTAACATTAAGAAATTATACTTCTGTGAGTTCAAGGCTAGTCTGATCTACAAGAGCTAGTTCCAGGACAGGCTACAAAGCTACAGAGAAAAGAAATTATAACCTCGAACTGAATATTATCAAAATGTGCCTATGTGATAATTTCTGAAAAAAAAAACAAGGCCATTTCCATGCAAGAAACAAATATAAACTATGAAAACTGAGTAGCAGCAAGCTACTGAAGAAAGAATAATCAAATACTCACTGAAGAAACTATAACCAAAACTTAAATTTTTGACTTGTGTAATATTTGGCTATAATTATCTCTTACCTCCTCCAACCACTGATTGGATGGGTCAACTTTTCAGGGCAGCATGCTGTTGCAATTGCAGCAAATGGCCATGCCAGTAACAAAATTAATGCAACCAATAATAAGCGGACTGGAAGCAGAATAATTCCAAGAAGAAAAATCTGCAAATCAAAGTTAACAAAAAATGACAAATGGATGTTACTTAAATATATCATTACCAAACACAAAAGCATAATAGGAAAGTTTTGACTTCATGCATGTACTCAAGGAGGAATTAAATGCTGTCTTGTATGTATCTCTCTCTCTCTCTCTCTCTCTCTCTCTCTCTCTCTCTCTCTCTCACACACACACACACACAACATGACATTTGATCTCAATGGGCTACTACTTGCTGGGCATTGTAGTACGTTAATCCCAGCATTTTCCAGGTAGAGGCAGGCAGATTTCTATGGGATCTATATGAATTAGAGGCTAGCCTGGTTTACATAGTGAATTCCAGGCTAGCGGGGCTATATTATGAAACCCCGTCTCAAAAAACAAACAAACAAAAAACCAAAACAACAATACCACAAAAGGCAAAATAAGCAGTGAGGAGAACCATGGGATTCTGATCTGGATGCCCATGAGAAGGAATGGAGGATGCTGGTAGAACAAAGAAAAGGCGGCTTGACTTAGGAGCAAGAGCAAGCTTCCGGGAGGAGGGGTATCCTGAAGAGTCTTGCAAAAGCAGAAGGTGCTGCTGAGCCTTTGGCTCTAGCTACTGGAGAGGCTGAGGCCGGAAGAGCAAGTTTAAGGCTGCCCTAAGTTAGGAAGAAAAGGGAGCTGGAGCTTGATGCCTCAGTGAGAAAGTGCTTGCCTAGCACGCATAGCTCGTGCTGTTGGTCCCAGAGCGCTTGCTTAGCATGCATAGCTCCTGCAGTTGGTCCCAGAGTGCTTGCCTAGCATGCATAGCTCCTGCAGTTGGTCCCAGA
>LOEQ01001625.1:23526-34273 GCA_001685075.1 Bramus lutescens
CGGGTAGGAGGCACAGATACATTGTACAGAATAGAATTGGATATTTATTACCTGAGTTATGGGATGGGAAGGAAAAAGGGGAGGGGGAAAAGAGAGAAGGGGAAGAAGGAGAAGAGGACAGAGCGAGAGAGAGAAGGGGGAGCGGAGAAGTGGGGAGAGAGGCAGAAGCTGAGCTGTCTCCGAGAGGAAGACGGAAAAGAGCAAGCTCAGGCTGGTAGCTGAAGATCAGCCTGCCTCAGCGGATGGGGGAGGGAGTGGGCGTGGCTTGTCTCCCAAAGTGACGAACAATCATAACACATGGTGTGGAAGGTCCTTTTGTCTATGTGTTGTTTTTATTGGTTAGTGAATAAAGAAACTGTCTTGGCCTGTGATAGGGCAAAAGAACAGAGCTGGTGGGGGGGGGGAACTAAACTGAATG
This sequence comes from Bramus lutescens, assembly GCA_001685075.1. Taxonomy (NCBI): domain Eukaryota; kingdom Metazoa; phylum Chordata; class Mammalia; order Rodentia; family Cricetidae; genus Bramus; species Bramus lutescens. The sequence continues at coordinate 23,945 of LOEQ01001625.1, forward strand.
CTAGGAGTAAAAAGGCAGAGTCAGGGAGAAGCAGTGGAGCCACAGCCAGAGACAGACGCTGGGACTTTACCTGGTAAGCCACTGCCATGTGGTGATACACAGATGAATGGAAATGGGTTAAACTACGATGTAAGAGCTAGCCAATAAGAAGTTAGAGCTAATAGGCCACGCAGTGATTTAAATAATACAGTTTCTGTGTGGTTATTTTGGTTCTGGTTGGCCGGGGCAAACATGTGGCCTTATTACACAGCCAGATGTAGTGGTGGGTGTGATCCCAGTACCTGGGAGGAGGAGGTATTGTGGGTCAGGAGTTCAAGGTCAGTTTCTGCTACACAGGAAGTTTAAGGACAGGCTGGGCTACAAGAGACCCTATCTTTAAAGAAAAAGGAAAAAAAATCATTCCCGGGGTCAGTGACATGGCACAGTGGATAAAAGCACTTGCCACTAAGATACCCTGAGTTTAACCCCTAGAACCCACCTAGCAGAAGGAGAGAAGTGACTCCTAGAAGTTGTCCTCGGACCTCCACGTGTGCACTGTGGGACAAGATTTCACATACACATGGACTTGCACACTAAATAAATCTGAGAAAAATAAATGTCAAAAGTAAATCAGATGAGTTCCTTCTGATAAATGAGGACTTTTAAGTAAATAACCGCTCTGCTAAGTAGAGAAGCAATTAGAAATAATCTTCAACTCCTGTAACGTTTTTCTTAGTGTGGAAAATACTAACTAGCATTCACAGACAAAGTCTCTGTGCTGTGAGGGTTAGAGACTGGTCCCCAGTCCCATGCTCGTATGCCATCATTCCAGCAGCAGATATTCTGTGAACCAAGGTTTAGAAATGGTCACTGTCCAAAGCATCCTACTGAGGACAGAGCAGACAAAGGACTTGGGTCCAGGTCGGGTCCCTCCGGTCTCGCCAGTTATTTTGCTATTGAATTCTTTCTAATTTCCATGTCAGGGATCTTTTCTGAATGCCTTATCTCATCAAATCAAGGCTGTTATGTCATGTAAGGCACAGTTATATCAAGATGAGTAACACTGCCCATTAATGTTTTTGTAATGCAAATACAGCATTTATTGAAGGTATATCATTACAGTTTCAGGAATCCTAAAATGTTTATACACATTTATACCCAAGTATACTCATGTATAAATATGTACACATCTTCAGTAAAATTCAGTAAACTACTAGACTTGAGGCAAACTATTTCTTAAAAATGTTGTAAAATACAAATATCTCTGACTCCTTTAGAAGATTAACTTTGTCATAAAATAAAAAGATAAATTTTAAATGTGACTATTAGGGACCTAGAAACATTTGCTAGCACAGGGCTCTTTTTAAAAAAAATATCTGTTTGGGTTGGAATGATGGCTCAGCAGTTAAGAATGCTTACTGCTTTTGCAGAGAACCTCGATTCAGTTCCCAGCACCTAACCCTGAGAGTGCCACTTACTGTGTGCCAAACATTCAAACACATGAGTATATGGGAGCCATTCCTATCCAGACTACCACTGCATAAATAGTAAATGAAAATATAAAATATTTAAATTACTTCTTATCTGTTGTAGTAAGCCATATTATAATAGTCCATTAAAAGCAGAATTTAGCCAGGCATGGCGGCTCATGCACGTAATCTTGGCATTTGGATTTCCTCAAGTCTGAGGCCAACCTGGCCTGGCCGAGGCTGTGAGGTGGATTTTTTAGGTAAGTCTAGGCTATAGAGCAAGGCATGTTTTAAAAGACACATTTAAATTTTTTTTAGAATTATGTATGTGTCTGTGAGCCTGCATGTGTACACTTTGCATGTGTAGGAAACTTGGAGGCCAGAAGAGGGTGTTGGTGTTACACACGTGTGCAGCCTTGTGAGTGCCGGTAACCAAACCCAGTTCCTCTGAAAGAGTGGTAACTATAAAGCATAGTTTAAATATTCCCCATTTTAAAATGCTTTTTGTCCTCTAAAAATTATGGAAAGCAATTAAAATTCCTCTTCTGCATTATAGACAAATGTTCTCTGTTAGTGACGACACAGCCATCCGTCTCTGTAGACTCAAAGAGCATCCGCATCTCATCAGAGCACTCTCAGTACAGCTTTTTTTTAAGGTAACTTAAAAGTTTTTGAGATTGTAATTAAATCCTTCCTCCATTCAACTCCTCCCATCCATCCCCCTTGCCATCTTTCAAATTCAAGGCCTTTTTCCTTCCTTTGTTGTTACACCTGTGTCTGTGAATATCTATATATTCCTACACAGAGAAGTACAACCTGTTAAGCTGTGTAATATTATCTGTGTCTGTCTTCAGGGCTGACCAGTTGGTGTTGGCTAACCAATTTGGTGTGTTATCAGTGGAAGTTTCTGTCCTGTCTGGTCCCACAGCCCCTTAAGTCCCAAAGAAACACACAGAGGCTAATACTAATTACAGCAATAGTTGGCCAATGATTCAGGCATATTCCTAACTAGCCCTTATATCTTAAATTAGCCCATTTCTAGTAATCTGTGTATCACCATGAGGCTGTAGCTTACTGGTAAGGTTCTGGCATCTTTCTCTTTTGGCAGTTACATGGCATCTCTCTGACTCTGCCTTCTTTCTCCGAGCATTCGTTTAGTTTCCCACCTACCTATATTCTTTCCTGCCATAGGACAAAGCAACTTCTCTATCAACCAATGGTAATAAAGCATATTTATAGCATGCAGAGGGGAATCCCACTTTAGTGTGTTCTTCCCTGGAAACAACTATTTTTGCTGCTCTCAGCATTCCTTCATTATCTGTAGCTCTTTGTCTGGGGTTGGAGCCTTGTGAGCTTTGTCCCTTCCGTATTAGCATGCCTATTGGTGTCATCCTTGTTTGGGTCATGGTTAGGCAATCATGTTGATGAGGTGTCATGGTTATAGTGACTTCTTTGACATTTCCAAGAGACACAATCTCACAGCAAACTCACTGATCCTAAGGCTTTAAAAATCTTTTCACCTGATCCTCCCTGCTTCCTGATTTAGAAACTATGTTGTAGATGTATCAGTTGGGATGAAACTCCACAACTCTGCATTTTGATTGGTTGTGGTTTTCTGCAATGTTGCAAAGAACTCTCCTTGATGTGAAGTGAGAACACATTTATCTGTGGGTATAAGGATAAATATTTAGATTGTAGTTAGGGATTATATTGGTTTTGTAAAGTGATGGTTGTAGGCTCTCCTCCAAGATCTATGAATTCTCTAGCCCTGGAGAGTTGTCTAGGTTTCCAGAACCAAGTATGATTTCCCTCTTGTTGAGCAGGCCTTAAGTCCAACTAGAGAGCTATTCAATACCACCAAGGTATGTGTGTCACTATGGCACCCTTTGCCATGCTGGCTAACTGTTGTGGTTCGTAGGCGTCATAGCAAGGTAGACTACTCGTCGCTTCCCTTGTTTGGAAACTTGCATGGTAGCTTCCATTACCATGAAAGCTAGTTTTCAGAGAGGAGGGTTTCAGGTCAGATTCATTTCAGGTCCTCTGGGTTCTGTGTCCAAAGTGCATGCTATGTTCAGCAATAAGGACTTACCTTCCACCTCTGGGGGCTGTGGGGAATGAAGGGCAACCGCATTAGCTTATGATTTGAGACTCTTGGAAAACCCTTACCAACAACTCAAAAGAGGGCTGTTCATCCCTGGTGTTGGGATTTTTGTTTGATAGTCTATGGCTCTAATGCAGAACATTGTCATTCCATATGGAAATTTTTAATGTAACTATGTTTGTATACACAGATTTACATGTAATATAGGTATTAAAAGTATAATTCGTTATGATTTTCAGACATCCTTATTGTTATCTTTCCCCTCCTTCTGCATATTCCTCTCTAATTAACCCCTCTGTTTTCCCATTTCTCACTTCAGATAACTTGTCCCCTGCTATTCCCCCTCTCTATTGCTCAGTCACCCCTACAATGCAATGCTCCCCTTTACTTTCCTGGTTTCTGCAGTTCCTTTGGGTTATGTACTCACATCTGAATATTTGAAGATAGGAACCTCAGGTGAGAGAGAACATGGTATTTGTCTTTCTGGGTCTGGGTTACCTTAGTCAGTATAATCTTTTCTAGTTCTGCTCGATTATCTGAGAATTCCATGATTTCATTTTTCTTTACAGCTGAATAATATTCCAGAGTGTCTGTGTACCACATTTTCATTATCCATTCTTTAGGTGAAGGACATCTAGGTTGTTTCCATTTCCTATCTATTGTGAACAGAGCAGCAATGAACATGGCTGAGCGAGTATCTGTGAAATAGGATCAACATTCTCTCTTCTTTGGGAATGTCTGAAGTGAATACCTCCCACTACCTCATGAGATTGTAATATCAACTGTTTGACACAGAAACATTTTAGAAAGCACGCAGCCTGCAGCCTTCTCTGATTTACTTTGACGATACAGAGCAACCTCAAAGTCCCTCTTCTGAAACTAGATAAGCTACCGCTTACGCTCCTTTCTAAAAGGCAAGCACCCTAAATTATTATTTACACCCCATCTTCTCACCAACACATGTCTACACACAAGTGAAATGGAGAGTTGAAATACTGTTTTAAATTGTAGCTACGCAGCATACCACCCCTCTGTCCTTCCTCCTTCAAGTTGATTATGTGTGCATTACATCAACTTAATTATTACTCTAGGGAAAATTAATTAAAACTATCCACCAGAAAATAGCTTTCATTAGTTTTAGAGGTATTGGTTTGATGGTTATTAAAATTTTATCAAACTCATTTTAGGGGGTTCCTCTTGAGAGGGTATGCTGCAGGAGTGAGGGGAGAGTATGTAAGGACTAGGAGGTGAATGGAACTGGGGTGCATGATGTGAAATTCCAAAAGAATCAATAAAATTTGTTATTTACAAAAATGTCACCAAAACTTAGTGCAGTGGTGTGAATGAGAATGGCCTGCGTGGGCTTGCATGTTGGAGTACTTGGTCCCTAGATGGTGGACTACGTGGGAGGGATTAGGAAGTCTTGCCTGTTGGAGGAAAAAGTGTCTCATTGGGGACTGGGTTTGAAGTTTCAAAAGCCTACTTCATTCCCAGTGTGCTGTCTCTCTTTTTAAATTTACTTTTATTTTATTTGCATTGGTGTTTTGCCTGCATGCATGTCTGTGTGAAGTTGTCAGATCATGGAGTTACAGATGCCACGGACCGACTCTCTTGGAGCTCGAAGACCGAGGGAGAACAAGGGTGAAGGCTTAAGGAGAATCTAGAATTCGGCAAGTGGCAGACAGACACAACTCAGATTGAGCTTTTGAATCTGCTGAAATTTTATTCAAGGAAAAGCATAGTATTTATATTTTCATAGAACAGAAACTGAATACACATCAGTTATGGAAGTTGGCACACTTCCTCCAAAACTAGACAACATCTAATACAAAGTTCAGGCTATTTCTATATTAAAAATCTTTTGTGGCTGCGTCCANAAACTGAATACACATCAGTTATGGAAGTTGGCACACTTCCTCCAAAACTAGACAACATCTAATACAAAGTTCAGGCTATTTCTATATTAAAAATCTTTTGTGGCTGCGTCCAAGAACACAGCGGTCCGTTTCTAAAAAACCTGTTTCACATCATAAATCTGCAGCAAATATTCTCATTGTCCAAGGCTGACAATGCCCCTTAATAACTCTCAAAACTTTTCTTCAGGTCCTTTGCTAAATGGCCAATCTCTATACCAAAAATGCAGGGCAGGTTTAAGGTTTTCTTTCATCCTCTGTTAATGTGCAACAAGGCTAGCCTAGCAAGCCTTTCCATAAAAGCAGCGTGTGAAACCCCCTTCTCTGCCCCTCATAATTTTTCCATCTCCTCCCGAGCTTGACATGCTGACCAGTCCAAGGGAGTGGGTAGGTATTTTCCACTCTCTTTCATCCATCAGGTGGAGACTGATGCATGAATTCCTCTGAACTCAATGAATCATTGGGAACATTTCCTTGTTTAAAGGAACCATAAGCCTTTTTGCACAATAAGCCTGCAATAATCATAAGGAATAGAAAAGACTGGAAGAGAAAGATACACTAAGAACAGTGTGGCAGTTAGTGATCGAAAAGGCTGATCGGATATCATTATCTGAGCTGACTGCCAGGAAACTGCCGGGGGCATCGCTCTGGCAAGCTCAGGCCCCTCACCTGACACCAGCTTCCATCACAGAGGCATTCTGTCACACAGGCGCCAGCATAGGCGTGGCATACAGACAGTTGTTAACTGCCATGAATGTGCTGGGAATTGAACTCGGGTCCTCTAGAGCGAGTTCCAGGACAGTTACAGCTGTGACACAGAGAAATCCTGTCTCAAAAAACCAAAACCAAAGAAACAAAAGAGGGGTGGAAGTTGAGTTATCTCTTTAGCTCTATTGTTAAATACTTAAAACTTGAATTTTTTATGTCTGTTGGTAACTATTACTTGGAAAAGATATGAAGTATCAAGGAAATTACAAAACGACTGGCTTTCCTTTCATGTTGTCAATCTTGTCATTAAAAAGAACAGCAATGGAATATTTCCTAGGGAGGGCAAGAGTATGACAGAAGCTGGTGTGTGTCAGGACAAATGCAGTTAAGACATTCTACAAATCCAGATGTGGTGGCACATGCTTGAAATCCCAGCACCAAGGGACTGAGGCAGGAGGATGGCCATGATTCCTAGGACAGCTTAGACTATAAAGTGAGTTAAAGGCCAGCCTTGGCTACAGAATACGACCTTGTCTCAAACAAAAAAACCAGTTTTTTTTTTACTTATTTTTTATTGTAAAACTGGTTTTGTCTTATATTTGATAAAAGGACTTTAGATCTTTCTAGTTTCTTTTTTCAGGAATACAAATATAGGAACACAGATATGCCTTCAAATTGTTATCACATGGTTTCTTGCTATTTTTAGTATTAGCGAAGTTTAAAAATGAAGAAAACCTTCTAGGCAGTGGAGGCGCACACCTTTAATCCCAGTACTTGGGAGGCAGAGGCAGGGGGATCTCTGTGAGTTGGAGGCCTGATCTGCAAAGTGAGTCCTAGGACAGCCAGGACTGTTACACAGAGAAACCCTGTCTCGAAAACCAATAAATAAATAACATAAAGAAACCCAAGAGTCTGTAGCTGAGGACACGGAACACAGTGTTTGTCTCTGCAGGCAAGGCTGGAGTGGGTTTGTAAACTCTACTTGTCTAATTTCCTTTTTACTTTATGCGTTGTTGAGAGAAGAACTTATCTTTTAAGATCAGAGAAGGTAAGTGTGTGATGTTACAGTGTCAGCCTCATAATAAATGTCAAATAGCCAAACCTGCCAGATGATGTCCACAGAAGGTATTCAAAACCTAATGGTTGTGGAAGAAGACATTCCAAATACGCCACACAGTGTACAGAAACCAAGTCTTACAACTAAAACCAAAGCTTTAAAGCTGATAGACTTTCCAAGGTATTTTCAACTACATTTTATCTAACTCAGAAGTATTCAGAGATATCTAAAAATTCTAGAACATTTTTGTAGTTTTGCTTTCTATATAATACTTCCAATTGGAAACAATCTAATTGCAATCCTGGTCATTTTACTAGAGTAATATAAATATAATTATATATATATAATATAAATCAACAGACTTAAACATTGTAAATAAAAACATTTACAATAAGTACATATCTCAGAATATATACCTCAAATTTATGTAACAGAATCTAACCAGTTAGCTTTTCTATTCGATTTTCTAAAATAATAAATAATTGGAAAGTTATACAAACTAGAAATAATATGATTTATGTCATAGTTTGGGTTTCTGTTGCTGTGATAACACCATGACCAAACACAGCTTGAGGAAGAAAGGGTTACTTTCAGCTCACAGCTACAGTCCATCACTTAGGATGTCAGAGCTGGGACCTGGAGGCAGGAACTGAAGCCGCAATCATGGAGGAGTGCCATTTACTGGCTTGCTTCATGGCTTGCCACTTGATAGCTTGCTCTCAGCTTGCTTTCATCAGTACCATCTGCCCAGGAATGGCGCCGCCCACCATCATTAATCAAGGAAGTGCCCTACAGACTTGCCTACAGGCCAATACTATGGAGGCATTTTTCTCAACTAGGATTCCTACTTCCAAGATATGTCTAAGTTTGTGTGGGAGTTGATGAAAACCAACCAGTATAGTAGCATATAGGAAATCACAATTTATAAAAAAATTATTTATATAGTTTTATTACATATATCATGCTGCTAATATAAGTGAATGAACTCATTCATTTGTTCCAAAGAATTAATATTAAGATTTATGAAGCATATAAAGAAGACTAAAAAAACTCCACCAGTTTGACATTGTAATTTTTTTCTTAAATGACTAAAAAATTCCTTTTATATGATGAATTTATTGGATCAAGAAACTGTCAGATTTGAGATTCCATCTTAACACCTGTCAGAATGACTAAGATCAGTAGCACAAGTGACAGCTCATGCTGCTGTGGAATATGGAGCAAGGAGAGCTCTCCTCCACTCCGCTATCAAAATCAATATGGTGGTCCATCAGATAATTGGGAATCCATCTGCCTCAAGACCCACCATATCACTCTTGGGCATATACACAAAGGATGCTCAATCATACCACAGGAACACTTGTTCAACTATGTTCACAGTGACTTAGTTATAATAGCCAGAAATTGGAAAAGAAGAATAGATTTTGTGGGTGGGGATGAGAACAGGGAGATCAGGTGGGGGATTGGGGGACAGAGAGAGAGTATGAGGAGAGATGACTTTAAATAGGGGGCAATGTGAAAACCCAGTACAGTGGAACCTGGATCCTATGAGTGTGACCCTCGCAAGGACTCCTAGTAACGGAAGATATGGAACCGTATTAGGGTTCTCTAGAGTCACAGAACTTTCAGAATGCGTATGTGTGTGGATGTGTGTGTGTGTGTGTGTGTGCGCGCGCGCACGTGGGTGTGCATTGGAATGACTTACAGGCTGTAGTCCAACAATGGCTAACAGTGAATGGAAAGTCCAAGAATCTAGTAGCTGCTCAGTCCCGTGAGGCTGGGGGTCTCAGCTGGTCTTCTGTATATGCTGGAACCCCAAAGAAGTAGGCTCCAATGAAGGAATGAACGTGCTGACAAGGCGAGGGCAATCAGGCAATGGACAAACACACCCTTCCTTCTCCCACTGCCCTTACTAGGCTTCCAGCAGAAGGTGTGGCCTAGATTAAAGGTGTGCCTCAAGATCTGGATCAAAGGCATATGTCATCTTCCTCAAGATCAGATCAAAAGCCTGTTTCTTTTACCCTCAAGATCTGTATCAAAAAAGTGAGTCTCCCAGCCTAAAGACTGAATTAAAGGCCTGTGTCATTCCACCTCAAGATTCAGATCAAAAGCCAGGGTCCACCTGCCTCACGATCCAGATCCCAGGTGTGCCCTCCATTTCTGGATTGTTGTCATTCCAGGTGTAGTCAAGCTGACAGCCAAGAAGAACCATCGGAGCCTGTCCCAGTCAGCTTCTGTAACCAGGCAAGGTTCCCAGTGGTGGACCTAGGACACTAAGCCAGCCACAAAACTTCTGACCTACAGCCTGTTCTGCCTGTAAAATGTGCTGGGGCAGTTGGCAGTTCAGAGCTTGTGAGAGTGGCCAACCGATGACAGGCCTAACTTGAGGCCAAACTACAAGAGGGAGCCTCTGCCTGGATGACGAGGAGCCAGAAGCTGGATGATTCAGAGACCTAGGGTAGAACCAAACATGACTGACCAAGAAAAAAAAAGTCAGTGATATTCTGCTCTACTCATAGATTGGTGGAAGCAGATGCAAAGACCCACAGCCAAACTGGCTGAACTCTGGGAACCCCATGGAAGAGGAGGAAGGATTGTAAGGAGCCAGAGGGGACACCAGGAGAACACAGCCCACAGAATCAACTAAGCAAGACTTATATTCAATCACTTGTTCCTAATGGGGAAAGCCTTTTGGGAACACATTCAGCAAATAGAATAGAACCACATCCAGTTTCAAGGAGAAGGGTGACTTTTGTTGTCTTCAATGGTCTGTAAGTAACTCTTAAAACCCTCACAGACTGAGTGGCAATCACAGAGCCTACATGGATCTGTGCTAGGTCCTCTGCATACAGTCTGTGGTTGTTTAGCTTGGGATTTTTTTTTGTGGGAATCCTAACAGTGGGATTGGGGATGCCTTTGCCTCTGTTGCCTGCTCTTGGGACCCCTTCCCTGCTACTGGGGTGCCTCATGCAGCCTTGATAGGAGGGTTTGTGCCTAGTTTTATTGTATCTTGTTATGCCATGTTCAGTTGATATCCCTGAGAGGCCTGCCTTTTTTCTGAAGAAAAACAGAGAAGCAGTGGATCTGGGGGAAAGGGGACCC
>LOEQ01001625.1:38875-51731 GCA_001685075.1 Bramus lutescens
TATAATATAAAGCATATTACAGGTATACCACACAATCCTAGAGGTCAGGCAGTTATAGAAAGATCAAATCGAACTATAAAGGATATGTTAAACAAACAGAAAGGGATGGAAATAATGTTAATAAAACAATGCTTTATTAACCTTGAATTTTCTTAATGCTATTAAGAAAGGGACAACAGCAGCAGAGAGATACTGGATAATAGAAAAGTCTTCTGAATTAAATCAGCCGGTATATTTCAAGGATGTGTTGACCTCACAATGGAAGTCAGGAGATGTGCTATGCTGGGGAAGGGGTTTTGCTCTTGTTTCAAGAGGAGAAGAAAAGTAATGGATACCATCAAAATTAATAAAGATTCAGTTTGAAAAAGAGAAACCTCTTGAGAAAGAGAACTGGTGGCTCATCCATAGAGGTGACAACCATACAGGTGGTAAGGAAACCTCTTAAGGATTGGGGCAGGGGTCTGCTCTTATCTTTGCAGGAAAATCATCTTCAGAAATACAAGAGACCTTGGACATCTGGATTTTTAAAGAGGAAAAGATAATTATCCAGATAGGATCACCAAGCACGTATCAAAGGAAGTGGGTAAGTAAAATATAGCATAAGCACACAATGAAATATTACTTAATCTTAAACAGAAAGATAAGCTGACATATGCTACAATAGGAATGAGCCTTAAAGAAATTGTGTTGACGTGAACTAAGGTGGTCACAAAAAGGAAAATAAAGTGTTTGTGCACTGAATAGGGATTGCCTAGAATAATGAGATTCACAGAAACAGAGAACAGAATTGTGGTTGTAAAGGGGTAGGGAGAAAGGGAAATGGGAAGTCATTGCTCCTCTGGTACAAAGTTTCAATTTAGGATGAACATGAAAGTCCTAAAGATGAATAGTGGTTCATTCATATTGTGGCATATGTCAGCATATCTTTCCCTTTAAGATTAAATAATGTTTCATTGTGTGCTTGTGCTATATATTTTACTTACCCACTTCCTTTGATGCATGCTTGGGTTTTCTTTTTTACTCTTATGGATTATTTGGACACAGACGACCATTTGAGTCTTTGTTATCAGTGCTTATGGGCATGTACCTAAAATTGGAATAGCTGGATCAAATGGTAAACCTACAAATAAATAAATAAATAAATAAGTGCTTTTTAATCACAGGAAAGAAAAGAAAGCTCTTGGGCTCCCAGGCCACCTTGTCTTCCCTGGGCCTCACAGCGCTGTATTAGAGAGTAACACGTGGGTTTGAAGATGATGTCACTCTTAGAAGGATCCCTGGTGACAGAAAAACACCCACTGCCTTTTGAATGCCTTTTTTCTATTTAGAGAAATGTTACTGAATAATCTTTTGAGAAACTTGTGTCATGTTTTCCATAGTAACTGTGGCATTTTCCTTTCCCACCAGCGGGGCACATGTCCTGGTTGGGTGCTGTCAACTTGGCACAAAGCTAGACCTGTCTGAGAAGTGGGGATCTTAATTGAGAAAATGCTTCCAGGGCTGGAGAGATGGCTCAGTGGTTAAGAACACTGCCTGCTGTTCCAGAGGTCCTGAGTTCAATTRCCAGCAACCACATGGTGGCTCACAACCATCTGTAGTAAGATCTGGTGCCCTCTTCTGACCTGCTGAACACTGTATACATAATGAATAAATAAATCTTTAAAAATAAAAAAAGAAAATGCTTCTATAAGATTGGCCTGTAGGCAAGTCAGTGGGGCATTCTTTTGATTACTGATTGATGTGGTCCATCCCAGTGTGGATAGTACCACCCAGGGAGGTAGTCCAAACCTGTACAAGAGAGCAAGGTAGTAAGCAGCATTCCTTCATGGGCTCTGCTTCAGTTCAGCCTTCAGGTTGCTGCCTTGAGTTCTGCTGGACCCCCCCTCAGTGATGGACTGTCACCTGACAGTCCATGGATAAAATAAACCTTCTTCTACAATTGCTTTTGGCTATGGTGTTCTAGCACAGCAAGAAGAAAGTAACTAAGACAACACAATTCCTAGAATTTTAAGCCTTGCTTTGGCTCAATGATCTGGATGCAAAACAGACTAGCCCAGTTCCTCTGTAATAATAACATGAAAAAGCCCAGTTTTCAAAGGCCATAAGTCATCTTAGGCAATGAACCTTATTGTTTGAGTGTCTTAATTATTTTTATCATGGATATGTGGTTTCCTTCATTGGATGAATGTTTTGGATAATTCATTCGATGAAGATCACTTAACCCAGCTCTGCGAAACCTATATCCTTCACAGACTGATGGGGACATTAGTGGCAGATATTGAGGTCACCTTTCTGGATAAGCTACTAGTTTGAGTAGGCACTGCCAGAATGATAACCCTGGTCAGATTTCACACAGAGCTCCAGGAGAGCTGCTGGTGATGTATTTTGCAGGTGCCACAAGGCAAAAGCTTACAAGGACTGCTTTAAAGATAATGCTGAAGGCAGAGTAAGGGGTTGTATAATGCAGTCAAGGGTACAGCTGGTAAAGGGGGCATGGATCAGGCCTCCAGAACTTAAAAGCCTTGCATTCACTTTGATTCCCCAGCTCAAAAACCTTAAAGCACATTAAACAACTTGTTACCCCTAGGAGACAGGGTAGAAAGATAGGAAAAGGTTAACAGGAAGTAGGAAGGTAGGCGCTCACCTTCACCCACTTCAGTCTGACCTCGCTCCTGTTGACTGGAGATGGCCCTACTGAAGCTGAACACAGACACTGTGTTCCTTTCCTAAGATGCTGTAAGATGACTAATAAGCCATTCTGAGGATAAACATATGTGTCTTAGCTTCTCTGAATGACCTATGCATAGCAAAATTGCTTTTTTATATATAATTTTACTTATGTTTTTACCTTTGCTACATTTCTTCCTTATACACAGTCTGCTCAGTACTATCATAAGTCACCCTGTAATCTCATTTATAAAAAATTCCTGTGATAAGGAATGTGTAGGTCAACACATTCTCCTCTCTTTCCTCAAACTTAGTTATATATTAATCTTTCAAACAATATGACTCCCAGAGCCCCAGGGTTAGTGATTTGATGTGCTCCTTTCTCACCTAACACCCGTGCTCGACTTCTCTTCAAACGCATCTGTCTCCTCCTCATCCACAGTCCACCATTTGCTTCATTCCGAGTCAACCCGAAACTCTTTTCTGTAGTCGGCAGTGTTCAGCCAAGAAGCCTGGCTGCACTTGAGAAGTGACCTTGAGAATCGATCCCTTGGCAGCAGTGTTGAACTTTGGTCCCCTATTGCTTGTACCACCTCTACCTAGTGATTATGGATCTTACTCTTGCCTGTGCTCTGTAATCATTTTGTCTTCACGTCAACACGTGAAGCCCTTTGTTAGCCCTCAACCCCCAAAGCTTCTGGTTTTCTTGAGAGTCAGCTCTTCTGTCCTCTGTGGGCCTTCCAAATATCACATAAACCCAAATCACACTTCAAGACTATGCCAGCGGCGCCTTCAGTGCCACACCGTCCCTTTAAAGGTCTGGAAGGCAGGAACTCTGCTCCTGTAGCCTCCCTGCCAAAAAGCAAACCCACAAGCTGCTTCTGTCTTCCCACTGATTGCTTAGAAAATAAAATCTCCTGAAGGCACATCTCATAGACAGAACTCACATCGTATTGCTGTTCCTAGTGAAATGGAAAATGGATTGGACTTGTCTCCTTATTGCATGGGCAGGACTCAAGGCATCAACAGCCCTGCCACTCTTCCCATCACAGAGGACACTGTTTTTGTCTCCAGGAGCATGCTCACAATCCTTCCAGTGTTTGTGTATGAGTGCACAGGCTTTATTGGTGCTCTAGTCTATCGTCAGTGGGTATACATAAGTCCTGGCTTTGCAGAGAACAAGCACACTGATCTATTTGCTGAGAAAGTCAAGGCCTTCTTGTCCAGTCCATCTGCATTCGCAGCTGCTCCCTGGATAGCCATGGCTCTGATCTCTAGCATCCTTCTTTATTTTTTCTTTTATTATTGTGTATATCCTTTGTGTGTGTGTCTGACTTCTCTTACGTGTGCTGTTGGCTAGTTCTTGTCCTATGCATAAGTGCCTTAGTCCTATATACCTCCTCATTGAATGTGTGTGGTATTTAGAAGGGACCTAGGGAATATGCAGAGGCCATGGGACTTATTCAGAACTTTCTCTCAACCACTCCTTCCCCCACACCATATTCTGTCCTCTGGATAATTTTCCATAATCTTGTCAGTGAAATTGTAATCATAGTTTGGATTTTAGAAGCATTTTCTGAGAACCTACAGATGGCATATACAAATCAGGGTGCCTGTCTGGTCTTGAACTGCTGTCTTCTAAAGAGTCAAGTGCCCTGGGTCCTTTTAAATTTTTTATTTTGTTTATGTATGAGCATTGTGAGGTCTAGTTTTTATGTCAGCTTAACACAAGCTAAGGTCATCTGGGAAGAAGTCACCTGCATAGAGAAAATTCTCCATGAGATTGGCCAGTGCTCTTAACCATTGAGCCATCCCTCCAGCCCCTCCTTGGGTGTGAACTCAGGGGTCTTGGGAAACTTGCTGTTTTGGTGACAGGTGGCTTGCCCTTCTGTGAAGCCAGCCTTTCCTAGTAACCTTTCGAAAAGAAAACATAAAAAGCTTCATTTTAACAGAGGGTATTTAAAACGCAGGGGCTGCGGGTGGGAGCATGTGTGTACCAGGCCAAATAAGAACAGGGAGCAAGAGTCGGGAGGCTTGAGTTCCATCCCCCTCGGGGAGGCTAACCAGCCCAACCTCTGGGCATCAGTCTTCTCGTTCGCTAGCTTTGCGGCTTTACTTCGCCCTTGTTCCTCAGGCCCAGTTCCTCGGTTTTACTTCGTTCCTTGTCTCCTGGGCCCTGCTGCAGCTGGGTTTTTTTTAATTAAATTTTTTTTTTTGGTCAGCCCCCCTCTCTATTCCTCTGTCTGCTGTTCCTGCTGTTCGTCAGCCCCCTCTTCTGTCTTCCACTCTTCCTGCTCCCATGGCAGACTTGTTCGGTTTTTTTCAGAGTCAAAAATGAGACCCTGCGCTCCATCCCATGCAGCCCTTTAACTATGGCCCTGAAGGGAGCCTTGTCCAAGCAGTGCCTCTCCCCCGCAGTCCTGCAGCTCACACTTCCCCGCATTCTGAGTCACTAGCCAGGTCTATGTCCTTAGGCGCTCCACTGACACAGTCTGGCAAAGCTCCCCAAGGCAGAACCTGAGGCTGTTGGTCTCCAGCCTCCTTCCTACCTGGTCAGCATTTGATGCTTTCGTCTCCTTCACTCTTTTCTTATTCTTGTTTCTTGTTGCTGCTTCTCATCATTCTGCGTTGTGATGTGACCTGTTGTTCTTTCCTGTGATTATCTGATGTGGCCACTGGAGGCACAGCACAGCTAGAGAAGACAAAGTTTATGTCACTCATAGGTGCTAGTGACCCACTCAGGACCAGGAGAACAAGAGGCAGAAGACAGATAAAGTAACTGTGTGTGCCCAAGATGGTCTTCTGGCTGAACCCTTCCATCTTCAAAATTGGCTATCTCTGGGTGGGGAAGACCCTTGGTCTCATCAAGTCAGAAATGTTTGTCTCTTCTTTAAAAAAAAATTGTGATGCTTAGGCTGGGAGTTTAACTCAGTTGGTATAAGTGCTTGCAGGTGAGGTCTGTGAGGTCTTGGGTTCAATACCCAGTACCAGATGAAACCAGGTATGGTAGGACATGCCTGTAATCACATCCAGCCTCCCTCAAGGAAATAGCCACACAAGGGCCTTAAATGTTGGTGTCTCCATGACCCTGAACACACTCTCCTTGTGTTGACCACGCAGTCTGTCCTCACGTGGCTTCGGCTTCCATCTCTCTGCTGATGACTCAATGAAGGAGCTCTTCGGTCATCCATCACATCTGAGCTCCAGACTCAGAAATACTCTCCTGCGTACTAGAAATTTCCATCTGGATCTCCAGGAGGCATCTGCACGATATGTCTAAACGAGTAGTCATCTTTCTTCTGGAACCTGTTTGTCTGCTTCTATTCTACTTTACAGAGACATCTTCCTTCCAGTTAGCAATGCCAGAAGCCCACCAGGCTTCCTGATTCTTCTCTTTTTCTCACCTCGCACACCCAGTTCCTCCCCAAGTGCTGTGGACATCAGCCCCTGGGCATCTGTTCTGTTGGTCAGTTCCTCTTCTCTGGGTCACTCTCCATTCTGGTCCTCATCATTTCCCATACATAATATGCTAGCATCTAATTGATCCTTGTATTCAGCTCTGCTCCCCCAGACCCTCCTCTACCCTACACAAATAGTCTTTTTGTATGAAATATACAGACTTGATAATAATACAGATGCTTCATGCATGTCTACCAGCTAGCTCAGAGTTGGGTTTTTCTAAAATAAAGAAAATCCGAATACATCTACCCCTTTATCAATCCTTTTAGCGACCACTTCCCTCACCCCAGGACCAGAAACCAAACCCAAGGCTAAGAGTTCTCTACCAACTGAACTACATCTCTAGCCCCTTTTATTGACAGATAATTGCTTCTAAGATACAGTTCAAACTCTTTAAAGTGTAATGCACAGCCTTTAAGATCTGGCTAGGACTTGGGTACAGTTCAGTGGTAGAACACTAGCCTCCCGGGCATAAAACCCTGGCCACGATTTGGGGGGTGGGGCTAAGCATTACAAATAAAGAAACTTACCTCTGTCCTGTTCTTTCCCTCTCGTCCCTACCACTTTCCCTTAAAGAGCTCAATGCACATCCATGTGAGGCTCTGTAAGGCTCCTGGCTGAGCGCGTGCTGTGCTCTCCACACGCGGTTCCTTCTGTGTGCAGTCTCTCCTCGCTCTCCTGTAAACTTCAGACTCATCATTTTTAGGTCTTCTGTAATCCCTACCTCCAAGTAGAAGTGATTGCTTCCTCTTTTGGTATATATTTATTTCACATATATAGATATGACGTTGTCACGATGAACCGTGATTCATTTCCATCCACCTGTGCTATAAACTCTTTGAGATGAGCCTATGTCTTTCACATCTTTAGCAATTAGCGTAGAGCCAGACATCCTGAGGTGCAGTTGGCACTCAGGTGATGCTTGTCACTCTGGCCCCTGATTGCTTCTCTCCAGTTTTGCGTTTGATAAACCTTTGCCCACTTCCTCCTCCTATGGCAATCACCTAGCCATGTATCTAAAACTTACCTCTTCTGAGCCCATTTGATTTTATTCGAATCTGTTTTTGAGGTAGGAGTTAGATAGTAGTTAGTTAGAGGGATCATGAAAAAAAGGGGGGGGGTTCCAGGGCTGGAGAGATGGCTCAGTGGTTAAGAGCATTGCCTGCTCTTCCAAAGGNGAATATTGTATACATAATAAATAAATAAATAAATAAATAAATATTTTTTTAAAAAGGGGGTTCCCTCACCCTCCTGGTTCTGATCCCTAACTCCCTAACTCCCACTGGCTGATACCCTGGGATTTCAACATCGCTACCCAGACTACCCATTAAAGCCGCACACTCTCCTTTCTGAAAAATCCCACCAATGAGGTTAAGGGGGCCAAAGAACCGTGTCTTAACTCCAGCCCTCCAGTGACCAATGTGTAGGACTTCTTTTCACTGATGTTTTTACAGTATACCCCTTCTCAACAGGAAGGACTTCACGCTGTGTAAGGCTCCTCTTTAGAGACAGAATTCTGTGAATCTGAGACTATAAGCACACGCTTCCTCCCTTAGTTTCTGAACTTGGTGGGACGCAGTTCCAGAGCCCCCAGTCACAGGCATGACTACTGACGAGGTGTGGAGGGCTGTTCTACACTGACACTCGAGGCTCTTCAGTCTTGCTCTTCCGTTCAATCAATACACTCGCTGGTTTGTTCCCTATGACCTGTCCTGAAATTCTTTCCTGAGTTGCGAGCCAAGATCCTGCTGCAGAGTTGGAGATCTCTGGGGCTTTGAGAGGTCCCGGCCTTCTCTGCCAGCAACATTAAGTTGCATTCACGGTTGCCAGTGACATTTTTCTATCCATCTTCCCGGCTAGAACAGAAGTGCCAGGAGTCCAGGGGCTGTGTGTGATGAAGTCCTGCGTCTCCAGCACCTAGTTCTGGGGCTGCCACTCGGAGGAGGAGTAAGCAACGTTTGCGAGCTTAAGAATGAAAGGTGTAGACTTGCTGATTTCCAAGGTCTCTTCAAAATCCCAAACTGTATTATTTATGATTCCAAAACCTGTGTCATACTCTAGAAGTTCTCAGCAGATGGTCTGAACAGACGAAGCAGCACTTCAAACGGTTGGCGGATAGCGAGGTAAACACTGCAGAGAGTGAGTCAGGACGAAGGTGAAGCACCCGAAAAGCTCGGGAACACGAGCAAAGTTGATATGGCGGTGCCACAGGCGGCCATCTGCACCTGGTGGTGGCTCCCGTATGTTCCCTCTGAGAATGCATGTGCTCTGAGAGCTTCTCAGGTAGTTGTTTAACAACCGTCCTGTGACTAAACCCCGCTGGCAAGAAATGAGCTGCAAGCATGCATTTCTCGGTAGGGGGACAGCGGAAAGGCTTTTTGGGTTTCACTCTGATTTGCTCACTTTTGTAAGCTAAACACAAAATTATGCCGTTCACATAAAATTTTGTTTCTA
This sequence comes from Bramus lutescens, assembly GCA_001685075.1. Taxonomy (NCBI): domain Eukaryota; kingdom Metazoa; phylum Chordata; class Mammalia; order Rodentia; family Cricetidae; genus Bramus; species Bramus lutescens. The sequence continues at coordinate 47,456 of LOEQ01001625.1, forward strand.
GTCTGATGGAACTATAGGAAAAAGACTCCAATCTAAATATTCTCCCCCCCCCCACACACAGGGTTTCTGTGTGTAGCTCTGGCTGTCCCGAAACTCACTTTATCGACCAAGCTGGCCTCGAACTCAGAGATCTGCTTGCCTCTGCCTCCCAAGTGCTAGGATTAAAGGCAGTGCCACCACCTGGCAAGCTGAATATTCCTAAGAATATTTAGACCTCACCTAGGTTTAATTCTACAAACATTTGTTGATATTCATTTTATTTCTAGGCCTAGTACCTTGGGGTATGGAGAGAAAGCAAAGAAAATGTGTATGTAGCACAAACCTTAAGATTAATTGAAAACTCACCCATAAGATAGATATGGTGTAACATCTGTATGTCTGCATTATTATAAAATAATGACAACCTAATAGGTCTCGGAAAAATGTATTTCCTACCAGATCCATGAAAATAGAGGGGTCTTCATTCAGGATAAAGAAGAAATAAGACCCAAGCAAAGGAGTTGGTCACTTGAACAAGACTCAGCACAACACATGCACACGCACTCACACAGTATGTGTACCTGCGCACACACATACACCTGCAACAATGTATACACACACTCACACGTACATATACACGCACACATGTAGACACACATCACACACACACACACACACACACACATACTCACACTGCTGGAGATAGAATGCTGCAGGTGAGCACTGGCCATTCTGCTGACTGTGGTTTACAGAAGGGCTCCACAAACCCGTCACAGAACTCCTGACTAGTCCTTGCTCCCACGTCCCACCAGGAGCCCTTCCTTGCGCAATCCTCCCCTGTCATGTTTGGAATGTGAGCTGTGATCTAGGCTCACTTGGAGAAATGCACTTCTCAGATTTCATGGTGTTTCATTTGGCATTGTTGAGCATTGATTCCACACCCCCCATCCTACCCCATACCCCGACTCCTGTCAGGCTGGTGCAGAGCTCAGGATCTGTGGAGATCTGCAGTGTTTTTAGGTGAAAAGGGAATTGGCTCCAAACAGACAACCTGAGTGACTTCGAGAAACTTATTTTTTTCTGAGGCTTGATTTCCCAGGTTCTGAAATGAGATTATTACTTTCTGTGGTCTAAATTAGAAAAATTAACAAATGTTGATGGCCGATTTGCCTAAGGCCATACAAGCCACCAGAAAGAATGAGATTTGAGCTTGCTCATCTCTCCAAAGCTTGTGTCCTACATAGGAAGATACCGAGGAGTCTACAGAACATGCTGGAGCTGTAGTTCTGGAACTGGGAGCTGTGTAGCAGGCTGGTCCAGATTGTTCTTAGGTAATAGTTTAGAATGCAGATGTTCTATGACATTGGGTGAAGCAATGTAATGTCTGCTTTCATTTTAGATGACTTGAGCCAGAATGCGGCATCTATCTGGTAGCCAAGTGGCATGTTCATGGTTCCTTTTGTTTCATCCCTGAAGCAAGAGGAAAGCAAGTGAGACTAGACAAGCAAGAAGGCAAGAGACTCCTGTTGTCTGCCTCTTTCCCAAAGACTGATGTGTCGTCACCGCTCACACAGAGTGAGATGTCTGCTAGCTCCAGTGAGCGTTGAACTGTCTTCATTTCTTTGTGCCCCAGAACAACTCGCAGCATCATTTAAACCAGCCACATCATCTGGGGCCCTGAATTCCGTGGCAGCAGCCCCAGAGGCAGTCTCTATTTCCCTGACACCCTGACTGGTGGGCTAAGGATTTCCCACCCTGTTCCACATAGTGTTTTCTGTGAGCAGCCTGCCCACGCCTTCCTAAGGTGTGCAGGCATGAGACTGTAAGAACTGAGGAACACATCTTCTTACATGCAACCTGAGGTAGGGGTATAGGAGTCCTTGGATAATATCCTAGTGAGCTTTAACCCTCAATTTGATACAGTCTAAGAGAGGAAGCCATGATGGAGGATTGCTGTGGGAATGTGTGTGAAGGATTCTCTTGATGCACGAGGGCTCAGACGACAGCGGGGTGGCACCATTCTTGAACAAATGGTCCTGGGATGTATAAAAAAAGTGATCTAAGCATTAGTCAGACAGCAGCATCCCCCCAAAGCTTCTGGTCCAGGCTCCTGCCTTACGTTCCTGCTCTGACTCCTGGCAGTAAAGGATGATGGTCTGGGAAATAAACCCCTTCTTCTCTTAAGTTGCTTTTGGTTGTTCTGTTTGTCACAGAAAAGAAACTACTAAGACCCAGATTTCATTCACATAAGAAACCCAGAGAGGCAGAAAGCAGACCCGTGATTGACAAGGGTAAGATGCGGGAAGGGGGCTGACTATACATGAGTAGGAGGATCTCTCGGGGCATGATGGGAATGTTCAAAAATACATCACACCAGTCCTTAGGTTCACTGTAACTCATTAACCCGTGTACAGTGTACAGTGAGTGAACTCTCTGACCTGCAAAAACACCTTGGAGAGAGACAGAGAGGCAGAGAGATAGAGAGACAGAGAGAGAAAAGAAACAAAAGGGGGAGAAAGGGCAGGAAAGGAAGAGCTCTGGACTAAGAGACCACGAGCTTGAACCCATGGGCAAAGGCCCAGGATGATGGCCTCAGGACACAGAGGAAGTCAGGAGTTCAGACTGAAAACCAGGATGCAGACTGCTAACTCAAAGTTCACCCAATTCCCAGTGTACACTTTGGAAAGATGACAGCCATAACATCAACGATGACGGTGGCAGACATGGGTCGTTTCCATATTCATTTTCATCTTCCACAAGGAGGATTTGAGGCACTGGTCCAGCCCTGGGCGGAATTTACAGTCAGAGATTGGTAGGAGTGCTGCTGTTCCTTGCTTCCAGGAATCCTCTAAACTCTATTTGAATTTTAAAATTATTTCACAGCCAAAACCACATCTACAGAGCAAGGGCAGAGCGAAGCTAGCTAGCCAGCCGGCTGTACTTCTGTCCTCCTACCTCAGTGCTACGACACCAAACTTTAAAGACGATGCCAGTCCTGTGTTTTTGTTTTCTCATAGGAGGATAGGCTGAATGAATGACAGCAACCAAGCCTGTGTCAATCTCTACGTTTTATAGCTGCTTCTCACTCACTACCCCAAACACAAACAAAACCTATGGTAACAAGAGCAGTACGTGCCCATGCAATTATAAATGTTGCCATCTCTAATTAGATTTCCTCTTTTGGGACAACACAGATCACATACCGAAATGAGAAAGGACAAAGTAGGAGGCAACCGTTGTGTAACCACCACTGTCTGGACTTTTTAAATCAAGGAAAATCTATCTTGTTAAATAGGTTTTCTATATCCTACAAGGAAACAGAAGATGGTAGATACATTTAGTTTGTTTTCTAAAAATTTCTTTTGTTGCTAGTTTTAGTTTCCTTTTTATTTTAATAAAATGTAGCCTACACCATTTCCTCATCATCCTCTCTTCCCTCAGATCTGTCCTAGGTACCCCAACTCCCTTTCAGGTTTATAGCCTATTATTCTTTAATTACTCTTGCTACATATATTTGCACAAATAAATATGCAAAGTCAACCAGGAAAAAACAACCATGTCAGAAAGTGGTAACCTCCTGCCTGCACTTCCTGAACAAGCCTCTGTCCTATCCTCTCTCTCTCTCCTTTGCTCTTCCCCTCTCTTTCCCGCCTCAGAATTCTTGAGAGAGAAGAGACAGGATTTACTGATGTGTGTGAAACAAAATCATCCCAATACTCTGTGGGAGCTTCGGGCTCTGGGAGGGAGACATGGGCTTTTTATATGCTCCTACCCCTCCCACCTGCAGCAGGAATGACCCAGCACCCAGGTGTGAACTGAGAATTTCCAGGACCTAGTGTTGTTCAGCATCAAGAACTGGCTTTTGTTAACCAAACTCACTCCGCACTTGGTAAACCAGATACCACTCGTTCATTTAAGATCAGAGACGCACCTTCCTGTTGAGTGACCTTCTTCTCATCAGGGATCCAGGCTGCATCCATCTTTCCTCCCAGCTGGGTGTCCTGGTGCTAACGGAGCCCATAGACCAGATTTCCAGCAGGCTTTGGGAAACAGTTGGTGTTCAATAAATATTTGCCAGGTGGAATTTAATATTGCCAAGATCAAGACATTTTTATGTAAATCACTTTTGACTAGACAGGAGCTGGGTGCGCTTTAATACCCCACTGTGTACAAGGCTGCTCGGCAAGACCAGGGATAAACCCTGTTTGGGTTTCTTCTCTTACACCGCCTGTTTCTTTTTTTTAATATTTATTTATTTATTTATTATGTACACAACATTCTGTCTGTGTGTATGCCT
>LOEQ01001625.1:51800-67679 GCA_001685075.1 Bramus lutescens
TTGGAAGAGCAGGCAATGCTCTTAACCTCTGAGCCATCTCTCCAGCCCCCTCTGCCTGTTTCTTTAGGAGAAGTCACCTGGCAAGGTGTCATGCAGGTTCGTTTGTTCCCTTTACGTCTGAAGTGAAAGCTATAAAGGGTTGCACTGGGCCTGGGTAATAATAGTGCATGTGACCACAGACCGTCCACTGCCTGGCCCTGAATTAGATTCTCCAGGAGGAAGACCAACGGGGCTCCATTCACTGAGTTGTATGGGAAACAAGTATCGGAACTGAAGACAAAAAACAAAGTATGAGTCAGGAGTGTCCAATTTAGCCTCAAGGGGAGGGTGAGGCATGCTATTAGGTCCATTTCTGTGAAAATTACATTGTTTGTAAAGGAAGTGTCTTGTCTGTTTGTCAGAGCCCTGATGAAGGAAGAGGAAGATAATGAGGATGACTTGAATTCCACAGGGTCTCTTTCTCTCTCTCTCATTCTCCTGATCTCTTGTGTGTGTGCGCACGTGTGTGCATGTGTGTGTGTTTAGAAAGCATTTACTGACCCACATAAACATCTATTTCTATTTTCCACCCGGTGTTGGATACAGAATCCATGCTACCCAGGCACTCTACTAGTAGTAAGTATGCATTTCTATACAACCTGTTCTGAGATTGACTTGATTTTTTTTTTAAATTTTCTTCATTATACTTTAGGGAACTTTCTTCTTCATCATGTGCCTGTTGTCCTGGCCTCCACCAGATGCTGTGTCCCCAGATGCTCCGAATATAATGACCCTCTTCAGCGTATTCTTGCTATTCTATTTACCATGCTGTCTGTTCACTGTTCACCATAGCAACCACTGGCTTATCTACCGGGAGAGGAAGCAGGATAGACTCATCTCCCATTAGGAGATGGAGCTGCTTCGGCCTCACAATAACTCCGAGTGTGACTTTATCTCATCTTCCCCATGGCCTTTAACATATGGGCATCTTGAGGCCCAGAACAGACCAATAGCATGTCTGGAGTTAATAAGTGGGAGACCCCAGATAAAAATCCAGACATCTTGCACACTTAGCCATTCCCTTCTACCACTTAACTGCAAAGTACACAGTTGAGAAGGAGAGCTCCTGTGAGGGAACAAAGGGCAAGCGAAGTGGCAACTGCTTGTTTCTTCAGAGCCAGAATCCTTGATTTCAGCATTTCCTCAAGTGTCTTCTCTGGGAAATTACTTAACACTTCATTGCTAATAAAGTCACTCCGTTTAGTAAATGTACATTGTGTTCGTTTTGAGGGGTTTCTGAAATCACAAAGGTTTGCCGCAAATCGAGCAGTGAGAAGCCTGCGTGATGCTTTCAGCCCCATGTTGCCCACATCCAAGAAGCATGGGACCTTTCCTTAGCACAGAGCCATCACTGGTCCCCATGAAGACTCCCGCACTGGCCCACGGGTTTTCACTAAGACAAAGCCTTCCTCATCTAGAGGAGAATAAATGACATTCATTGGTCTCATTTTCTTTCTGACCACTGCACACCGAGGTGGTGGTTGTCTTGGAGTTGTGTTGTGTGTGGCTGTAGGGAACCCTGGAGCCATCTGACCAGTGAACCTCCCAGCCCCACACCGCTGACTTAATAAGGAACGGTGAAATTCAAGCTCCAGCAATTATTGTCAGTATCCAGTGTCTTCTGTAAACACTACATCAGATTCCAAAGAGATAAGCTTCCCAACATATTTCCAAGAAGCGATCCAACTGGCTCCAAAGGTGGAATCTGATGTCACCGGCTGCCTGTAACCGTTCTCTACTTAATACCTGGACAAAGACTGCATGGCTCTTTTGTTCTAAATCAGGACTACTTCTCGTGGCCATTCCTCCACTGCAGGGAGCCCAGACAGGGATGGGCTGCCAGAACACGGGATCATCCAAGGTCTTGGCAGCAGAGATGGAGTGTTCAGGTATGACGGGGAAGATGTGGAAGGAGGATTACCAGAAGACACACAGATGTCTCAGGCCCCAAGGACCTGCAAGGGTTTGTGGCTATAGCACAATGGTCCAGGCAGCTCCCAGGAACCTACAGTGAGTCTGGCTAGGAGCCTTTACCTTGCAGCCCCAGGCAACTTACTCAGCCCCTCCTTGCTAATGGAACACATCCACTCATTCTTTCCAAAACTCGCTTTTCCTAAGAATCACACCAGGCCATTATGAAACATGCCATTTCTCATAGTCTACTCCAACAGTACTGAATCGGCACATTTAATAAAGGCCTACGTGAGTCAGGTGATTGGGCAAGCTTGGGAAACGACGCTCTAGTTGTTCAGGAATCTTACTCAGCAGCAAGGGGCTCAGCCCCTTCCTCCCCCAAATTAGTCATGTAAGCTGGCTTGGGATCCCGGGAAAGTCTGGTGGCAAGGCAGAAGAGATGATAGGCCTCATCTTCATCTGCTTAGGGTTTGGGGGAACTCAGACCCTGTGGCCAAGGTTGGTGCTTAGTCTGATTCGGCTTCAGCGGCAATAAGTTCATAAACGTTTTCCTCCTTCTCTGTAGACTTTCTCAGTGTGGTAGCAGGAAATTTTAGGAGAGGCAGCTTGGAGAACTGATACTGGTACTACTTCACTATCTTTTCTATTAAACTTCTCATCTACCCTGACTAGCCAGGAGTTTGTTTGTTTGTTTGTTTTGAGGTGGACTTTTGCTGTGTTGCCCAGGCTGCTCTCGAACCGGTGGCTTCAGCAATCTCTCTGCTCCAGACTTCTGAGTAGCTGGCATTACAGATGTGCCCCATGATATCAGCCTTAGCCAAGATTATTCATGGAACATGGTTGTGGTTTCAATAAAGCTAGACTTCATGCCCCAGAGGTCACGTGCTAGATGCCTGGGGAGTATGGCAGTGTTGAGATGTGGAACCTGACAGAGAGGGAGCCTAGCAGAAGGTGATTAGGTCACGGGGTGACACCTCAGCAAGTTAGTTCTTCTGGGCACATTGTCATGAATCGGTGCCACACAACCATCATGTACTATGTGCAAAAGTGAGGGGAGAAAGAGAGGGAGGGGAAGAAAGGAAGAGGAGACAGGGAGAGAGGAGAGAGCGTGCGAACGCTAGTCTCTTGGCCTCTTAAGACCTTCAGCTTCTCTTCTACTTCTGCTCAGAGCTACAGTGCAAATGGGTAAGCAGCTGTAGCACACTTGAGAGGTCTGAGCAGCCATAGGGACCCTGGTCATGCCCTTACAGCCTTTCGCTTTTGTTGTTTGTTTATTTGTTTGTTTTTTGAGACTGGGTCTCATTATGTAGGCCAAGCTGGCCTTGAATTCAGAGTGCTCTGGATTTAGTCAGTACTCTGACTCTCAAGTCCTGGAATTAAAGGCATGAGCCACTACACCTGGCCAACCTTCAATATTTTAAACTAAAGTCTTTTTTAAAAATATATATATATATATTTACAAGTTTTGGCTACTTTGTTATATCAATAGAAAATGGCCTTTAAAAAGCACATGCTACATATAGAAATAATGATAAAAATTAGCTTAATATGTCACTACTTTCTGAGTATTAAACAACTTATTTTGGTTGGGCAGTGGTGGCTCACAAACTTAATCCCAGCACTTAGGAGACAGAGACAGCCGGATCTTTGTGAATTCAAGGCCATCTGGATCTACAAATGGAATTCCAGGATGATCAGAGCTACACTAAGAAACTCTGTCATGAAAAAACCAAAACCAAAACCAACCCCCCAAAACAAAAACAAACAAAAATCCACCCAAAACCAACACACAAAAAATCCCAACTCATTTTGATTTGGGAATAATGAAAAAGTCCAGAAGATGAACAATCTTGAGGGTTTATACAAACTGCTACTATACTCAGTGTCGCTTGACTGAAGAAACTGGTAAATCTTATACATTTTGCCCCAGTTGAAAACAAAAGCAACTTGTTCAGAAGACAAAAGTGATAAAGCAGTTAATGCAATGTTCACGTAATTTAAGGGGATCTCTGAGTAGACAGACACCCAGCTTTGTGATGGTTTGAAGGAAGTAAGGAGTTGGCTGACTGAAGAGCTACACGGAAAGAGCTCTCATATGCAAAGAGAAGAAATCACACGGAACAGAGCAGACATGAGTGAAATGGATGAGTCTGTTCAAGAGACAACTCTCATCCGGCCGGCTAACCCGGAGTGGGAAGGACAAGGAACTACAGAGAAAATGACGAAAGCGGAAGTCTCTGTGGTGGGGCGTGACTGGGGGGGATCAGCTGGTCTTTGACCTAATGTGACTAGAGCAACACCGTCTTGATTCAAAGTGGTGTTCTGTAGACTCTTCGGTTGTCATCCTTGAAGTGATTGAGTGAGGACCGCAACAGACTCGGCTGTGGGAGAGGTGTGTGGCGTGGCCATCCTTGCTATCCTTCTATCCCAGCCAGCGGCTGGATCATCTTTTGCCTTGTGAGGGAGATGGGAAAGGGCCACAGGTGGGCCTTAAAACAGAAGCCAAGGATTTGGGGGGCCCAGCATAGGCAAGGGCTTTGTGTGAGAGCCAGAGAGCTCACTGCTAAGCGACAAGGTGCAATAGATGGTTTCCAGGAAAGATGTCACCTACTGTGAGGACCTAGATTTGCAAGAAGACTGTTTGGAACCCATGACTTGGAGGTGCGTTCTAGGAACCAGAATTACCGAGGTCTCCCAGATGGGGCTGGGAAGAGTGTGGGAGTGGGGCTGTGTGCCTGATAAACTAACCAAGCCAGCCAAACCATCTGTGGCCAATCTGGCACTTAGTAGGCGTTCAGTAAATATTTGCTACATTGAAATGGATGGTAAGCCTACATGTATCTTATTTGGGTTTTGTTTTGTCTTAATTGTTTGTTTTGTATGTTTTTAATAAACTGACAAAGGATCTTTTCATATTTTAACAGCTGATGTTCGGTGAAGATAAATTGGAGTGAAGAGAACTTGATCTACATCTAGAATAGGGTGGCCCCCTGAGTGCAAGGACCACATTTTCATCTCTAGACTTCTGGTAATTACTTTAATTACTTTCTGGTAATTTCCACCCATGTCTTCCCTCTCCCTGCTTGTGTTCACTTAACACAGTCTTCTGCATTCAGAAACCAGCTTGTGAATGGCTCCTGTCTCCCTTCTACATGGTTTACATATGATATCTAACTCCCTGCTGGCATCTCCTTTTTCTTTTTCTCAGGGCCTGGTGCCTGCTGGAAAAGCACCTTATCATGGAACTAGATCTCTAGTTCAAGTATGGCTCCTCTTGTTTGTTCCTTAGATCCCTGCACCCCAGTATGTCTAGTTCCTCTTTTCTGCCTGGATTCCACATACATGTCCACATACATGTGCCACCCTAGTATCGCCCGTGCTATACATGACTCCAGGGTCTCTCATATTGTTGATGCTGCCTCACACATGGCTCTGGGGGTCAATCTCACGTGTTTGTTTTTTCATTAATTTTCTTTTCTTAGTTAGTGACCTAGTAATTGCTGTTAGCACTCTGATAAAAAAAAAAACAGGCCAAAAACCAGTTTTCATCTTACAAATTACCGTTCTTGGTTGAGGGAAGTCAGGGCAAGACTTCAAAGCTGGAAGCTGGAGGCAGGGACTGGGACAGAGACCATAGAGGACTGCTGCTTACCGGCTTGGTCTCCGTGGCTTGCTCTGCTTGCTTTCTTACACAACCCTGCTCAGGATGGAACCACCCACAGTGGGCTGGGCCCTCCCACGATCATCATTAAAAAGTGTACTACAGACATGGTCACAGGCCAATCTGATGGAGGCATTTCCTCGGTTAAGGTTCCCTCTTTCCGGATGATTCTAGTTTGTGTCCAGTTGACAGAAACTCACCAGCAGTTAACATGCATGACAAGGGTTCGTGTAATATTATAGTTTTATGTGTCTCACCAGCAGTTAGCATGCATGGCAATGGGTTTGTGTAGTATTATACTATGTTCTATGTGTCTCTTGGCCACTCTCCTTCACTATTGCTGGTCCTCTTCTTCACCCCAAGTTGTCCCTGTTTCTGCTTTCATGCCTCATATGTTACATTACTCTCACATATGTCCCCTCTCCTTTCTCCCTTAAGGCCTCTTCATAGCTACATATTCATGTGTAGATATCTGCACAACTATATAGTCTAACTATAAACTTCACACATGAGAAAGCATGTAGTATTTGTCTCGGTCTAATGTATTCTGCTCAACACAACTATCTTCAGTTCCATCTATTTCCCTGCAAATGTCAGGATTTCCTTTGTCTTTGCAGCTGGCTGAAACCCCCTCATGTATAGTATCTCACTGTGTTTGTTCATCATCTGCTGATGGACACCAAGGCAGGTTCCATAGCTTAGGCCTGGCTGGTTTGAACCTGGCCCATCCCAGCTAGTCCTGATTTACAAACATGTGCCTATCTGTTCTGTTGCTGTCGATGGATACAAACAGTCCCTACAGTGCTGGTGTCTCCCAGAGAGAACCACTGAATTTAGAATTCATTTTGTTTTCCAGCCCTGTGTCCACAGGAAGTTGCTGTGGGACAATGGTCTTGTACCCTGTAAAGATTTGTCACTTGTATTGGTTTAATAAAACGCTGATTGGCCAGTAGCCAGGCAGGAAGTATAGGCAGAGCAACCAGAACAGGAGAATTCTGGGAAGAGGAAAGACTCAGTCTGCAGTCATCACCCAGACGCGGAGGAAGCAAGATGAGAATGCCTCACTGATAAAGGTACCAAGCCACATGTCTAACACAGACAAGAATTATGGGTTAATGTAAGATATGAGTTAATAAGAAGCCTGAGCTAATAGATCAACCAGTTTATTATTAATGTAAGCCTCTGCGTGTTTCTTTGGGACTGAATGGCTGCAGGACCAGGTGAGACAGAAACCTCTGTCAACAGAAAGTATTACTTATTTGGCTTCACAGGGTCCTTGGATTTTTTTTTAATCTCTTCTGCAGAGCTTGAACTCTCAGGATAGCCCAGGCAATGAGCTAGGGTATGTTCCTTTTCATCAGTAGCAATTTCCAAATGCCAGGTACTCTGAGGCTACCATCTGCTTCTCTTTGAATGTCAGTAGGCTTCCGGGAGGCTATGCTTTGAAATCCACCCGGAAGCTTAAAGGATAACTGGTGTTTGGACACCTCTTGGACCAATTATGCTCTCTGGAGGTGGGGCCCTGGTGTGAGTAATTTGTCATGGCTCCCCGGGTGATTTTAAGGTTTAGCCAAGGTTGAGACTAGCCTGTCTGAAGCATCTATTTCTACACTCCATCCACCTGAGAGGCTCAGTACTGTGTACACTCTTCAGATTTCTCCTTGCAAATCCTCCAGCAATAGCCTGACCCTGTCCGCTATCTTTCACCCAGGAATTTATCTGTCTACTCTGTAGCTAGAACTCGGAAATAAATGTAATTATACCCCTACATGGGTATTGGATATGTTTTTGCCACTGTCCCAAATCTCTTATTCTTGATTTCCTTCTAGGTTTCTGCTTTCGTCTCAGTCTCAGACAGTGGCTGTCTTGAGACGCTGCTTCCATATCTTACCCCACCTTGCACGTCAAACAATCCATTTCCCTCAACCACAGTGATGGGTTTGGGGATGGAAGGGCCTGTCCCCAAGGCAGGCCTGTCAGTCACAGTGAGACCTAATACATTTTGGCTTGACCTGTATTTCTTGCTAGGCTTGAACATAGGAATGGGACTCAGAAGAGAGCTTCTCTGAGCATGGGGCCCAAAGAGAGAAAAACTAACCTAGTCCAGGGGAGGGACCCTGTTCTTGAAGACTACAGTCTAGTGGAGGAGATTCAGAAGGTGAAAGGAACGGAAACAATAGGACAGGTGACAGTCTCTAGGCAGCTCAGGTGTCAGAGCAGCATGACCTGGCTGTCCCTGTGCCCCTGTAGGCAAGTTCAGCTGGCTGGGTAGTTACAATCATTTCTATTTTTGCTTCTGAGAGTTGGATTCTGTTGGGAGTCAGCCAGTGAGGTCCAGCCTCTCAAGGTTGTGGGCTACAGAGGACCAGCCCCTCCCCGAGCAGCAGCAACTTCCCAGCCCTCTTGAACTTCAAGCTCATTCACACTTCTCTCCTTTCCTCGTCTTGACTGAAGCTGTGTCTTGTAGATCTTTCTAACAAGTTTCTCTTGCCTCTGGTCTCTGCCCTTCTAGATCATTCTTTCTGCTGATGCTAAGAAGATCTAAGACACACATCTGAGTGTGCTGTCTCCCTACACCAGAACTTATGCTAGGTATCCCCTGCAGCAGACAGAAACAAGTTCAAACTTCTCATGTGACTTCCTGGCACTTCCCACCATCCATCACTGAGCCAGCCACCTGGGCATTTCTGTCACTAAAGTATGTTTGTGTCATTCCCAGAAATGCCCTTGTATCTCTCTGGGTGTTGGCATTCCCTCCCAAATTTCTTTTAACACCATATATGCCTTTTCTGAGGCCTCATTTTGGCAGAGGAGTACCTCATGAAATTTATTAGTTCTCTTTTGCTAAGTTGTCTGAGGTCCTAGGCCTGCTCAGAATAGCTGCTCAGTAAAGATTTAATTAGTGGATAAACCCTATCAACAACCTTGGAGATTTCTGGGGTGGATGGATTTCGGAAAGATGCAGGCCAGTAGAACACAGAAGACTGTTTATAGCTCACTTTTCTTTTTTTTAAATTAATTACTTTATTATTTTAAAACAATCTTCTCATTTTACATACCAATCCCAGTTCCCACTTCCTCCCCTCCTTCCACTCCCTCCACCTTCCCCCCACCCCACAACCCATCATCTCCTTAGAGAGGATAAGGCTTCCCACAGAAGGTCAACCAAGTCTAGCATATCATTTTGAGGCAGAACCAAGGCCCTCCCCCGCTATTTCTAGGCTGAGCAAGGTATCACTACAAAGAGAATAGGTTCCAAAAAGCCAGTTCAAGCCCTAGGGATAAATCCTGGTCCCACTGTCAGTGGCACCACAGACTGCCCCTGCCACACAACTGTCACCCACATTCAGAGGGACTAGTTTGGTCCTATGCAGGTTCCCCTGCTGTTAGCCCAGAGTCAGTGAGCTTCCACTAGCTCAGGTTATACAGTTCACTTTTCTAAGGGATAGTGCTTAGCTAGTTTCCAAACTGAAAAGTTGGAGGTTGGTGGTCCAATTTTATCTAGTATCTTAAAGAGACAGGTTATACACTCCCCTCTGACCACCGTGGAAGGCTCTCCACATAGGTGAGCAAGAAGTATGTGGCAGGGAGTTCATGAGCTGCTTCCGTTAAGGGAATAGCCTCCAGGATCCTCTGACTGACTCTAATCAAATTTATTTTTTGAGATAGGGTCTCATATGGCCCAGCAGGCCTCAAACTCACTGTGTTGTTCAGGATGATATTGAATTCTTGCTCCTCCTGGCTCTACTTCCCAGATGTGGAGATTGTATACAAGGACCACTACATCCAGCTTCCGGTTAAAATGTTGATTATTATGACCATATCAATTCAGGGAATGGAAATTTCACCCTAGTTCTGCTACCAGAGTCGGTACGCTAACAATGACCCTGCTGTATCAATGGTGTAATACAACAGGGGCTGACCTAGGCACGACCGGTTACCATCTCATCTCTCTTCCTAGTGTCCAGTGAAGCAGCCTTCTTCAGAGATGGGAGCAGTGAGGTCTAAAGGGGAAGAGCTTGTCCAAGGTCGCAGAGACAGACAGTGGCTGAGCCAGGACTGAGGGCTGTGCTCAGTGTGATGCCCGTTCTTCATATCCTGTTTTTATTTTCTTTCTCAAAACTCGCTGAGTCCAATTAGGGTAGAGGGTGTCCATCCAGTGGTGTTTGTCCACTAGACTCTAGTGACTAGAGCATGGACCATCAGCCGGGGACTCATCTCTGAAGAAATCTGACACTTCCTCCCCCAGAAGCTTGTTTCCTTCTTGTCCCTTCTCCCAGAAAACAGACTGACCTTTTACAAAGGGAAACAGATCACAGCATTTTCAACCCATTAGTGGCTTCTCGTTATGTTTGGATAAATCACAGGTTCTCAGTCTAGTCTCAGGTCCTGTGCACCTCTCTCCCCTGTCTGATGCTTTGCCTGCCTTCCCTGTTCTCACCACGGTGGCTGACCACCTTCGAGTTTTTACATGCCGTTTTCTCCCTCACTCTGGAGCCTTTCCAGTTTTCCCTGCCTGGGACCTCTTGTGCCACACCCTCCCTGACTAATGTCTGCTAGTCTTGGCCTTCCTAAACATCTCTTTAAAGAGGCCATTCCTCCTTGACCTAATTTAGAGCCCTTTAGTGACACAGGCCACAACTTTGCGTCTTCATAGTCTTGGTTAACATATTCCATAGAGTCTTCTAGTTCTATGTCTAGAAGACTTTCTTTGTGAGCACTTTATCCCTAATACCCATCATGGAACCAGGTATATAGTAGGTGATCAATATTTATTTATTTATTCATTTATTTGTTTTTGGTTTTTCAGGACAGGGTTTCTCTGTGTAGCTTTGGTGGTCCTGGAACTAGCTCTTGTAGACCAGGCTGGCCTCGAACTCACAGAGATTCGCTTGCCTCTGCCTTCTGAGTGCTGGGATTAAAGGCATGCGCCACCACCGCCCAGCTAGGTGGTCAATATATTTTGAAGGAATAATTGTTTTTCTATCTTCACAAATATGGCCTAATAGCTTTATAACAATTAACAATTATCCATTAATTTATGACTTTAAAGTACTTGCTTCATATGCAACTGAGAGAATTGGACAGTCACGCTTGGAAGCAATGTCCAGTCTTTATCAGTAACAGCAGAAACCCAGCTCCCTAATAATATCATGTCTATACACTCCAGCCTAATTTTGCTGTTGAAAGAAAAACTATGCATAGATAGGATGCAGGTTTTGGAATCAGTTAGTAGGCTGTGAGCAGGACTTCTTCCAGAGACAGCCCAGAAGGAAGTGTCAGCTTGCTCCGCAGGTGGGAGGAGAAGAATTATCTTGTGTTAACTTGTTTGCATTTGATGTAGATAAGACTGGAGAGAGAGCAAGGATCCAGCTGTAGCATGAAATGTAGTTCTAACTCGGTTTCAATATAAAACGCTGAAATTTGTTGATTTCAATGGCTTGATGTAGGAGGCATGCAAACATCATTAAATCCTCAGGTTTTGCCTTACTGACACTGAGACCGAACATTGTTCTGAT
Source organism: Bramus lutescens (assembly GCA_001685075.1). Classification (NCBI taxonomy): domain Eukaryota; kingdom Metazoa; phylum Chordata; class Mammalia; order Rodentia; family Cricetidae; genus Bramus; species Bramus lutescens. The sequence goes on from LOEQ01001625.1 coordinate 62,934, forward strand.
CACTTGTTCTGCGTGCTCACCTCTCTGGTCCTGCAGCTGGCTAAAATATATGCAGGACTGAATGTGTGGGAGGGTCTCAAGAATATCCCTTTTCTTTTTACAGTTATTGATAGTTGTGTGTGTGTGCATGTGCACTCGTGTGCACAAGAGGATGTGTCAGAGGACAATTTACCAGTCGTCTTCTTCACTGTGTTCAAGGGGTTGCACTTATGTCCTCAGAGCTCAGAAAGTGCCCTTACCTGCCTAGCTATCACCTCCGCCTATTTATTTTTTAATTAATTAATATTCTACTTAGATGATTTTAAACTCTGGGAAACGTTTCAAAACCAGTATAGAAAAGTCAGTTGTGGTGGTGCACACCCTTAATCTCAGCATTTGTGAAGCAGAGGCCAGCCTGGTCTACATATCAAGTTTCTGATCAGTCAGGGCAAACAAACAAAGAAAATAGCCTAGAGCTTTTCCACGGTCCCTTCTGCCCCAGAAATCCCCTCTTTTTTGTTGGTTTGTTTGTTTTTAAGGCAAGGTCTTAGTACATAGCTCTGGCTGTCCTGGAGCTCACTATAGGGTTTAACTTTTTTTAATCTTTAAATTTTCATTTATTATTTGTGGGGGCAGGGAGGGCTTGCACGCTATGTGTACCTGTATGTGGAGGTCAGAGTACATTTGTACGGTAGGTTCTCTTGTGTTTTCATGTTTCTGGGGATTGAACCCGTTAGTGGCCAGGCCTGTTTGGCAAGCACCTTTACCCAACGAGCCATCTGGTCAGCCCAAGATTTAACCAGTTTTTCTCCTGTTTCAGGATCTACTCTAGCCCCAGATTGGAAGTTGCTGTGTTCCCTAGTCTCCTCTGGTCTTGGCAGCTCTTTCATCTTTTCTTGTGTGTGATGATGTGACAGCTTTGAGGATTGGTCGGGTGTCTCGAGGACGGTTCTCACACTGTCTGTAGTATTTCTCTCTAGTAGATGGGTGTTATGGGTTCTGAGGGAATATCACCTAAGTGAAGGCCTTTGTCATACCCTCCCGGAAGAAGGATGTAACATCCACAAGACATCATTGGTAATACTAACCCTAGTCTTGTGTTAAGACAGCAGCTATGAGGGGCTTTCATTATAAGGGAACTGTTCCATTTTCTATAGCCTGTTCTTTGGAGTCACCTCATTAAGCCCTGCCTATGCTTAAGTGGAGCAGGGGTGTGGTGATGATGGTGATGATGGTGATGATGGTGGTGATGATGGTGATAGTGATGATGATGGTGATGATGATGGTGATGATGGTGATGATGGTGATGATGATGGTGATGACGATGATGGTGGTGATGATGATGATGATGATGATGGTGATGGTGGTCTGAACCATCCTACACATACTTAGTTTACACATCTCACTAATAACTTGCTGTCTATCCTTTGTATGTGTCGGGGTTGGGGGTCAAAGTCCTGATATTTATTTAGCCCTGCTTGGCCTGGGTCTTCCTGCCTCTGCCTCTGAACTGCTGGGATTGTAGGCATATGCTATCATGCCTGGCTGTGTGTCTGTATTTGCTGCTCTAGTTGTGTAGAACTCTACCTAACTCTCTCTCACACTGTCACTCTGGCCAATGGGAACTCCTTCGGTGGACCCCTGTGCCCTTTGACCTGGCGTAGGTTAGTTTGTTTGGAGAGAGCATCTCACAGCACAGCCCAGGCTGCCCTTGGCCTGTAGTGCTCCCCCTACCTGCTGGGATTACAGATGTGCGTGCTCAGCTACAGCTGGAGTCTGGGGGCGTATTCTTATTTTTTGGAATGACAAGATGCTTTGGCAAGATGGCTCCATGGGTAAAGTTCGATATTTAGGACTCACAGTGGAAGGAGGACTCCCTAAAGTTGTCCTCTGACTGCTACATGCGTGCCCTAGCATGTATACCGGCACTCACACAAATCAGGCACACACAATGGATAGTAATAATAATAACTATAAAGATGTCTCAGGGATCAACTTGTCATCCTACTGCCTCACATCAGCTGTTTCTCTACGAGTTAACTCTCGAGAGCAAAAAGCCAGAGAGCCGTGGAGTGCCGGCTTGTTAGAGCGTGTGCACACTGCACACTGCTCCTTTGCCCAGGGGACTTGGGTTGAATTAGTGGGCACAAGGGAGCCGCTGTTTCCTTTTGTGGTGATGCTAGCGGTGGAGCTTTAAGGATGCTGGGCAAGCACTCTACCACGGAGTTACAGCCCCATCCCTTCACTTCCTTATTAACTGGCTTGGCTAGAGCCGGCTGATGAGCTACCCAAGGTGATGTGACATGGCCCAGTTAAGAAGCAGACTCCTTAGCCCAACATCAGTCTGTGCCTAGTGGTCCTTTCTGGAAGTCTCTGATGCTTGCACAGAATGACAGGCAAGTCCCTGAGCTTGTGGCGGTCAAGCCTGGCTTCCAGTCTTCTACAGCATGGCTTGCCCTGCTTATTTCCAAATACGGCTGTATCCTAATGCTCGTTTTGTATTTTCCCAACTCCTCTGCTTCTCTTCTTACTTCTTCCCTGTCTGTTCTCACTGGCTTGCTTGCTAGGTCCTTGCTTCCATAGAGGCCCTCCAGGTAAACATTCCCTCCACCCTTCCTGCCTGCTGAGGTGGTACCTCTTCCCCTCTCCAGGACAGCTCCTACTAGGCCTAGATCCCTTCCTCCAGGCTTTCTCCGAGACCACGCCCCTTTCTCACATTTTTAGCTTTCCCCAGCACTGTCCTCTCTTGTACCCAGTTGATCCACCTACATAGGCTCTCTTTGGCCAGGCCTCAACCACCAGCCAGAACAGAATCTCTCTCTTCATTTTGGCCTTCTTGAAATAGTAGCTTTTACCCTCCCTCTCCATTGTCAGCTAGGGCCACCGAGATCACAGGGAGAGATGTTTCACAATGCAGTTTGCCTGCACAGGCTCCTATGGAAAGCCTCTCTAATAGGGAAATGAAACGTCCATCTCTTGGGAAGGGTCCAAGATGATGAATGAGCGCCTGTAAAGGCTGCTCCAGAGGATGAAACGGAGTGCAGAGCCATCAGAGAGAGCTCTCCAGAGAAGCCCCCAGCCTTAGTTGAAAGAGAGGGGTCGAGAAGCAGAGGCCACTCTCCCCATGCCTCACCTCTGGGAGTAGCTTGGAGAAGGTGGAGGAAAGACAGCAAGTCCCTTCCCAAACCTGGAGTCTGAGCCACCTTTCTTGCCCTTCCTCCCCCAGAGCTGTCTACCCAGAGGACAGCCAATTTAATCACAGAGCATTCAACCTCCAAGATGGTTCTGCCTTCTGCTGACCAAAGTAGCTGGTGTGATTCACCACTCCACGGGCTCAGCCTCACTGCATCTTGCCAAGCTGATTGGGGGTGTGGGTGTGCCCTCTCCATCAGTGGAGCAGAAGGGAACTCCCAGCCAGGCCTTGGGGCACTCCTTGGCTCCTTCACTCAGACACTCTGTCTTCCATACCCCCAGTACACAGGAGCTGGCTTCTGTTTGCTATTCCCCATCTGCTGGCTTCTTTCTTGGACCCTACTAGTGACACCGTACCCACAGGCACCTTGGCACAGGCCTGGGCTTTGGAATTTAGCTTGTGTTAGATGTGGTAATTAGTCTTGGCTCTCAACGGGCTCACCTGTGTGCACAGACCTTGACCAATTTTGCGTAGAGGTGGTTGGGTCTATTTGCCTATACAGTCAACAACTATTTGTGGAAGACTTTGAATTCCCATGATAGGGAGTGGGGCTACAATGATGGGCAAAATGCCATGCTTTCTAAGAGTTTGCAGGTGTGCCTGGAATAATAAACCAATGATTTTTACATCGGATACTACCAACAATGGGTGCAAGGAAGAAAAATGCACATGTACCATGCCATCCATGGCCTTGGGTAGAATCTCCAGAGGAAGTGACAGTTTAGCCGAGATCCGAAGTACAAGTAGGAATTAGGAGAAAAATCTTCCCAGACAGAGAGAATAAATAGCACGTGGGAAGGCTGAGAGGATGGCCAGCTGGCTGGAGGGCAGAGAGCAAGGGCAAGTGAGATGAGAAAAGGCTGAGGTGGTAGTGCCATCCCAAGGGCAGTGGAAGGGAAGCCACGGATCAAATTGTCTTCGAGAAACTTCTGACCACAGTTTAGACAGGGGGCTGCTGCTCTAGTGGGGTGAAGAAGTTAGCTAGCAGGTAACAGCTGCCCAAAGGGGTATGAGGGCAGGGGCATGTTCCAGTTGCTTGTCCTTGTCTTCCCTGTCCAGAGATGGCCTGTCTTATGTGGGCAATGTTCACGCGGCAGCAGACAATCCCGTGGAAGGCCCAGGTGTGGCGGGGGTGATAGTTAGGTTGGCGCCAGTGCTGGTCTTTGGTAAGGAATCAGGACCTGGTGTGTTGAAGGGGGCTGAAGAGACAGCCTTTAAGCCAAGCTTAAGGAAGCCTCTTAAATTTTGCTAACTCGCTATGTTGGAGATGTGCAAGGGAATAGTCAAAGCAGCAGCTTTGGACTGTAGGAACCTCCCTGCTAATGTTAGCCTCCAGGATTTTAACAGGGTTGTTACTCTAAGGCCACCAAGCCATACAGTAGGCAGGAAGACGAAGGTGGGCTTTTAAGGGGGAAGGGGGAGCAAGACGTGGTCCTACCGTCTCAAACTCTGAGGACCGGAGCTCTAATCTGAGTATGTGACCTTGGTCATATCATTTACACCTTCTCAGGGGCTTGGGTTCCCCCATCTGCAAACTAGAGGTAGCCAAAAAAGTCCCTGCCAGCTGCGACTTT
>LOEQ01001625.1:68064-81542 GCA_001685075.1 Bramus lutescens
GGAGCTCGGGGGTGTCCCCCGGCCTGGGCGCGGACTTTGCGCCGGGAACCCACGGACCTTCCCCTCTCAGCCAGCCGGGCGCGGGGACACCTGGCGGGGACCCGCACCCGGGCTGGGCTCGGCGCTTCAGCCATTCTGTGGTCTCCTTGCCCCTGGCGCTACCAACTCCAGGGCCTGGGTCTGGGACTGTGGAAAGCAGCTTGCCATCTTCACGGCTGAATTTAATGCCAGCGACAGGGAAATCGAAGTTTTCCTGGAAAGGAAACACACCCAATAATAACCCTTCGGCGTAGGGAGAGTGGACTTGCAGGCAGCGTTGAGATGGTTGAGGATGGTGGAAATCTCGAAGGAACCTAGGTGAGGCTCCAGATGCTTGGGAGGGAAGTTGGAATACTCGGTTGAAGTGACTAATGTTTCTGAGTATATAAAGTAATTTTAAAAGCACGATTGATTTCTCTTCGGCGTCTCTCCGAGCAGCAGGCGCTGTGAGTCAGGAGCCCACGGCGCTAATAACACAGTAACTGCTTACCTCTGCTCACCGATGTGAGCGCACGCTCACGGTGTTTCTCCATGCAGGGAATGATTAGTGTGCTTGCTCTCCACCTGAGGAAACTGAGGCCCAAGTAGTTGGGCGACTTCTTCCAGCTGGCACAGCTGTTGCCTTTGTAAAAGGGGAGAAACTAGTGCGTGGTGGTTGCTCATCGGCAGAGGCCAGGCCACGCTGACTGACAGGGGCCATGGGGGATGGCTTAGTGAACCAGAGGTCTTGAATCTTTGTCCCCTGCTGCTGAGCACAAAGTTCTTCAAACAGCCCGTCGTGGGACCCAGTTGCTTCTGCTGTATAGGTCTAGAGAACTTGCTTCCCTTTGGGGATGGGAAGGCATGGGTACTGTGGAAAGAGGCAAGATTGCCCTGGTGGCCTGACCAGTCCCTCTAGGTCAGCGGCTTTCCAATGCCTTGCTCCAGGCAAGTCTCTGGAGTGGCGTTCTCCCGGGGCAGGTAGCGTTTCCGAGGGAGTGGAGGCAAGCAAGAGAGAGCTTGACTGTGGCCAACAGGAACACGGGGGACAGAGGGGCCCAGCGGAACTTTACTTAGGAATATTGATGCCTAGCCAAGAGATTTAACATGTTGAGCAACTGGGGTGGGTGTGTGGGGGGGTGATAGACAGAGTCTCCCCTAGCTGGGAGGCAGATTTTTGTAACATTTTTCAGCTGTCTCTCAGCAGATATGAAAGAGCTGATCTCTGAGCAGTGGGGAACCTTTGAGGCTCTCAGATTTCATACTTAAAAACAAAATCTTTGGGAGGGAGTTAGCAATGTAGGTCTCAAGATGGAAGATAAAAGGACCTGGTAATTTTAACTTCCCCCTGCCCCTCCCCCTCAGCTGACACAAACCCAGCCGAGCCCACTTGCATATCAAAAACAAATATTGAAACTCTGTGCTTAAAAATATGTTTGTGGAAATGAAAATGTTTACTCACAAAAGCTTAAAGAAAATACCAGAAAATATTTTTTTGTGTGTGTGTGTTTTTGGAAAAAATAGGGAGGAGTAGCTTGGGCATTTTGTTTAAACACCGAACATGTCTTTCATGTAATTTTAACATCACTCATAAAATGTATTACTCATCCTTGTAGCTAATGGCTGATGTGTAGCTCTTACCTCTCCCTGCCATTTTAAAATATATTTTCCTCTGTAGTTTGAGACTGTACAAGCCATAATGGTAAATTGAGATGGCGCTAAAGGCTGGATGGTTCAGACAGAGGAGGTGGATGGAGGGAGCCATTTTAATAAAAATCCAGGACTACAGCCATCCTTTCTGAGAGTTGTGTGGGATGGGAAGGAAGAGCCAATAAGAGCAGCCTGTAGCAGACCTGGCTGTGGTCCTTGTCAGAGCCCCGTTGGGGCTCTATAGGAGAGACCTGGCAAAGATAGAAGGAAACAAGAAAACTAGCCCACCGACCAACTTTACTTTCTCCGCTGAGGCTGCATTTCCACTCCGGTGTCTATTGCCTTTTCTCTTCTGTAGTGTTCTGTGTTAAATATCTGATATCTCTAGGGTTGGTGCTAGCATTCCCTGAGGCAACTACTTTGTACAGGATCCTTACATCCGCTTCCTTATATACTCCTTGTCGTCGTCCCCCCCCCGACAAAGTAGCAGCCATAGACCAAGGCTATAGACCTCCGTCTTCCTGCCTGGCCAACAGCAAGAACAAGACTGCCAGGCTTCTCCTGCCTGTTTGCTGAAAGGCCAGTCTTTCTTGCTGTCCAACTGCTCTCTACTAGTGTAGACTCCGCCCATCCCCTTCCACCTTCTCCCAGGACTGCCTTCTTAATGTCCCTCAGCATCAGTATAGGAGCGTGGTCCAGTTCAGCACTGTCGGATAGAGCTCTCTGCAGTGCTGGAATGTGCTAATCTCTATGGTCAGTTACGGNGCCACTTGAGGCTCCTGGGCACTTGAGATACGCCTAGTGTGTTTCAGGACCTGGCTTTACATAGCCACATGGAGCTGGCGGCTGCCATATTGGGCAGCACAGTTTGGCCTTAGTCTCCATCCCTGGCCCCGGTCCCCATCCTGCATACCCATCCTGCTTCGGTTCCACTTCCTTGTCCTGAGAATATCGATCCGGCAAACCCTTAGTCTCCCTTCATTTTCCCTTCCTACCGTTTGCTTGACTTCCACGCTCTAGCCTGGCTTCTGCCTTTACCTCAGCATAGACCCTGCCCTGCCTCTTCCCACCCCTCATCCTCCTTGAATCGGCTCCCTCCCAGCTCCTCTGACGCCACACCCTCTCTTTGCTCTCACTTTGTTGACATTGCTCCTTTGTGAGATGCTGAGGAGCTTGTTCAGGTCCCTGTCTCTGCCGATCCTCTCTTTCCTGGTCGTCTTATCTGATTCCTCGGTTTACCCTCACTGCTCACATGGCTTGAAGTATGACTGCCTAGCTGCCGTCAACCCTACATTTTATTTCCACCACAGACCTTTCTCGGTGCTTCTACTTCATTCATCCTTGGAGCCCTTGCTGTTGCTCCTCCCACCCCAATCGGTGGCCCCATTGCCTTTCTGATAATTTGTTGTCACCCTTGTTTCACCCCATCCCATATCCTGTGAGTTGCCATTGGCCCTGTGAGTTCTAATTCCCAGGTTCATCTGGAGCATGCCCACTGACTCTTGTCCTGACCACCATTGCCTCCTTCTTGGATAGATAAGCTTTGCGGCCCACTACCATCTTCTGCACTGGTTACTGTCAATCCATTCTTTTCCTGGGAGCCTAGGGACTGGCTTTTAAGATTGCAAATCAGATGTTTTCACTCTCTTGTCTAAACACCCTCCAGCAGACAAAGGCCCGGGCTCTGCCTTATCTCCAGCGTCACCAGTCACTCATGGTGCCTCTTCATACATTTTGGAGATTCCTGGCCCCCTTTGGGGAGAACCCCTCCATCCTCCTCCTCCCAGTTTTCCCAAGGACCTCTTTCTTTCTTGACCTCCCCTCAGCAGCAGTGTAGGAGCTCAACATTGTCCTGGAGGACTCTCGCAGTGCTGGGAATGTGCTAATCCATTTTCCTGGGGGCTGTGGGTACCTGAAATCCCCCTACCCTGGCTTCGCAGACATCCTCTCCCCTTCTTTTCACACTTGGACCCCAGGATGAGCCTTTTCAGCCACCACAACCAGAACTCTGGTTCCCATAACTCACACAGCCCCACCTGTGTAGCCCACAGTCCCTTGCCATAGCAACACCGGTTGTCATTCAAGTTTTGTTGACCAATTTGTACCCCATCGTCCTCCAATCATCGCACAACAATAGGGCTTACCTTTTCACCATTGTACCCCAATATGCGTACAGTGACTGACCTCGCAGGCCTACCGTAAATACTTCACCGTCGAGTTACCGTTTGCATGGTAGGGGCCTTGCTTGGATGCCAGCCTGAAGGTCATGACAGTTTTTTTTTTTTTGATCACCTCCTATATTCTTTTCTTGAGTGAGGAGTCTCAGGACCAAGAGAGAAAGGGATCTCAGTTTTGTTTTAACACCCAAGCAGGCATTCTGCTTTTCTGCAGGTTCATTTTCAGGCTGTGCGCTAGCACCCACACACTGGAGCTGTGAATTAGCCCCTTTACTGTTTATAAGAGGCCACTTGTCAGCTGTGGATTCCTAGCTGATTTTCTCAGTGTTTACCAATAAGATCCACTGAGTTACTGGCTCACCTGTGTTTTGTGCTTGTTCTCTTGAGCCTCGATTACTTGTGGCGGAAGAACCCAACAGCCTTGGTGATGTGATACAGCTGGCCGCCTTCCTGTGATCTATACTGCCTAACTTCTGGTATTCTTTGCCACCTCGGAGCCACCTTGTGTTCTCTTACAAGTCGCAGGGCTTTCCTAACTGAAACAGAGTCAGTCTTTCAGGGACTGGAAACTTGGCTCAGTGGCTGAGAGCACTGGCTGCTCTTCCAGGACACAAGCTTAATTCCTAGTGCCCACAGGATGGCTCACAACCGTCAGTCCAGCACCCTCTTCTGGCCTCCTCGGGTACCAGGCCCACACGTGGTGCATAGACAACGCGTGCAGATAAAGTACCCATCACATGAAATGAATATTTAAAAAGGAGTTTGCTGTCTCCTGGTCCAGTTTTTGTTGTTTTTCAGCTTCACTAAGGTTAATTCGAATCCTTCATCTGTGAGGCGTTTGTCTGATGCTATTGGAGACCCAGGGATGAGCAGGCCCGTGGTTAATTCCTGCCTCTGGGGTTTATGTCTTTTAAAAGGGAGAGAAGCCACATGTGTGGGTGCTTTGTCTTTAATGCTGTGCAGGAAACAAAATGTTCCCATCTGGAAGGTATAAAAGGTGATGGCCGTACATTTGGAGAACCTAGGGAAGGCTGTTGTCAAGTTAGGATCATGCCGGTTCAGTTAAAAAGCGGTCCTCCTCAGTGTCTGCACTGGAAAAAGCTGCAAAGTCAGGAAGGGACTAGATACAAGATACATAGATATCAGCTGAACAAGTATGCAGGTATGAAAAATATTCTCTTTGGATTGTTTTTATTTTGTTTTATAAAATTCAACTTACTCAACAACCTGAAGGGAATGAGCTCCAAGGTGCTGACAAAGAGTAGATTTTAGATAACTAGTTGGAAGGCCTCACTAAGAAGGCGGCTCCCAGACCTAAAGGAAGAAAAGCACGCCACGTAAGATATTTGGGGGAGAGTGTTCTTGGCAGAGTCAACAGCAAGCACAAAGGTCCTGAGGCAGGAGCATGCCCAGCATGTTAGTGAGCAGTGAAGAAGGCCAAGTGGTGTGGAGGTGGAGGGCAGCAGGGGCTGGGCAAAGTGTCTAGGGTCATTTCTATTTGGGGAGATGTCATCATTCATATTGGAAGCCTCTTGCCGTTCTTAACTTTGCTGGTTATTAGGACTGGCCAAGGTTCCATCTGTAGCCTGTGCACAGTCCCCTGAAGGACTTGGAGCAGAGTAGGTGGTTTGCTTTTCTTAATGGACTCTGGTTTGTAGACATTACCATGTCTCTTTAATGCCTCTGGGGGAACTTGGCATCAAGTGTGTGGTCACTCATCAGAGCTCATTTATAATTGTTCTTCCTAGCTCCTAGAGAGTGTGTATGTGCGCGTGCACGCATGTGTGTGCACTGTTCAGTGTCTACATACATGTGAAGGGAGACAAAAGATTGGCATTGAGTGTCTCTGTGTATGTGTCTGTCTCTCTCTCTCTGTGTATGCCTGTCTGTCTCTGTGTGTGTGTGTGTGTCTGTCTGTCTGTCTCTGTGTCTCTGTCTGTGTGTGTCTGTCTCTCTCTGTATGCCTGTCTGTCTCTGGTACCTGTGACTGTCTCTGTGTGTGTCTTTGTGTGACTGTCTCTCTGTGACTGTCAGTCTGTCTCTGTTCTCTGTGTGTGTCTGTCTCTGACTTTCTCTTTTGTGTTTTGAGACAGGATCTCTTACTGAATCCAGAACTCACCATGCCAGTGAGCCCCTGGGATCCACATTGTAGCTGTAACACCACACCCAACTTTTATATGGGTGTTGGAATCTGAACTCAGGTTCTTATTGCTTCTGCACCAAGCACTTTACCTCCGGGCCGAGCCCACAACCCTCTAACAACTCTCTGGCGTAGCTTATGGCCCCATCCTTATGTTGCCTCTACCCTTTCTCGTCTCCGGTTTGGTTTGTTGTTGTTTTTAAACAAAATGAAAATAGCTTTGCTTTTTTTCTAATTATAAAAACATTGCATGCTTGTACTAAAGAACAGTGTGAGGAAGGAAGTGAAAATGATTCTGCATCCCACGTCTTAGGAAGAACCTTCTTCAGCACTTGGGTATCTATCTTTGCAGACTCTCTTCCCTGTGTGTATGACTGAGTGTCTAGATGTATGTCTACAAAGGGAAACATATTTTTAACAAAATGAAATCACTCTATATGTCTGTTTTGTAGCACAATTTTACAACAATAAAAAAATGTCTTGAGTGGCCATCTTCTCCTGCTAGTTATTATAAGAACACATCATCGTTTAAATCTGCACCTAATTCTAAGTGGTCATTTTGCCAAATCTGATACGTTTTTGTAAACCTGCTAAGAACAAGGCAGAGTAATTTTTTTTCCAAAGGACTTTTTGAGAATTCCTAAAGGCAGTTCTTGGCTTTAAGTGAATTACTGAAGGAAAAAAAAAAACTGGCAGAGGAGACCAAGATCACAATTAGCACCGGGTGATTTGGGAGCCTGTGTGGTTCTGGGTGAGTCACTGCTCCGGAGTGAACCGTGGTGAGGACATTAAGGACTTCTCGTCGTTGCTAAGGGTGGGTGGTGGACTGAGACCCAGCACACCTCCCTGTTTAGAAATGCGAGGCAGAGTAATTCTGCCCTAAGTCTCCTCACGAGCAAAAGCACCCTGTCCCACTTAGGAACCTTTCTGTGTTTCAAAGGACCGTTGTCCTTTTATCTCTTCAGAGGAAATTCCCGTAAGGAAAGGGTTGACAGGTATGTGCATGCAGGAAGGACAGTATATTCCTTTCTTAATTTTAAGACTTTTTTTTTCATAAAAAAATAAGCACCAGGACTGGGGCTGTAGCTCAGTGATAGAATACTTGCCTAGCATGCGCAAGGCCCTGGGTACAATTTCCAACACTTTAGAATACACACAAGAGTGAACACGTGTAAACTCAGCAGTGTCTCCTTGGCCCGCAGCATCTAAAACTTCTCCTTGGTCAGTGGGGTAGACACAGAGACCTTTCATTAGAGAAGACAAGAGCGTCCCTCAGCTTTGTCTAATGCGAAGCAAACAGCATCCACACGGCGTATTTACAATAGAGAGAAGGGACTCGCGGAACTCAAGTCCCTGGTGTACAGGCCCTGACCTTATGGATGTTGAGAGTTACATTTTCTTAATGAATTGAGCAAAGAGCTGCATGGTGAGGAGCTGGGGTGGAAAGCTTGGGGTGCTGGTTTCGATTCCCTGGCCTCTCAAGCCCTGCTGTGCTGTGTTCCCGCATCTTCTAGGTATTGGGTGTGCGGGCGGCCCCCAGTGTATTTATAGGTTTGGAGGTGAGAGCTGGCGTCATGCACCGGGCTCCTAGCAGAGTGTGTTCTGTGTGGGAAGAGGCAGGATGGGAGCCTCTTTTAAAGCGCGACGAAGTCTCCAGTACTTCTGCCACCAAGGTGCTGTTAGTCATATGGTATCATCCTGGTAGAAATTATTTAAATTATATTTCAAATTAGCTTGTGGGGAACACATTTAGACATTTGTCAAAGACTAAAGAGATTTTTTTCAACATTTTTATTCATAAACTTGATAGTCTCAGTATTCCTCTGAGAAATTAGAGATCATGGACTCTCTGCCTTAAGAAACCGTTTGGTACTTGGGTGCCGCCTGGCCAACAAGGACTATTGATCCTGGCTTCCCACTGTGCTGGCGTGGGGGGCTCAGGCAGCCTCTGCTATTTGCCCTGCCTGGGGAAGCCTGGGTCTGGATCCCTCATGAGAGTAGCTGAGGCCAGCCAAGCCTTCGGTAGCCTGGGGTATCCTGTCTGGGTCATGGGGCAGGGCTGTCCACGGGGACCTAATTAGTGAGGAACATTGCAGACTCACTGCTTATGCTTTGGAGCACTTCTGAGATCTTTAATTGGGAAAGTGCTTAATTGGAGTTGTTCAGATAAGTGGAGAAGAGAGGGTTGCTTTGGCTTCTGCCGTCCCGGGAGAGAAGGGTAACTGAGAAGGGCCTCATGGGAAAAGGGATGCCACCTGTGCCAGCCAAGATGTTCCAAGGAGCAGGGCGAGGAGCTGTTGGTAATGGTGGCACCGAGGCATAATTTAGCTCGAATGATGTGAAGTGGCCTCTGCCTCCTCCAGGTGGACTCAAGATAGGTGGGGCTGTTTCACCCACTGATTCACCTGTCCTCACTGTCTGTCAGTGGAGCTAGAATGGATATGAGTGAATAGATCAAACCCCAGGCCCCCCGGCTGCTCTGTGAGCATGATCAGTCATCTTGTCTCTGTAAGAAGCCCCTCTCTCCTCCCCTCCTCCTCTCTTATCCCACTGAGCTACATCAGAGTCTCAAACCCACGGTCCTTCACCTGTTAACTGGTGGGGATGTTAAAGAGCAGTTAATCCTGCTACCAGAGTGAGGCCTGGCCTGGGCAGTGGGCGCACTGTCTGGAGATGAGGCAGTGGCCGTGGGTACAGGGCAGAAACATGTTACGATTGGACCTCAGTCTGTGGGCGGTGGGGGGATAGTTGCCATTCCAAAGGGAAGAATAATTTTAGGGAAATTATTCTAGAGACAGTAATGAAGGGTGGCACGGAGAGTTAGGAGATTAGAAAAAAAGAGACCTTACGGCAGTGGTTCTCAACCTTCCTAATGCTAGTGACCTTTAGTACAGCTCCTCATGTTGTGGTGATCCCCAACCATACAATTATTTTCATTGCTACTTCATAACTGTAGTTTGTTAGTGTTGTGGGTTGTAATGTAAATACCTGTGTTTTTCAATGACCTTGGGCAACCTATGTGAAAGGGTCATTTGACCCCAAAGGGGTTGTGACCCACAGGTTGAGGGCCACTGCCTTACAGAAAAGAGCCACTGTCCAGGCAGGAGGAGGTGAGAACAGAACAAGATGAGAGCAGACACCGTACATGGTATTGTGCGAGCCTTGGCATGGAGTCCACACAGGCTAATAGACAGGCATGTGGGGTTCTCACGGGGATGGGGGGGCTCTTTCTTATGTGCTTGTTTAATCTGGACTCAGGTAAGTACATTAGGTGAAACTGTGGTGTCCAGACTCTCACATCCCATTTCATTCTTGAGAGAAGCCTCACTTTCATAGTTGAAACTGGATCTTGAGATTCAGTAACCTGTTCAAGCTCTTAGCCAGGAAGTGGCTGAGTTGGGAATCAAGTGTAATCTTGTTAGAGAATAAAGTTCACGTTCTCTGGGTGCAGTTGCTGGAGGCCAACGTCCTCATGATGGAATTGCTGGAATATGAGGGACGTAGATTGAGTTGTCAGCAGTGCGGCTGTTTCTAGGGATTGTGGCTGAGGGTGGTGACCCTGGCTCGGGCTAGGCCCGGAAGGGGGGGAAAGGCTGCTTTCCCGGAGGAGTTTAGTGTCGAGAAGCTGAATTTCCACGTATGGTCCTCTAGAAGTGCACACTCAGCAATTGGAATAGAGTCACACACGGTCTTGGGAGCCATCACCTGAGATGGATTGACCACCATCTAGAGGTAGAGCTTACACTTGAAGAATCACAGGGAGTGAAGGGAATGAGACTTTGACCACCATCTAGAGGTAGAGCTTACACTTGAAGAATCACAGGGAGTGAAGGGAATGAGACTTTGACCACCATCTAGAGGTAGAGCTAACACTTGAAGAATCACAGGGAGTGAAGGGAATGAGACTGAGGCGGTGAGACTAAGATGGTTGGAGAAGCCGTGGGAGATAAGGAGCTTCTGTGGATCGTCCTCAACAAGAGCAGGGACTTCCTGAAGCGCAGAGGATGACGGGACCCAGGAGATGGCTACTGCAAATATTGTGGTGGTGGGGGTATCAAGGCCCTGATGGATTTGAGAGCAAATTCAGCTCCGTGGGAAGGCACAGATCCAGTCACAGCAGAAACTCACTTAAGGAGTGACTGTTGAGAAGGGAGAAGGTAAATGCAGATGGAGGTGCGAGTGGGGATGAGTTGGGGTCCAAGGGAAGGGTAAGTTTTGTTTTGCAAGTAGAACACGTTAAGAGGCAGAGAGCAGAGCAAAGGGGCTATTGGAGGCAGTGAGGTTGGAGGCAGTGAGGTTGGAGGAGGAGGAGTGGAGCCTCCAGAAGATTCCGAAAGAACTTCAGAGCAGGTGCGTACTGCAGCCCTCTGGTTTATCCACTTGCTTGTTTTGCAGTGCTGGAGATGGAAGTCTGGGCCTCACATGTGTTGGTAAGGGCTCCACTATGGAGCTGCATGTCCATCCCCAGGATTATTACACTCGCCAAAGGAGAAGGAGGGGACTTGATCTGCTGATTGTTCCCTTTCAGTGCAAATTTAGGATTATCTAGGAGCCAGGGGCTAGATCAAGGAGAAAGGGGATGAATTGATCCGGTGCTGTAATGGATTGGGGCAGGGAGTTAGCTAAAGCAAACACAGATTTATCACCAGCCTTCAGGGGACTCTTGAAGAGTCAAGATTATTTTAAAGGTGGCCACTGCTAGGCAGCTTGCCAACGCACTGAGAGATCTCGGTGTTAGGAGCAGAGGCAGCCCTAGGTCCCATGGTCAGTGACAGCAGCTACTCTGACCAGATTCTGAGTGCTTTGCAGTCCATAGGTGGGGGACTCGTGAGGAAGGAGCACCTGTTCCATCCTCTGGGTGACCTCTCTGCCCTTGCATCTTACAGTAGCATTGTTCCGTTGTTAATATCCTTCCAGACTTTCTCTTTAAAAAATGCATTAAAATTCTCACCAGCATGACCCCTGTGAGTAATGAGATCTGTAAGTTTATTAACCTCTGGGAGAAGTGGATTTTCTTGCTTCACGGGAGCAGATAATCTCCGGGAGGCACTGAACGTTAATGTACAGGCTTGAAGGGTTAGCTGAGAGCATGGTCAGTGTGGATGTGGCTGTGGGGTTCTGCTCTCCCACACTGTGTGACTTAGCGCCCATCCCACGGGAGATGGATGGGTGATCTCCCCACACTGCTGTCCCTCAGCCCCCTCAGAAACCTCTGGTTGAGATGGATGAAGAAACAGAACAAGAAGCCCTTGTTTCTTCAAGTAATTCCAGTTGTCTGGGTATGGGGATGAGAACGCAGAGACGGGAGTACTGAGCCGTGAGCAGACGGGACTGTCTAGACAGCATGCCCTTCACGTGGTCCTGTGTGACCATGTTGACACACATTCTCCTCTCTCACCCCAATGATGGCCTTCAGATCGCACATGTGTGGATACTTGACATAAACTACTCAGGAGGTGTTTGGCTGAGTAGTGATGACTCCTGATTTCAGCCTCATTAGTTTGACATGTCCAGTGTTGTCACCTAGCCCAGCCTACCTGTCCTCTCTGTACCCTGCAGCATCTTGTGCCCCTCTATGTTGTTTACCACATAAAACATGTCATTATCGTTTGAAGCCATGCCGCCAGTGCCATAATCTAACCAGTACTCTGTACTGGAAACAATTATGGCCACATTGGTAATTAAATATTTGCTAATATCACATAAAAAGAAGAGACAGATGAAGCTAAAATTTTAATATGTATTTTAATCCACTAAGTCCAAAATACTATTCCACATGGAATCATGGGTGAGTAAAACAGACACCCCCCCCATCCCTGATATTTGCATCTTAGTGAGTGAGACAGACTCTGCTTGCTCCTATTTGCAAACCCTTCCACCTCCAAGAAATCAACCCTATAAATGAACCCACTAGTAAAAGTCTCTGCAAGTGTCCTCAGAGGGAAAGGCGTGGAGGCAGAGACTGACTTTGGAATGGTGCATGGGAGATGCGCCTCTGACGTTGCCTTGCATGCAAAGCGGGGAACCAGTGTCCGGGTGGAAGGAGAAGCCAGGGCACAGACCAGGAGTGGAGAGAGTGGTCCTGAATGCTTGAAAACTGGCAGCAGATCATCCTGGAAGGAACTCAGCAAGAGAGGGAAGGGACCTAAGCAGGAGTTGGAGAAAGAAGTAGTCCAGGCCCAAATCAGATGTGACTGTGGGAAGTGGCAGGGACACACACGGGTATGAGGAGACTGAACAAGCCTGAGCAAGATGACCCAAGTTCAATCCTCGAAACCCACCTGAGGGAAGAAGAGAACTGACTTGTCTAATCATCTGTCAGTCAGCTAATATCTCTCTCTGTGTGTCTGTGTGTGTGTGTGTGTGTGTCTGTCTGTCTGTCTGTCTGAGAAAAGCTGAGTGATACTGAAGGGCTCTGACAAGATCCTGATTAGACTCCAAGGCAATGGCAGTGGCACTCTGTAGAAAATTAGTTGGAAGGGGCAAAAATTAAAGCAGGGTGACTCTGTATGTCAGAGTGAATGCTGGGGCTAGCACGCCACGTTGGGGCGAGTTTCCATTCGTGGTCTGTTAGAAGTTAGAATGTCACAGGAGGACATGGATGGCATGCAGGGTCGTCAAGAAGAGAGAGGAAGTCAAGGACTTTGGAGTACGCTGATGGTAGAAGTGGAGGATCCTGGAAGAGGATCCGCTAGGAGGGAGGCAAGGAGGCCCAGTCACACCGGCATGCTCTCTTTGAGAAGGAAGTAGTTGGTTATGAGACCCAGCTCAGCAGGGATGTTGACGGAAAAGCCTGGGCAATGTCACTGAAGGAACAGGCAGGGATGGGCCTGGAGCACCCATCCTTTACTGGGTGGCCAGACAGAAGGAGCTAGCAAAGAGGGTGGAGGAGGGGTGGCTGGCTGGGGAGGGAAACATCCTAGAAATAGGGCGTCAGCATTGGTTGAGAGCTCCCAGGAGGTGGTGTGGTGGTTGCTGGTGTCCTGGCATAAGTCAATGTCAAGGCAGGGCGAGGAGCCAGGTGGGTTGGAAGGCCCACAGGAAGCAGGAAGGACCGTGTGGGAGGAACAGGAATGAGCGTAGCTGTGGAATTGAATGGCTGCTGCAGGAGAAGGCAGGCAACAGAGAAACTTGGTTCAGAGCCACAGGGAAGGGCTGCCCCTCGGAGAAGCAAGGGGGACGTCTTTCTCTGAAACAGGAGGCCATTGTGAGGCTTGGGTGTGGTGGGAAGCCACAGGAGTCCCAGGTCTCCTGCCTTTGACGAGTGGGAGGCTGGGTCATCAGCTGAGCGGGGTGGGGGTGGAGAAGGGTAGGCAGCAGAAGGAGAGGATGAGAAGGTTTTGTCTGGGATGGACGGCATGCCCACCAAAGAAACACAAGCCTGTGTGGGAGAGTGACAGTTTGAGGTCAGAGAACATGAATGTGAAGTGAAACTTATCCACCCAGTTTACCCAATGGCTTGGGTGTGGGCTGCCTACATTAGGTTGGGGTGC
>LOEQ01001625.1:85101-107233 GCA_001685075.1 Bramus lutescens
TCTCAAGGGTAAAACCGGCTGGGGGACCTATGGAAGTCGCAGAAAAAAAAAATCAATCAGCTTCAAATGCTGCCTGCTAAGCATTTGGCAAAATTGGTACAACTACATACAGAAATGTCACAGAAGAGGGGGAGGTGGCACGTGTTACCACAAGAGCGTCCACCAAGCGGGAGCAGCTGTGTCAGCCCAGTGACCCCTTGTCTGGTCTCATCTGTTTCTCTACTGCCAAGGGCTGGCCATCTGAGATGACTGTGGCCTCAGACAAGGTCCTTGTCTTCCCTACCACTGCTATATGGGCACTGGCTTCCCTATATACTCTATGGAAATTTCTGGAAAATCTTTGAGGAAAGGAGAAGGCTACTTTATTTTTCTTCCTTCACTGGCAATGGTGACATTTTGGGATCAGCCCATCATTTCTTGGCTGCCTGCCCATTCTGTGACTTCACGGGCTTTGCCTTTCAGGCCAAATGATATGGTATACAGGCACAGGGGTGGCCACAAGGTCATTGTGTGACCTCACTTGCCATCTGTGGAAGAGGAAGTTCTTCTGGGTCAAGGAATCTAGTCTTTCTTGATCACTCATTATTTCATCCAAGCTTCATGTTTCAAAAATAAATTGGAGCTGAGAGAAGCCATTTGATTCAAGTCACACAGCCAAGGCACAGGATGGAAGTGGTTGTTTATATGTTGTCCTCAGAGGCACGTCACTCTACAGTTTATATTGTGTAAGACTTTCACGGTTCCACAAGAAAGGGAAAGCAGCCTTTCAAGACTCCAGCCTACCCTAGGGATCTGAAGGATAAGGCTGGGACGTACCTTCAGGGAGTTGTGGCCACAGTGCTTTAAGGAAGGAGGGGTGGAAGGCACAAATTTGCCCCATGTGAGTCAGTCGCCTGACTCCATCCGCCCAGATCAGGCGATGACACAGCTCTCTTCCCTTCCTCATCTCTGTCTCCCATCTTTTTTCCTAGTCCTTCCCCCAGATTTTGGTAGAGATTCTCCTCAGAATGACTGGACGTTTGTCCTTTTGTGTTGCTCCTCACAGTCACACTTATTAAGGTGTTAATCCAGATTATGTAATAGAAATCCAGATGTCAAAGAAGTAAACCTGCTGGGCTGGATCTGTGGATCAATTGAATCGATCTTGACCTTAACACAGAGCGTGGTTATAAACCCTCCGGAGCCCATACTACTTGCTTGCTTTTGGCTCTGACTCAGAATCCTTCCGCTCCTCCATGCGTCTGTACTCAGTGGTTACCTTTGTTATTCATGTCTGAGATGCTCAAAAGCTGATCTTTCCTCCACTGTTAAACTGGAAGGAACCTGTAACCATGTAGGTTTCAGGATTTGGTCCTCAACCCTTCATGGAAGTTGAGATTTTTACTGTTTGGTGGTGGCACATGCCTTTAATTCCAGCACTCGGGAGGCAGAGCCAGGTGATCTCTGAGTTTGAGGCTAACCTGGTCTCCAGAGCTAGTTTCGGGTCTACTAGGGCTGTTACACAGAGAAACCCTGTCTCAATTAAAAAAACAAAAAGAAAGAAAAAAAGATGGAAGTTTCAAGCCTTGGTGGCTACACTGGCTTCTCTTTGGACATGTTACAAAAATGATTTGTCTGTAGGCTCTTTTCTCCTGGAGCAAGTCTTTTATTCACCAAAGGGTAAATTAACCTAGTGAATCACAAATACAGCTGATGAGGAACTCAAACCCTGGACTCGTTGATGGGAAGCTTACCCTGGGACTCTCCAAGTGCTTGTTCCTGGGAGGAACTCCCCACTGAGGCCCTCTGAGTAGTCTGCTTTGGGAGGAAACTTTCAGGTGGCCTCTGAAATTTTTCTTGGCAGAATTAGTTTCCTCTGCCTCCTTGGGATCAAATGTTTGGATGGCTGAGGTAGATGTGTGTTTGAAACCCTGCTGTGCTTAAGGCTGTTTGTGGTTTGTGCTTGGGCTCTGAGGTAGGTGTATGCTCAAAACCCTCTTGCTCTAAAGGCTACCAGTGGTTTGTGCTTGGGCTCATTAGAGTCCAAGCTTCATTAGGTTGCCTGCATTCAAGTGGCAGCCAGTGAGAGCAGCTGCCCTCGAGACACCCAGGTGGAGGTTAGCCTTGCAAAGACAGCAGATTGGGCCCAGCAATGGCCTTCTTAGATCCTTCAGCCACCCGTTTAGTTGATTGATATTTACTCCGCACCAGACACAGCCATGGCCTGTCTTTGTAGACCTTACAGTATAGCCAGGAAGACGGATTGAGAATAATTATGAAATAAGTACTCGATTATAATCAATTCCTTCACTGAGTTTTGTTCTCGGTGTTGCTTGTGGTTTCAGGAAGCCAGACATATAAGAACTCTTGCTTTCATGGAGCTGACAGTCTAATGAAGTACACAGTAAATGAAAACACAGGGAATAAATCTTACGATGTATGTGTTAGAGCAGTGGCCCTCAATCTTTGGGTCACAACCCCTTTCGGGGATCACAGGACCCTTTCATAGAGGTCACCTATGACCATCAGAAAGCACAGCTATTTACATTACGATTCATAACAGCAGCAAAATTACAGTTATGAAGTGGCAGTGAAAACAATTTCATGGTTGGAGCTCACCGCAACGTGAGGGAGTGTGTCAAGTGTTAGGAAGAAGGTTGAGAGCCACTGTGCTAGAATGAACAAGAGGCGGGGGAAGTGACTGGGAGAACGGCTAAGCTGGCAGCCTGACTGTGTCCCCTAAGTTCTGAACCATTTGCTGCATCTCTGCGAGACTCTTGTTTGCAAACCTAATCACCAATATGATGTGACGGGCTTTAGGAGAATGGAGCATTTGAGAGAGGATTAGGTCATGAACACAGAACCGTCAGGACTGGAATTCATGAGAAGTCGTCTCAAAGATCTTCCTTGCCCCCTTCACCATAAGGGAACAAAGCTAGAAGGTGCCATCTACAACTGGCAAGTAGACCCTCCTTAGACACCAAATCTGATGCAACCTCCATCTTGAACTTTTCAAATTACAGAACTGTGAGAAATAAATTTCTATTCTTTATAAACCACCGGGCCTCATTGTGTATTGTGATAGCCCTAGGATGGATGAGGATGAGATACATCAGTTGCAGAGAGATGGGCCACTGAAGTGAACACTGTAGAAGGGTTGGAGTTACTGGTCATGACAGGTGAAGACAGAGAGTTGAGAGAGGATGTTCAAACCTAAACGGCCGGTTGGAAGGGCCATCTAGAGATGCACAGAAGTCACCAAGAATTGAAACAAAGGTGCTGGAGGAGAGAAGGAGGGTGATTCAGGAGCCCTAGTCACCAAGAAACAAGGGGAGTAACAGGGATGTTCGTAGTTGATGTAGCAATGAGGGCTTCTGGTTGACAGTCTCAGAATGAGTCAGGACGTGAGGATCATTCCGTTTGGCCTGGAATGATGCCCAGAGATGGACCTGGTTACTCAGAGCACTTCATCCTGACCATGGAAGAGAGGCAAAGGGCTGAAGGAGTCTGGAAGGAAGGTAAGCGGGACAAAGGTGTGGGCCAAGCAGAATGCACACAGTGGAGCGGATGTAAAGGAAGCCTGCCGCATCCCAGGGATCAGGGACCATTATCTAATGAATGTGGATGAACTTGGGCAAGCTCCTTCATCTTTTCTCTTTGCTGGTTTCCTCTGCCAAAAAACAGTAATGCTAATCTCAAGGTTGTTGGGGAGATCAGGAGAGGTCAAGCGCATGCAGGCGGCCAGCGTGATGCCTGCGACATAGGAAACAATTGGTAAACATTGCAATCTCCAGAAGCTACCTCTTCCAAAGCACTGCTGAGCCCTTGGTAGGATGTATCTCAGCCTTGCTATGGGTCCATGGCCGGTGTGTGTGTGGGGGGTTTCTGTTTAGAAAACAAATTCCTTGTGAAAGGAATATGAACTGCCTTGAAGCCCATGGTAAAGTGTGCTCGGAAATAGGCAAGCAGAAGTTTGAAGTGTGCTCTGAGAAGGTGATGATGAAGTGGGAACGTGTTGGCACACACAGAGCATCTGGCCCCGAGGAGGAGCCGGGTGACAGGCCCTTGGTTCACGGAAGCAAGCACAGGCTGTTCTGAGCCAGGCTGGAGCCAGGACATATGAGCCCCAGCTGTCTGGATCCTCCTGCTGGCAGCCAAACCCCCAGCCTCTTCCAGAATTGAGAAGGGGCTCTAGAAGAGCCTGAATGGAGGCCCAGCCTGACTGGTCATGACCAATTATCCACACAGCAGCCCGTGTATCCACAGAGTGAAGGGAAACCACATGATTCTTTGCTTTTGGATCACTTAGATCTCCCAGAGACATCCAAACAGAGCCTTACAAGGCAAGTGTCCTTCCCTCTTGCCTCTCTGTTGACACAAGCTTTGGGGGTCCTGCTGTCTTGAATCTGGCTGTGAAATGGCATGTAAGACATCGTGAAAGCCTGTGAGTTCACCCAGTAAGCTGTGCTTTCCACTTCCTTTAGGCCAGGTAGGGCGCGCTGGGAAAGGTCACTTATGCAGGACACAGGGAACAGATTTCCAGTGGGGAAGAACAAGCTGGGGTTCCAGATACATGGAACCGAGAGGGCTAGGACACGTGTGTACGTGTGAGTGCTTACATGCTTGCGTAGCCAGTAGTTCTGCCATAGAAAGGGTTCTCAGGTCCTGATATCATCCAACAAGGCTCTGTCTGCTTGCTTGACTTTTGGAATTATGTTGGGTCCTGGTAACTTGGTATTGGCTTATCTATGCTATGTAAGCCTTGGGTGTTTAGTCAAGGCTTCAGCTTCAAGCCCCCTGTCTTAAGATTTATTTTTATTAGTTTAAATTGTGTGCGTGTGTGTGTGTTTGTGTGTGTAGGTATGTGCATATGAGTGCAGGTATCAGTGGAGGCCAGGGTTGTTAGATTCCCCCCTGGAGCTGGAGTTGTAGGTAGTTGTGAGCTGTCTTATGTGGGTGCTGAGAACTTGGGTCCTCTGCAAGAGCAGTAAATATGCTTATCTGATGAACCATCTCTCCAGCCTGACACTTCCTCTCCTGGGGGACTTCAGGGCCCAGAGAAGAGCAGATCTGATCCCTGCCTAAGGGAGACTCATCGAACGGACACCTCAAGCTACTCTGGGGTGAGTCAGAATGCTGCACAAAGGTCACAGAAGAAGCACAGAGAAAGCCGAGCTTCAGTGAGAGAACTCGGACTGGTGGTTCTGATGGAGGAATTGACTAACTTGTCCTGGCCTTGGAGGGTGGTAGAGTTTTGACTAGGTGGAGTGGGCTGGGTTTGGGGGCTATGAGAAAGGTATTTCTGGGGAGGGCCTAGCTCATGGAAAGACAGGTCTAGCCTGCCAGGGAGCTTCCATTGTGTTATGCCTGTTGGCTGAGTACAGAAATTGAAGGGGGGGGAGGCGACATCAGATGCAGGTGGAGACCGTGTTGGGTGGTAACTGGGTTTCAGGTCAGGAACCATCTTTACAACTGGTTTATGAATAGCATGGCAGGGTGGATGCCTGCGGCTGGAGAGAATGGGGCACGGGTGGCCGTGGATAACAAAATGAGCCAAGCACACATCAAAGGCTCTCCTTCCTGGTTTCTTGCTTGTTTGAGGTCCGTGAGGGCTTTGTGCTGAATTTGGCCTCTCTGGGTATCCTCCAAGCCAGCATACACCTAGTGCCACTGGGCTCTGGAGAGCCGAGGGCTCAACTATTTTTGTGTTCCCTCTAATGCCCGTGTTTATTTTTAAACCCGAGCCTTTGTAAAACAGGATGTATCGTGCAATCTTTGCTTTTGAGTAAAAAGGTTCTCCGAGGACGATGGGACCTGCAGAAGGTGTTCCTGAGTCGTGCCGTGGCAAATGCCTGTCTCTGGCATTAGAAGGAAGAACTCATTTGCTTGAAAACAAATCCTGGAAAGAGGAAGCCCTTGTGTGGTTGGCCAGTTCTTAATGTGTGCTGAGTGATCTGTGGCAGGCAGCAGTGTGCATCCATGAAGGGCTCTGTGTTGGAGACAGGGCCAGTTGGCAAGCTGGGATGCACATCTGAACCTGCCAGTCTCCAAGATCATCCACTGACAGGAGCCTGCGGATTTAGACCAGAATGTCTGGTATCTTTTAAGCGTACGCACGTTGTAACTGAAAATTAGAGATTAACTTGGAGTTCAAGATGGAGGAGTCATCTTGGGTATATTTATACCTTCTCTGCCCAGAACCCATTAAATGATAATCAAGAGATTAGGAAAGTATAATCCCAGGAGCCCAAATGAATAAGAGGGAATTAACAGCGATCAAAAGATTTCCACAAATTTCTGGATGGCAAAGAGCAAGGGGAGGAAAGGCAATGTCAGAGAAAGCGAGAGGAAGCCAGTCCGGCCTGCAGATCCCCAGAGGGTCTCAACTGAGCCCACCACGCATCAGACAGGAGTGAGAATTGGGGGGGTAGCTGGGCCTTTATTTGGAGGCCTTAGGAACACTGTGGTTAGCAGAGGGCATGAGGACATCACTGAATGAGCCCAGGCTGGAAGTGTGGGGTGGATTCCTTCATCTGCACAGACTAGCCAACACTGGGGCAGAAAGAGAAGGAGCCTTGAACCTCACCCCAAATAAGGTGGGCACATAAAGAGTTAGGCAAGGCCTGCTAAATGGTTCCTGAGAGAAAGTAAGATTGAAGAAATTGCTATTATTATTTCAATCGTGTGTGTGTGTGTGTGTGTGTGTGTGTGTGGTGAGAGTGCAGCTATGTCCATCCCAGAGCTTGAGAGTGGAGGTCAGAGGCCAACCTCGGGTGTCGGGCTTGACTTTCCACCTTTTGTGAGATGTTGTCTCTTGTTACTTTGCCTTTGTGTGCTGGGCTAACTGGCCTTGAGCTCCCCAGACAGGATTCTGCCATCTCTGCCTCCCATCTGGTTGGAGGGACTGCTGGGATTACTGGTGTGTGCCACCACGTCTGGCTTGTGATTCTAGAGATCTGGACTCAAGTTCTCACACTTGTGGAGTAAGCACTCTACCCATTGGGCCATCCTCCCGATCCTGACCTTGAAATTTCAATCCTCTTGCCTCTGTAGTGTTGAGATTATAGGCATGAGTCACTACACCTTGCTTATGGAATGCCGGGAATGAACCCATGTTCTCATGCATTCTAGGCAAGCATGCTACCAAGGGAGCTACATCCTCAGCCCAAGTTTTATTTATACCTGCTATGGTAGGCTGAAAAGAATGCCCCAGAGATAGCAGTCCTAATCTCTGGAGTCTAGACATCTTACCACATACGGTAAAGAGTCTTTACAGAGGCGAGTAAGCAAATGGCTCTGTATGGGAGACCATCCTGAATTGTCATGAGTGGACTTTGCATGGAACATTATCCTGCATTGTCATGAGTGGACTCTGTATGGGAGACCATCCTGAATTGTCTGTCATGAGCGGACTCTGTATGGGACATTATCCTGCATTGTCATGAGTGGACTCTGTATGGGACATTATCCTGAATTACCAATGCAGTTGTGAGTGCGGGAACAGAGAGGACAAGGGAGGACTTGCTACCCAGCCAGAAAATGGCAGTGCTGGGTGGGAGAGCCTATGCAGAGAGAAATTGGAAGATACTTTATGGCAGGTGTTGAAGACAGAAGAAGAGACCATGAGCTGGCGAGCTCATTCCGGAAGCTGGAAGGGATGGGACAGGTTCTCCCTGCAGAGCTTCTAGGGGAGCACTACCCTGCTGGCATCATGGTTTCAGCTCACTGAAACTTGTCCTGCACTTTTGGCCCCTAGAAGTGTTTGGGAATAAATTTATTTAAAGCCAGTAAATTTCTGATAATTTGGTATAGGGGCTTACAAAATTAGTACATCCAGCTACAGCAACCAAGTGTGAGGGCCAAGCAGAGAGACAGGATTTCCGGTTGACTTCTCTTCCATCCTGAGGATCAAGACCAACAGAACAGGGCGGAGGCTGTGGAAGGGGCAGTTAGCAGGGAAGAAGAATTAGTGGCTCCTGGGAGGAGAATGAGAAGAACTCCAGATGGAAGGCTGTGGATGTGCTGTGAAGTGCTCAGCCCAAGTTAGAACAGGAAGTCACGGGCTCCATGACTACTGTCTCAGGGCAGAGACTGGGCTGGATTCTAGACAGTGGTCAGCGTGGGATAGGAACATGGACTGTGTGTGTCTTTTCTCCTTAAAAGGGGGCAATAGAGAGAACTGTCTCAGCAGCCCAGATACCTCACGAAGGCACTGCATGTTTGAGACAGTTGGGAGAGAGTAAGAAGGGGGTGTTTCCCTCCACCCTCCAGACTTGGATCTTTACCCACGTGCACTCAGGCCATGACATCAGGACCACACAGAAAGAATTCCACTCCCAGCACGTGTCTTGCCTCTACAGGGAATAGATCTAGTCAAGTGCTGTTCTCTTTCTCAAATGGTCACATAATGCTCATTTGTGTTTCTAGACTGACCAGACTCTTCCTGAACTTAACAGTTAATATCTGGTTGACCTTTTATACACAATGCAGGATTTTTTGAGTTCATTTTGGTCACAAAGCTTCTTTATTGGCACCATGGGAGAATCGAATTACTGTATTAGTAATGTATAATTATGTGTAAAGGCAGGGGCCCCAAGTGCACAGGTGCCAGCTGAAGTCTGGAAGGAGGTGGTTGACTGGTATGGCTAATGATTGGTCCCTTTCCTGGGCAGAGCCATTTGTGCTGGGCATCTGGCCAGTAGAGACCAGCCCGTCCCTGGTCTTGGTTGACGAGCAGCCTATAGTGACTTTGCCAAGGAGGATGTTGGGTGGAGCATACAGGCTGAGGTACGAAAGGGAGAGACTCAAGCTTGCTTATCTGCCAGCAGAGAAGATCAAGAAACAGAGAGGCTATTGTGATCTAGCCAGCGTTTCCCAATCTTCCAGTGTCATGGACACACGGGAAATATTTGTAGAGTGCCTTGGCGAGTAGACAAGACTGTCCCTAGCATGCAGCCATGGGATTCCTATTGCCCTGCCCTACCGGCTCAGGGTTAGGGCATACCCTCCCAACAGCCCACTTCCAGCCTAAATGGCATCTTTTTACAGATTGGAAAAAGCCATTTAACTTCTTTTTCTGCCCCCCTTCTAGATACCCATTACTTCCCAGGCAGTTGGCTAATGTAAAAGGTGTATCCATCTCTTACTATTAGACTATGCTTGGTACCCCAAGCTGGGCATTCTGCAGCCATTAGCATTATTTTTAACACACCTGTGACTCATGGCAGGCAACTGCTGGGAAGGACAGACACAGCTGGGGCATGTTCCTCTTCCTTGGTGGGAAGCTTCCCAGGATTCTTCCATGGGAACAGATCACATGGTGAGTTGCCATGCAGGGAGATGAGGTGCATACTCAGGGTTCAGGAGGGACGTGTGAGCAGGAGACACATACCCAGGCATTATCAGGGAGAGATGATGCTTAAAGTGTGGAAGCGAACATGGTAAAGAAAGTCTGCAGTCAAGAATTTGGTAAACAAGTGCCCAGCAGGCCAGCAAGCCTTGTCTGCTAAGGTAGGGTCTAATACTCCGGTGGAGGAGAGAATCAGAGCCCCAGCTCTAGGGCAGTCAGAACTCAGGGGTACCCTGTGATTTCCCACTGTCCTTAGAGCAGCATCTGCTTGGGATCCTTCTACACCTGTCCACCTCTATCCCTGAGAGATAGAAGGACATCTGGTCTGGGGCCACCATAGCTTGATGGGGCAAGATGGGGCTGTTTATGCTCCTGGCCTTGACTGTATGGGAAGTGACAAAATGGAGTCTTGCCTTCTTGGACACCTGTGATACAATCTCCACAATATGTTAAAACCAAATAACTAGGTTTGTTTGGCTTTGGGTTTTGAACTCATGGCAGTCCTCCTGCCTCAGCTTCCCAAGTTGCTGGGATTACAGGAATGCACTGCTATGTCTGGCCATGTTATTAGCTCGGTAGATATTTTGGACCTACTGTGAGCTTAGGGCTCCAGCAAATGAAGGGCTGGTGGGTGGCATACTGTCTCCTCATCATAGTAAATGTGCCCCAGCTTTAGAACAGTTTGTTCTTACTGACCAGGCTTCCTTCCTAGAAGACTTCCTCTAATGCTTCAACCTTCTGTGATACCAAGTTCTCAATACGTCCCTTCTTTGTGTGTATCCTAGAACTTGCTGCTGTCCCCACGAGCAGATCTGCCTGTGTCACGTTTCTGCGTACGCCTTCAGTGCCAGGTACCATGTTCTTGAGTGTGATAGGAGAGCTGGCTATTTGAGCAGGCCTCACCCAGCAGCCTGGGAGAGGGCACAGGGTGCCCACAGGACTCCGGTTTATCCAGAGAACAGAAGGCAGCTGCTCCATGTCCAGGCAGCTTGAGCTGGAAACCAGCACACCTGCATCCTTGAGGCCACGTTGTTGGTATATTCTGCAGATTAGCAAGCTGTTTGGCAGTCACAGGTGACTCGGACCAATACATGTGAAAACAAATTCTCTTTTATAAATATTGCCTGAAAGACAAAAGTCTTTCAATAATGGGAACCCCAGGGGAAGGACAGATGATTAATGGGTTCTTCTTGGCCAGTAGGTTGGAAACCAGTACCTTCACTATGAGCTAAAAACTAAACAGATGAGAACTGAACACACAGACCCTGACCCTTTCCAGGGTGATGTGTGGTTTGGGTCTACTGAATATAGTCCCTGGACTCTTGGGGACTCAGCTCCTCAGATGCCAAGTCCCCATGCAGCTCCTGCCTACAGAATCTACAGTTCTATGGAGTGGCTCCCTCTACCACCCTTAACTGTGCTCACTCCTGCTCTCTTTGGTCCAGATGGTTCTATACTCAGTCTTTAGCTTGGTGAGCGAGAGATACGCTGCTCTCTTACCTAGACACGGTGTTTACATTGCATCAAAGCCCAAGCTCCTTGTCTGGACCTTGCATGCATTCAGCAAACTAAGTCTTGGTCTTTTCAGGGGAAACCCCAGTTCTGTGGTCAGCATTCAGTGTGCCTTCCCACATATACGGGTGCTCACATGGGCAATTGTGAGCAGCCTGGACTCTCAAGCAAAGGTGATTACTGTTTCCATAGCCTAAGTATTTGTTTATTAGTAAGTGTATTTATGAGGATTATCATAGAGTAATAACTGTTTTGTAACCTGCCCCCTTCACTTCACGATCTGAGTTCTAGTGTTGACTGGTTATTGTTGGAATTCTGGAAAGTCTGAGTTCTGATTTGGGGGGGAGGTTAGTTCTTTGAGGCAGTAGATACCAAATGATCAAGTGATATTCAAATCCTTCAAGGTCTGGTGAGGAGGAAGATCCAGAGGAATGGGAGATGGCTCAGTGGATAAAGTGCTTGCCAAACACATGAGGACCAGAGTTCAGACCCCCAGAGCCCTCATAAAAATTGAGCAGGCATGCTGGGTGCCTGTAATCCCAAGATTTTGAGGTAGACAGGATGGCCAGGGCCAGATGGCTAGCTAGACTAGCTGGTGATCTCTGAGTTCAATTGAGAGACCATGTCACAAGAAAATAGAACAAAATGAGAGAAGTCAAGGAAGATACTCAATGTCACTTTGGGGCCTCTACATGAAGGCACACACATGTGTGGGCATTCACATGTGTCCCCACATATACGAACACATATACATATGCACATGCACAACACACACACGAGGAAGAGCAGGTGCACCTAGTCTTAGGCTCAGCAGTAGTCGGTGACCTAATTGTGTGACAGTGAAGTAGAGAATTCAGCATAATGGACTGGGGTGGATGGCATAACCTCAGTGCTTTGGAGGTGGAGGCAGGAGGACCAGAGTTCAAGAATAACCTCTGTTATAGATTGAGTTCAAGACCAGCCTGAGCTACATGAGGCTTTGTATTTAAAAAGAAAAAACTAAAAGCTGAAACTCTAACAAGCCCCAGAGTGGGTGAAAACGAAAAGAACATGTTACCATGAGGGAAATACTCATTAGAATACATCATCGTTATAGAAGATGAACATTGTTTTGTGCACGAACACGTACAAGGTGTATTGTATATTTGCCATTGCAAGGCGTATTGGTTATTTGGAGTTTATTTTCCCTTATTCTTGTTTTTAAAGATTTACCTTCATTATTTTTAATTATGTGCGCGTATGTGTTGAGGGTCTGCACCCTTGTGTTTTGTATTCCCCTGGAGCTGGGGTTACAGTTCGTTGTGAGCTGATGCCCTGGAAACCAAACTCTGACCCTCTCCACTCTTACCTGCTAAACCGTCTCTCCAGCCTCCATTTTTGTTTTTAATAAGCAGCTCTTTAGTGATACTCATTCTGCAGAAGATTTCTGCAGTATCCATTTTTATTGCTGTTGAACTCTTAGAGATAGGGCTGCTCGGTTGGGGAGCATGCATCTTTAAGGCTTTGGACATGTGACAACCAACAGATTCCTATAGAGAGCTACCCCATAGTCCTTGATCAACAGTGGCAGGGCAGGGGCAAAAAAGGAGAGCAAACAGCAGGGTTTCCAATCTTTTTTTTTTTAACTATGGTAAAATGTACCCAATACAGACTCATTTTAGCTCGGAGGGTACAGCTCGGAGCATTGCCCATATTCACACTGCTGTACAGCACTACCAGCTCCAGAATGTCTGATAATTTTGTTTCTTTTCAACTTCTGCAATTTGATGCTAAAAAGGACCTCATTATCTTACCTTACATTTCTTTTTCTCCTGAGGTGTAATTTTTTTTGGGGGGAATGGAACCCAGTGCCTCGTGTGTGCCAGGCAGGCACTCTACCACCGAGCCCCTTCCCAAGAGCCTGAGCATATGTGACTTCCTGTATAGTGCCTGTAGCCAGTTTTGTTTCTTGGCAACTCTCCAGTCCTCACCCCTCCGTCCTCCCACCGTGCAGGCTATTCACTCTCGAAAACCGGGCTTCCCCAACTCCCGGCACCGCTCGCTTTGTTGCGTGTTATTGTTTGCCTCATTTTCCCTACTGACCATCTAGTCTTCCTCTGGCAGCAATGGGCTGTTCGGGGTCACTCCTCCCCTTGTCCTCCCTCCGAGGACACGTGCCATCCTCAACCTCATCAGCAGTCAGCGACTGACCAGCACTTTGTTCTAGTAAATATGCCCCCTGTAAAGTTACTCATTTGTCATTTCCAGTCTGTGCCAGTGGCATTCAGTACCCTCACAGAATGGCTGTTACCTCCTTCGGGCCCAGAACTTCTTCATCCCAAGGAGAAACTTTGTACCTATAAAGCAGTTATTCCTACCACCCCCACCCAGTAATCACGATTCTTTGTCTCTGTGAATTTGGACAGTTGACTCGTAAGTGGGCTCATGACCTTTATCCTTCTGTGGCTGTTAGCATCTCTGAACACAGTCTCTGTGAGGCTTGCTTGTGTTTGTAGACTGTATCAGATGTTCATTTTTTAAAGATTTATTTTATTTATTGTGTATACCGTATTCTGCCTACATGCATGCCTGCAGGCCAGAAGAGGGCACCAGATCTCATTACAGATGGTTGTAAACCACCATGTGGTTGGTGGGAATTGAACTCAGGGCCTTTAGATGAGCAGGGGGTGCTCTTAACCACTGAGCCATTTCTCCAGCCCCCAGATGTTTATTTTTAAAGCACGTGTATACCGTGTCTTTGGTTATCCGTTTACCTCTTGATGGCCATTTGGGTCCTTTCTACCTCTTGGCTCTCGCTCATAGTTGCCACTTAGAGCTTGGGTATAGAAGTTGCCTTTTATAGTAGGTCCACTTTCCATTCTGTGGGTCTGGGTAAGAAGCGGAACGGCAGGACCACGTGGCATTTCTGTACTTACTTTTTTCAGGTTCCACCAAACTGTTTCCCGTGGTCTTAAGCACACGTTCTAGACGAACAGCCTGAGAAGATATGACAGAGGAAGGAGCTCACAGTCAGCCAGATTGAGAGACTCTGCCCTGTAGGGAATGTCGGGCCTTCGGAGGAGCTGTAGCAGGAAGGCCTCCTAAGGGAGCAAAGGTCCTTCTTGAGCACTGCTTTCTGTTGTTTTAGGGCCCATGGATTGACAGACAGCATTGCTGCTGGGACAAATTAACAGAAGCGAGGTGTGGTGAGGATAAGGACCAGAGAGGGCTGTTGCTGTGGGTGCCTTGTGAGGAGCCACATGAAGGGTCTAGCCTGCACTAAGGAAGCTCCAGAGGATCTGAAGCTCGCTTCTCCACACAGTTTAGGCCTTCTTGGAAGTAATTAGGATGCAAAGTAAGAAAAGTGGAGGTTGTTCTTGGCCCTCAGGCTTCTACAGTCACCCTTCCCTAGGGGCTAACAGTCATGTGCGGAGAGTGCAGACCCTAGGGCTGTGTCTTCCCGGTCTTTGAACTGTGGACTGTGTGGCACCTGCAAGCATATCTTCCAAGGCCACGCTGCAGATGAATCATTTATGGCGCTAATTCCTTCTGTCCTTTCCATCCCCAGTTCTCTTTGAGTTTTCAGTATCTTCTAAGGCGTTAAAATCCTTCCTTCTGTTAATGAGACCCTGCCGTGAGCAACCCAGTGTGAGGTGAGTTCACTCCTCCTGCAGGAGCACCCCAGAGTTGGCAGCAAGGATGCAGGATAGATGGACACTAATGGCCTAGCTGGGATGTGGATTGCCTTCAGGCATGTGGCATCCCTCAGAGGTGTGCTCCGCATCCTTTTCTCACCCACACACAGGAGGGCTGAATCTACAGGACAGACAATAACAAGTGTTGACAAGAAGGTGGACAAATTGGAATTGTGATATATTGCTGGTGGGATGACAAAATGGTGCAGCTGCTTTGGGGCCTCCGAAAGTTAAGGACAGAGTTACTAAATCGCCCACAGCTTCCACTCCTAGATATGTATCCAAGAACCAAGAAAGCATTTGTCTTTGTAAACTTTGTACATGGATAATCATAACATCATTATTTATAATAGCCAAAGTACCTATCATCTGCAGAAGGCATAAGCAACACAGAGTATACCCATGCAGTGGAGTATTATTCAGCCATAAAAAGGATGAAGTGCTTGGGTTAGAGAGAAGGCTCAGCAGTTCAGAGTGCCTGCCGCTCTGTAGGGGTCCCAAGTTGGGTTCCCAGCTCCCATGCACAGTGGCACGCAGCCATCTGTAATTTCAGCTCCAAGCAAATCCAATGCCTCTGACTTCTATGAGCACCTGCGCGTGCGCGCGCGCGCACACACACACACACACACACACACACACATAAAGGCACACACGCATACACTTTAAAATTAATAAATATTTTTAAGGAACAAAGCTCTGATACATGCTATAGTACTGATGAGCTTTGAAAATATGCTCAGTGGAGGGAAAAAAAAACCCAAAAACCAAACAACAAAGAGAATCACATGGTATATGGTTTTCATTTTTTCTGTATAATTCAGAGAATTATCTATGATAGCCACACTCTGATTTTTGAATGAGATTTTTTTTAAGTATATAGCAATCCAGAGTAAAATAGTGAATAGCAAGAGACAGATAGATGATGGGATAAAAATCATCTAATTGGGCACTTAAAACATCTAGGAGAAAAACCCAGTAAAGGCAGTCAGCTAGAGTTCCTGATAAAGTCCCAGGCAAAACAATGTCTCTCGGCATGGGACCTCCAAGTAGAGGAACAAACTGCAGCAGACATGACCAGCATCACTAAATGGAGGGCTTTAGAACACCCAGAAGAAACCAACCAGGGAGCAGAGGCATCAGCTGACGTCCCCAGATGCGCATTCTCTCCATCAATGACTTTACCTGGCCAAGCTCTTTCCCTCTGTAGGCATTTTCATATCATAGGATAAACAATAGGAACATCTGTCCGTTAGAGATGGTTCACCTTCTAGCTGTTCCCAAGGACTTGGTTTTTACTCTCAGGCTATTTTGCTGTTCCCTCGCCCTCCCCTCCCCAGTGGTGTCACAGAACTGGGAGTTTGGCAGCCTGTCCCCAGACAAGGAGCCTTGGTGGACACTTTGAGACCAATGTGCTTGGGTCTGAAGAGCTCAGGCAGGGGAGAGGACCCCACAGGCAGAACCAGCAACTCAGTGAGCTCTAATAGCGCATGACAGTTTTCCAATGTAATAGACTTCACACCATTTATATGAAATGTCCACAGTAGGTGGCTCATAGTCAGGAAGCAAAGCAGAGTTGTCGAGGAAGGACTGTTGGTGAAGATGGGCTTAGATTGCTCTGAAGTCACAATAGATGCTGGCCAGCTCCTGCGGAAGCCACCAGAGTCTGGACTTCAAAAAAGTGCACTTAAAGGTATCCAAATTATACCTCAATAAAACGTTTCAAAAATATTCATTGTTTGTCTAAAATGTAAATGTAGCCAGAAATCCTGTATTTTTAATCTACCTAGTGTGCCAACTCTATTCTTGCCATTATTTAGTGAATAAGGCCTTATAAGAGCACATGCCTGCATGTATGCACACACACACACACACACACACACACACACACACACACGAAACAAGCCTTTGCCAGAGAGACCAAGTGGTAGTGGAAATAAAACCGTCATAGGCATTCTTGAAGCATGTCTGCACCTTTGCTTTTGTGTTTTACACTTTGTGTAATTACTTGGCGAGCTGCCAGCCTCTTCACACCATACATTCTCATTTTAAACAAGTTTGGTTCCTTGGAAAACAAAAATAGCATTTTTCCCCCAAACCGGAAGTCAGGGTGTTAGCCACTCCCAGCAAGAGCAGTCTTCTAGAGCTGGGACTAGGCTGTGCTCTGCCCCTTACCCAGGACCCTACAGGTATAGACGACTTGTTCAAACAGCTAAAACTATTTGTGCTGATTTGCCAGTTGAAGAAAAAATTCTGCATTTTTAACTTAGGAAAAAAGTTTTGAAAATTATGAAAGCACACTGATATTCCTTTCAAAGATGTCTTTGTTTACCTTGTGAGGTTCACAGGAAGAGGGTCTCACACAGGTTCTTCGGGCGGGTTCAACTGTCTAAGGGGAAGGGGAATTTTGTGCAGCTGTAGCATCTGGCTGAAATTAATGGATTACAGTATTCCTTCAGCAAGTTGCCCTTCATAACAAAAAGGGATTTTAATACACACTCTCAAGTCTAATCGTTACTTATTTCTAAATTTGACTTTACCTTAGCCTTTGATAGCTTCATACAAGTATGTAACATATTTTTTTTGTTTTCATAGACAGCCCCCTGCATCATACTCACCGGTCCATTTATTGCTACCTGAATGCGTATGGGTGTTAGACCATCTACTGGGGCATTCGTCACCCCAAAGCAAACATACTGCCATTCTTCCAGCAGCCCCCAAGTGCCAACATCTCCTAATATATAAGGATGGGACTTCGTGAGCCCCACCCCATCCATGGTGGGATTTTGGTTGGCTTGGTCTTGTGATAGTCTTGTGCCTGTAACCATAGCCACTGTGAATTCATGCGCATAGCTGCTTGTTACTGGCCTATCCAGCAAATACTGTTTTCCTACAGACATCTGCTCCCTCTGGCTCTTACAACCTTTCTGCCCCATTTTCTGTTATGGCTTTTGAGCCTTGTGTAGTGGTGAAACAGGATATAGATGTCTCATTTAGAGCTGAGCGGACCACACTGTTATTCTCTGCACGCTTACTCGTTACGGGTCTGTGTATCAATCACCATCTACTGCAAAAAGAAGCTTCTCTGGTGAGGGTTGGGAGATGCACTAATCTGTAGATATAAGATACAAACTTAGGGGGCAGTTTATTACTGTGTGTCCACTTAGCAGAATTATAGTACTAGGTTTTCCCTCAGGACCTGTGTCCTAGCCAGTTATTAGCTCAGTTATTGATACCAGACATAGATTCCATCTTATGGAGTGGGCTAAAGACCACCTCCTAGGCCCCCACTTCCTAGAGGTTCTGTTTCCCAAAAGCACCACCTGGGTGTGAACAAATCTTTAACACATAGGCTTCTGGGGGATAATCATCATCCATGAGTTAGCATTCATTTTCTCTGCAAAACTGAGCGAGCAGCAACAACAAAGCAAAAAAAAAAAGCCTTAAAAAAAGCAGAACAAAAAACTCCAGAGAGTTCTCATGTTACTGCCCATTTAATCTGTGTTGTCATCTCCAAGGGACTCAGAGTCATTCTGGTTAGGTCCTGAGAGTTTAACTGAGGAGGGAAAACCCACCCAGTGTTGGTGGTAGCATGTTTTCCCCACCATGATGGACGATCTCCTCACCCCATGAGCCAACTTAGACCCATCCTTTCCAAAGCCACTGTTGTCGAATATCCTGTCACAGCAACAAGAAAGACAAACAGCATACACACTGCTGGCTTCCTGTGCCACAGCGTGTGTGCATCTGCTACAGTTGGTGAAGCTACGCTGGCATGTGGTCGTCACCCCGTGTCTGCGGTGTACAGGCTCACTCCTAGAGTTGTGTATGCTGTAGGTGTGGATGAATGAGGAACAGCGGGAATCCACTGTTACTGTAGAATCATAGATAGTAGTTTCGCTGCCCTGAAGATCTCCTGTCCCCTGCCTCATCACCCTGTCTCCTCCTGCACATCGGCAGTCACTCATCTTTTAGAAGGCCTCTGTAGGGCTCTACAGGTTTGCATTTTATAGACTGTTGGACAGTTAGACTCATGCAGACTCCAGCCTTTCCAGATTGACCCCATGTCTTTTCAGGGCTTGTCCTCATTTGCTCTCATTTCAGTTGTCCCTACAGTTTACTTATCCACCCACTAGGAAGGATAGCTTAGCTGCCTCCACATCTTGGTAATTTGAGGTGGAACAACAATGAACATCCACATTCAAATTTATGCGTGGCTGGTTTTCCATTCATTTGGGTAGGTACCCAGAAGTACGGTTACTGGATCATAGGCTAACAGAATGTTCAGCAAAGCTGTTTTTCAGATTAGATGCCTTTTTTTNTTTACCAGCAGTGGATGATGGTTTCATGTGGTCCACATCCTTGCCAAAATTTGATGTTGTTGGTGTTTGGGATTTGGGCTCCCCTAATAAGTATGTCATGGGATATCGTTGTTCTCCTTTGTGAGTCTCTGATGACATATGATGTTGACTGCCATTTTGTAGGCTTATTTGCTGGCTGCTGTGGTTTGAATATTTATGCCTTCTTGAAATTTTACCCTAATGCATCAGTGTTGAGGGTGGGGTTTGGCTTTCAGAAATGATTGGGTCATAAAGGCTGTGCTTTCGTAAGTGGGATTAGCAACCCTCATAAAGGGCTTATGAGAGGGAATTTGCCCTGTTCTCTCCTTCCATTGGTATTCCATGCACCTTGGGCTCACCAGACAGTAAACCTGCCTTGGTCCTTGACTTCCTTGACCTTTAAAGCTGTGAACAATAGTTTTCTGAGTTTTTTTTTTTGCCATTTAAATACATGGATGCTGCGTGAATTTGCACGTCATCCTTGCGCAGGAACCAGGCTGATCATCTCTGTATCATTTCAGTTAGTACATGTGCTGCCGAAGTGAGCACAATTTTATGTTTTTTAAAATTGTTCAGTCTATTGTATTTTGTTATGCAGAACAGAATGGCCTGAGATGCATCAACTAAATGTCCTCACCGATATGTCCTGGACATCCTCAAATGTCAGGTATTCTGTGTTAGGTGTCGGGGGGGGGTGTCACACGATGATATCCAGTGTATCCCCCTCACTGATGTGTCCTGGACATCCTCAAATGTCAGGTATTGTGTGTACGCCTGTCCTGGAACTGAGTTGTGGGCATTCTCTGTATATTTCTTATCATCGCTGAGTTGTAGGCATTCTCTGTGTATTTCTTGTTATCGCTGAGTTGTAGGCATTCTCTGTTTATTTTTGAGAACAAGCCTTTCTCACGTGGTGCCTTATGGAAGTATTTTCTCATTGTCTTTTCGTTTTGCTAAACATAGTCTTTCACATAGCAAAAGTTTTAAATTTTTAAAGATTTTTCTGTAGTACAGGTTTAGAATTCATGACTCTCCTGCCCAGCCCTCCATGTGTTAAAATTACACATGTACCACCGTGTCCGGCTAAAAGTTTTAAAGCATATTGAAACACAGCTCATCAGTTATTTCTTTCATAAGTTGTGGCTATGGTGTTTATTTTGCATAGACACCTATAGCTATCTACATTTTCTCCTATGTTATCTTAATCCAGGGGATTTTATAGTTCTGTGTTATACATTTAAGTCTGTGATCACTCTTGGTTCATTTCTGTGACTGGTGTAAGATGTGTGTCTGGATTATTTTCCACATCTGAGTGTGAATTGTTCTGGTACCATTTGTTGAAAAGATTATATTTGTACCATCTTAAATGCCTTTTGCTCCTTACCAAAGATCTGTTGGTATTTGTGTGGGCTTTATGTGGGACTATTTCTGGGATTCTGTTTTATTGATCTTTTATTTATTTTTTTCAAATTTCACACAGTCCTGATTATTCTGTGTAATAAGTCTCTCCTTCCCTCCCTCCCTTGCCCCTTTTACTTGATTCTTGGGGTAGGGTGGACATTGAAGTAGGAGCCTCCTGAATGCTAGGCAATACTCTACTACCCAACAGTTCCCTAGCCTCTAGTAATTCTCAAAGATGCCAGGGATCTTTTGCTTCCCTTTGTTTCAGTATCTGTTCAGTTTCTTAATATCCTCAAAATAACTTGCTGCCACCTTGACTGAGTTGCATTGAATCTATTGATAGTGTTGTGATGAGCTGACCTATTGACAATATTAACTCTTCCTGTCCATGAATATGGGGTATGTCTCTGCAATAGTTTGGATATGGTCCATGTTGTGATATAGGAAGTGGTAGAACCTTCTAGGAGGTGAGACATAGTGACATGGTCATTGGAGGGGACATGGCCATTGGAGGCACTTCATCAGAAAGGATGTTAGTTATAAGAGAGCAAGCCTGTCTCCTAAAACCCTGCCCAGCTTCCTTCCTCGTGGTCCTCCTCACTTGTGTTCCCGCGGTGATGCTGTCACTGTGTGACCCAGACACTGGGTTCTCCTCAGGACCAAGCAGGTGCTGGTGGTGTCTCAACAGGAAAACCAGTACAGGGTCTCTTCACCCAGCCCTTTGCTGTTTCTTACCAGAATGTTGGGGATTACCTCCTTACTTGGTTCAGTCTTGGTTCAGTTTAGACCCACGTACTGTCATGACTTTCTTGTTCCGGAAGGGCTAGGATGCTATCTGTGAACAAAGGAACTTTTATCTGTCCCTTCCTTCCCAACTTGCATGCCTTCATGTCCTTTTCTTGTCTTACTGCATTAGATAGGGCTTTCATCATGATGCTGAAAAAGAGAGAAAAACAGTAAAGCATTTGAGGTTCTCACCACTGATTGTTATGCCAGATGCCAAGTTTTCTGTAACTGTCTCTTGAAAAGTTTAGAAAGTCCTCCCTGGTCATAGCTGATTGACAGATTTTTTTTTTTCCTACATGAATGAGCGTTAAATTTTGTCACACTTTTTCTTTACTGATGTGATAGTGTGATTTTCCTTCACCATCTTATTGATGTGATTGATTTCAGCAATTGATTTTTCAATAGTGAATATGCCTTATACATACCTAGGGTTTTTCAGTTGGTTGGCATGGATAATCCTTTTTATACATTGCTGAATTATATTTGATAATATTTTATTGGTGAATTTTCCTTTTGTGTTCCTGAGGAGTGTTAATCACACTTTAATATTTTTGTCTGGGTAGGTTTTAGGCTGATGTCCTCTTCGGATGAGCTAGGAAACACTCCCTCCACTTCAGTCTGTGAAAGAGATTGTAAGGAATTGGTATAAGTTCTTCTATAAGCATTTGACAGAATTCGCCAGTGAGCCCCCCTGAACTTGGAGCTTCCTGTTACCACTTATTGACTGTATTGCTTCAAGGGATCCTATCTGCATATTGTCTGCTTCTTGGTACATTTTAATCTAGGCTATGTACATCCATAGGTAAAGAGTTCACAACTTTTCCGTTTTCTTAATTCCATTGCATATGTAGTGGAGTTCCTTTTTTGCATTTCTAAGATTGGTATTTTTTCTCTCTTTTCCAGTTATCGTGGACATCAGTTACTGGTAAAGCTGATCTCTTTGAAAGAACAAGCCTTTGGTTGTGTTGACTTTCTCTCTATTGACTGCCTTCCTTCTTTGTCGCTAATTTCTGATCTAATGGCCATTAGTTGTGTGATGTAGGAGGGTCATCTGTCTATGTGTTACTTTCATTGGTTAATAAAGAAACTGCCTT
>LOEQ01001625.1:145649-181516 GCA_001685075.1 Bramus lutescens
AACTTAAGGGCAGGGTTGTTTGTCCATCTGAAGGACAACTCAGCATTCCCTGTATCCCCTATCTCTCTGCTCTTTCCTGCTTGGGCAGGCAGACCTCCTGGTGCCAGACCGCAGGTGTTCATCATCAAGGCCCATCTGTTGCAAGCTGGGCAGGGGGCATTCCAACCTTGGTTGATTTGTAACTAATGGAAAATCCCCAACAGGAGTAAGCAAAGCAAAAAAATACATAGCTATGATGGGCAAGCTAGCGGGGTCTCTCACTGCAAGCTAGAAGTCTGAAGAGATCTGGCTGTGCCAGGATTGGATTAGTCTGTCTGCTTAAAAATGTGATGATAATGGCTAAAACGGACCCATTTAACCTGAGATTTAGCAAAGTACCAGTATGCCATGAGCTTCGCATGAGCAAAGGCTTGGCCATCTTATAGGTAGGAGCAGGGGTGGTTGAGCCAGACAACCTGGATATCTGCCTTGCACACTTCCGCATCAGGTGTGGAGACAGAACCTGGAGATGCTGTGAGCCGGGGAATCCATTTCATTAACTAGGTAGTCAGCAGACATCAGGGTTGATATATGGCTAGTGATGTGGAGTTGGCGTGAGGATGATGTAAGAGCTTACTTCAGGATGTGTCTCAGGAGGCTGCTGGGGGAAGAACAGTTTGGCCTGGGTAACTGTGGTACAATGAGAAAGATTGGCAGAGGGGGCAGCTCCCAGGAAGGAACCAGGAAGACCAGGCACACTGAGGTAGTCATGCTCAACCCCTACCTGGCTATGAGCCAGACAGAATCGTCAGGGCCTAGGAAGTAAGGAAAAGAGAAGATCAGGAGCGAGAGCCCTGACAGGAGAACCCAGCAATCACTCAGGGTGAGAGAGGCCACCAGGGCACAGGCTTTGTGGCAGACTTGGTGGCTGGGGTGATCCACATGGGGAAGGCCTGTCTTGAGGTACATGCCCACACTGTGTCCTGGGCTTGCCATAGTAAAAGACACTCCAGGTGGGTTTATGGGACTGAATCTAAGCCAGGCCTCAGATGGACAGGAATTTCCCTGGACCTTTCTTAATAGTCCTTAATCCAAGTGACAACTTGATTTAGTGGAGTATCTTGAGTAATCACACAGGCTGAGTTCTTGAAATGGAAATGTGGGTAGAAACTATAGACATTTTCTCTATCTCTCTTTTTAATTTTGTTTTTAGTCACGTGCATATGTGTATCTGTATGTCACGTGTTGGGGGAGTGGCCGAGGAAAGCAGTGGCATCAGATCCACTGGAACCGGGTGTTTGCGGGCTGTTAGAAATCCCCTGATACACATACTGGCAATTGCCCTAGGGTCCTCTGGAAGACTAATGTGTATCTTGACCACCAAGCCATCTCTCCAGTCCCCACACTCCATGCATGTTTAAAGCTACAGAGATGGTTCCTGGTATAGAGAATTTTAACACACTGTCTTTTTCTGAATACCACATTTTATAGTGATATCTTTACATTTACATAGCTGAATTTATCTAAAACATTTTGCATTAGGATTATCTTGTTGAATAAGTGTTCCTCATAAGATATTAAGTAGAAATGAGGTTTTGTCTCGTAAGCCTTAGTTTTTTTATCCATCCTTGCTGATGCTTCGGTGTCTGTTTTCCTTTGAACAATCAGCCACTGATCTTCCTGAATCTTTCCCACAAATGAACACTCTAACCACTTTTTTCAAATAGTTGAAAATTGTTATGCAGTCAGATTACAAAGACACTTACAGGTTTTATGCATGTGTGAGAGCAAAAGAGATACACATAGTTTGCTATCGAGAAAGCAATGAAGCCAGCCTGCTCTCAGGCTAGGGTTGCAGCTCAGGAGCAGAATGCTCGCCTGACAAGCACAAGGCCCTGAATTCCCATCCCGTCACCAGAAAACAAGCACATACCTGTGTGCTGTGCCACCATAGAAGGATAGGTCGGTAGTATTTGAAAATATGTGGTTTTAGTATACCTTTCTAGTACGTTTTTTGTTACTCCTTTTAACCATTGACGAAAATACTTTGTAAGTCACGACCGCTTCCTCTTGGCTTCCAGTATTCCTTTCGAAACTGCTTTACTGCCCAGGTAATATTCCAGTTTGTATCATGATATATTCCTTCCGCCTCTTACAATCTGGGGCAGCTAGTTGGTTTTTCTTTTCCTTCTCATTAACATAAATACCATGGCTGTAAGCATTCCTGCCCATCTGGGAGCATTTGATCATTCTCTGCAGGATAAATTTCGGAGATAGAACATGGCTTGAGGGGTCTGCTCTTAGCCTACAGCGATGATCAGTTCCAACTCCCACCAGCAGTGACTAAGACTTTCCCAACCCACACCTCACTTAAGAAGACTTGTTGATTTGACAAGTTGTATACTATTAAATATGTGATGCAATATTTTATTAATTCTTTGAGAATTCCATCCAATAGATTTTGATTATATTCACCCCCGACTCCTCCCATATCCACCCCCACCCACATCTCCTAACTTCTGACCTTTCTCTCTCCCTGTCCCTCCCTCCCTTCCTCCCTTCCTTTCTTCCTTTATTTCTTTCTATAACCCACCAAGTCCACTTTGTGCTGCCCTTACACTTTCAGATATAAGATTGTCCTTTGGAGCATGACTGACCTACCAGGAGCCACACCCTTAAAGAAAACTCAATCTCCCTCCTCCACAAGGCACCACCTGTCAGCAGCTCCTTAGTTAAGAGTAGGGGCCCCTGAGCCCCACCCTCCATGCCAGACTGTTGACTGGCTTGATCAGACAGCCACGGCTGCTGACTTTAGATACTTTTTAATATATGTGAAGATTTTGGATGTAAACTGAATAATGAACCTTAATGACCAGGGAGGGAGAGGGAGAGAGAGAAAGGTCAGAAGTTAGGAGGAGATGTGGGGGTGAATACGGGAGGAGTCGGGGTGAATATAATCAATGGCCCCTACTTCCTGTTCCCTGTCCCTTGTTTTAAAGGAAATCCAAGATATCTGAATACATCCAAAAATATCTCAGTATATAATTCTAAAAATTGAGGAGTCTTGGGCCAGCAAAACGGCCCAGCGGGTAAGAGCATTTGCCATACAAGCCTGATGAACTAAACGACGTCAATTGAGTCCAAGGAACCTGCAGTTGAAGAGAATGGGCTCCTGAAAGTTGTTCTCTGACTCCACATACGTATTTGCATGTGCGCACTTGTGTGTGTTGCTTGTGCACACACCCCACACGCATGTATATAAAATCTTAATTTTAATTTAAAAAATGACTCAAGAAAAGATATTTAAATTTCACTTCCAATGCCTACTGCGTATATTTTCCCTGGGGTTTCATTTGCATTTTAATTTTGTTTATGGTTTCTGTTTTGTAATGCAGAAATTTAAGTTAGTCAGATTTAGACATTATTCTCTTCATGTTGCCTTTATGCCTACTGAAGGCTAAATAAGATCTAAGATCTTACTCAAGACTAGATGAAGTTTTTCCTCCTGGTGGCTTGGTTTATTACAAAAAGATACTTCAGGATATTCATAAGAATGCTAAACAGTATTGAAGCCAGCAAACACCATATCTGGTTCCTGTGTTTTTAATAAATGTGTTGATCTAGCTCTCCATAGCTAGGATCTGTACATTGTCTCTGTTTCTGATACTTTCTGTAGCCTCAAGGATTTGCTACTCCTGAGGCTCCTTATTGTATATAGCAATCCCTTTCACAATTGTAGCTCGTGTCCTGGGGTATTTCAGGAGACTGGACATTCAAGTTTGGCAGAGCTTGAACACAGGAAATAGGAACATAAAGTCTGAATTAAAAATCTGTGAGCGGTGGCCCCAGGTCTTCTCATCAATAAATTGCAGGCTTTATGGACTTCCTGTGGCATGTTCAGGGCCTTTGGGCCCTGGGATTGGTTGCCTTGGTCAACCTTTTGGTTGATGAGTCTACACTGCATTCTGGTTCAATGAATAGGTTTGTCCAGACTCATAAACACATATTTTCTCATTATGCCTAATTTCTGACAATATAAGGA
This sequence comes from Bramus lutescens, assembly GCA_001685075.1. Taxonomy (NCBI): domain Eukaryota; kingdom Metazoa; phylum Chordata; class Mammalia; order Rodentia; family Cricetidae; genus Bramus; species Bramus lutescens. The sequence goes on from LOEQ01001625.1 coordinate 149,671, forward strand.
CAAGCAGTAACATGTGAAGATAATTCACTTTGGCCAGGAATCTGGGCGTGAAACCCCGTCTTCCACTCAGGCATCCAGTGTCAACGGAACTGACGATGAAAAGGCCTCACATGCCAGCCCAGCTGACACACACCTCAAGTCTGAGAATGACAAGCTGAAGATTGCGTTGACACAGAGGTGAGGCTGCTTCCCAACCCACAGCCCTGCTTCTTTATGCTCTGTATTTCCTGGAGGCCTTTCCCGTTGGGTAGGGTTTCGGGAGCTGGAAGAGAAGATTGTCCTGCTCTGTGCCTCACATTTTACCTCCTGGTTGGAGGACGAAGACCAGTTGATGTCACCAACAAGTGGCAGTGCAGTCAGTGTGTTAGTGTGAGCCAGTGTGTGTGGAGGATATATGTGAATGCGTGCGAGAGAGTCTGTGTTTTGTTTGTGAAGAGGAACCTTTACCATTTATTATTCATCTTCGACAAGAAAGAGTTTAACACCCCAGAGAAGTCTATAAAACGCTAAGAAATGTCAGCTGTGTTTGAAAAGCTCTCACCCACACTCTCAGGTGTGCCCTGTGCCTTTCTATTGCCACTGTGATCTAGGCAAAAATGCCCTTCAGTTCTGCTTTTAAAAATTCTAAAACCACAAAAAAAAATATGAGATCACACAAAATAAATAGAATTCTTAGGATAATATTTGGAAAAGAGGTTTTCTTTATAAAATTAACTGGAGCCAGCCGGCGGTGGCGCACGCCTTTAATCCTAGCACTCAGGAGGCAGAGGCAGGTGGATCTCTGTGAGTTCGAGGCCAGCCTGGTTTACAGAGCTAGTTCCAGGACAGGCTTCAAAGATACAGAGAAACCCTGTCTCGAAAAACTAACTAGCTAACTAAATAACTGGAGAAAGTTGGTGAGGAATGTCCAGGATGGCACGGAGCACATGGTTATTGTTGTTTTGAAACAGGGTCTTAGCACAAGTAAGCCCTGACCTCACTCTGTAGCTCAGGGTAGTCCTGGACCCCTGGTCATCCTGCCTCGGCTTTGCCAGTGCTGGGATCATACACACCTCTCTCTTTAAAGTGATTTCTGAGGGTCACAGATGAAAAAATTAATACAAAGGTATGTTACTTCTTGTCTTTAAAAATATTTATGAGGGAAAAGAGGGGAAAATGTATGGAGATGAGAAAGATGGCTCAGCAGTTGAGTGCCTTGCTACTCTCACAGAGAGTGTGAGTTCTGTTGCCAAAGCCCACGCTGGTGGCTCGTGATTGCCACTGCAGGGAAACTAGCACATTGTTTGGCTTCTGAGAGCCCTGGCACGCGTGACACACACACACACACACACACACACACACACACGAATGAAACCACAGATCTTTAAAAATATTTATCGTTAACTCATCGTTCTACATATTTATTGCATACAGTGTGAATATAATATGTGTTGATAAAATCAGAGACAGCAGTCCCTTCACTTCAAACACAGGCGCTTTCAGCCGAGAAGGGGTAAGAAGCCCGGGTTGTTCACAAGGTTTTGGTCTCTTCTAAATGGTTCTGTCCATTAGCATGATCCCAGTACTGACACCAAGAAGTCTTAGATGTCAGATGACAACACAAGCTGCCCTTGTGTTTCCGGGTCTTCAGGACTGGCTTGACACCTTCAGAATTACTCTGCTCTCCTAGCTGAGGGCATTGGCAAGATGCCCTCAGTCTCCTCGTCCTGGCTAAGAGTGCTCTCTACTCTCTCCAGACTTCCTCATGTCAGACGTAGATCAGCATCAGGCCCATCCCATCTAAGTTTCCCCTCTGGACCATTGAGGAAACTAGGCGCAGTTAGTAAAGTGACTCCCTGCCCCAAGGTCCCAAGACTGCCTTGTTTGCACTTACCTCTGCAGATAGTCTCCGCAGCCCGCTGCAGCCCAGCTGGAGACCCCAAAAGGGCTGCCATGCATTGCCCCCGCTCAGCATCCTTGCTGCCATATGGAACTTAATTCCTGTGAGCTGACCTAGAAATTCCAGAAAGCACAGGAGACTTTTCAATCCCACCTTCTGCGTCTGGATGCCGCCTCTTTTTAGATGCTTCAAAGACAAAGCTGACCAATCCTCCTTTCTCGCCTATTTTTGGTTGTTTAAGTCACAGTGGGATGTCCAGATGAAAATATTCCAACCCCCAAAATAAGTGTTTTAAACCCGAGTTCAATCAAAGAAAGGTAAAGGAATAGCCATGAAGCCATTCCCCTAAATTGTCGCTTAGCTGACACTCATCACCTCTAAAACTCATCAGATAAAAACATTTTGCTTAGGATTTTTTATTCAATGTGTCACATTTAAAACCAAAAGCATGCATTTCCCAATCAAATCGTAGATTCATGAGGCAGTAGCTAGAAAGATAACATATGGCTCAGGTAGAGTGTATTTAATTTTTTTTCTTTCTGTCATTAGAAAATAGACATTTTTCCACTGGGCAGGTGTGCATTCATTTGAATGAATATGTGGGGGGGGTTAGTGTGTGTGTGTATGCGTGTGTTGGTGTGTGTTTTGGTGTGTTGTGGGGGGGTGTTGGGGTGTATGTGTGTTTTGGTGTGTTGGTGTGTGTGTGTTTTGGTGTGTATTGTGGGGGGTGTTTTGGTGTGTTGTGTGTGTTTTTGGTGTGTTGTGTGTGTGTGTTGATGTGTGTGTGTTGTTGTGTGGGTGTGGGTGGGTGTGTTTTGGTGTGTGTTGTGTGTATGTGTGTGTGTGTTTTGGTGTTTGTGGGGGGGTGTTGTGTAGGTGTGTGCATGCATGTGAAGGCCAAAAGTCAACTTTGCATGTTGTTCCTCAGTCATCTACCTCGGAAAACACCGAATTACTGTGTCTGTAGAGAGCGACACTGACTTTCTGCATGTGTCTGTGTGTCTGAGGCATGTGCATGCCTGTGGGTGGTATGCACCTATGTGTATTTACAGGAACCAGAAGGGGATGCTGGCATTTTCCTCTGTCACTTTTCACCTTAGTTTTTGAGTCAAGGTTCCTTGATGAAACCCGAAGCTCACCATTCGGCTGGGCTGGCTCACCATCCAGTTTCTGTGATCCGTCCATCTCTGCCCCTCTGGGCTGGCATTGCAGGCACATGTGGCCATCTATACCATCTTTTCCATGGGTGCTGGGGATTTGAACTCTGGTCCTCTGAGCTGGCATTGCAGGCACATGTGACCATCTATGCCAGCTTTTCCAAGGGTGCTGGGGATTTGAACTCTGGTCCTCTGAGCTGGCATTGCAGGCACATGTGGCTATCTATGCCCAGCTTTTTCATGGGTGCTGGGGATTTGAACTCTGGTCCTCTTGGTTTCACAGCCATTCCTCTTATCCAGACCCATTTTTGTTATTCTGTTTTAAGACAAGGTCTCCCTGTAGCTCTGGCTGCCCTGGAACTTGTTCTGTAGACCATGATGGCCTCAGACTTGTAGTGATCCACCTGCCTCTGCCTCTCCAGTGCTGGGATTAAAGGCATGCATCGCTATGCCTGGCTCCCATTTTGTTTTGTTTGTTGTGATTTTTTTTTTTGAGGCAGGATCTCTCACCTAGCCTAGAGGTCGGTCATCAATCATCTGGGCTATACCGCCAGCAAGTCCCAGAGATCCTCCTGCCTCTGCCTCCCACCATGGGGGTTACAGGCGTGTGTGTTATACATCATTCTATAAATCAGACTCATGCCCTCATGCCCATGTGACAAGCGCTTTGTAAACGAAGCTGTCAGTCCAACCATCAGCAGAACTTTCTATGGCCTTGTCATGTCCACCTCTGCTCCATCACGTCAGGTCACACTCAGTGCTGGACTCTAAGACAGAAATGAAATGGGACAAAAGGGTGTGGTGGCCGAGAGAACCTGGATCCTCATCGATGGGAGGGTCTCCTCCGAGCCCAGAAATCAAAGGTGAAACGGGAGGCCGTGTGCTCTGAAGGATGGAGCTATCCTGGCCCCTGTTCAAGGCAACTCTTTAAGAAAATGGCTGGGTCAGGGGACATGTTCACACTAGAGAGAGACTCCAGTCCCCCTTGGTAGTTGGTGCTGACTGAGAGACAAGAGTCTGAGCTTCCCTTGGGGTGAGCGGAGGAGTGGCAGAGTTCTTGTTCCCCAGCAAATGGAGGCGCAGGGTGACAGACACAGGACACCTCTCCTAATCTCTGCCGTCACCTGCTGCCCCTACAGTGCTGCCAATGTGAAGAAGTGGGAGATTGAGCTGCAGACCCTGCGGGAGAGCAACGCCCGGCTGACCACAGCCCTGCAGGAGTCGGCGGCCAGCGTGGAGCAGTGGAAGAGGCAGTTCTCCATCTGTCGTGATGAGAATGACCGACTCCGCAGCAAGGTGGGCTTCAGCAGGACCGGGGGCCTGGCCGGCCGCAGTGGGCAGCCGGAGATGGGTCACTGAAGGCCCTTGGCCTCCCTCCTCTTTCGCCTCCCTCTCTCTCTGCCCTCACCCCACAGGCAGGAGAAGAGATTTTTATCTTCTCCTTGAACATCTTCCTTTCTTAGTAGGACATCAATGATGTAAATTATCGACTTTGAATTTTTGTTGCTAAGGAAGAGATAAGTGAACCAGACCCCCTCTCAAGGGTTCCCCCCATATTCCTCCCAGGCTGGCCTTTGCTGTAGGTGAGCTTTCCTTAGTGTCTCTGTGGCTTGGGCTCTCCAGTGGAGGAAAGGGAACCCAAGGATAAATGAGAAAATTGATCCAGAATGCTGAGGAGTCTATTTGCACAGAAACTCTGCTCCCATCCAAATCATTATCTCCAAAAATATAAATTTGAAAGCAAAAGGAGGAATCTATGTTGAAAGATGAGAAAGATGGGTGCCAACTGTGTAATGCTTTCTGTTGTCCCACTTTGATGACTGAGGGTTTAAATTTGCTCAAAGTTTCCCTGTAACCAACCCTGTGGTCAGTCTCTGTTCTCCTGTGGCATTGATCCAGTAGTTTGGGGCACTCAGAGACGCCTCTGTAGAGGCTCTCAGGTTTCTGTTTAGACTGTGCTAGGTATGAGCCCAGAGGGCTTCAGAGAATGCTCCCTAAGTGCAGGGTTTTGGGGGACCATGTGTCCCTTGCCCTGACTGGCCTGTGCAGAGCAACTGAGGTGGGGCCCCACATTGCCACCTTTGTTGAGTGCTAATTGCCCACAGAGCTGCCTGGTGTCCTTTTCCCATCCCTGTGATGAGGATGCCCACAGTCAGGGCACTGGGCCAGTTGCTGAGTTTGTGTGTTCCTATCTGAGCCTGAGCTGATCTGCCTGCTGGAGGGATTGATTGCTCCTATTTAAGCAGAGATGATTTTCTCACTCTGGTCATGATAGTCAGATGCAGTGCTGAGGTGTGGGGTAACGTCACCAGAGCCCAGAGGTGTGGGGTAATGTTACCAGAGTCCAGAGGTGTGGGGTAATGTCACCAGAGCCCAGAGGTGTGGGGTAATGTCACCAGAGCCCAGAGGTGTGGGCTAACATCACCAGAGCCCAGAGGAGTGGGATAACATCACCAGAGCCCAGAGGTGTGGGGTAATGTCACCAGAGCCCAGAGGTGTGGGGTAATGTTACCAGAGTCCAGAGGTGTGGGGTAATGTCACCAGAGCCCAGAGGTGTGGGATAATGTCACCAGAGCCCAGAGGTGAGGGATAATGTCACCAGAGCCTGGGAGGGCATGGGCCTCCCTAGCATAAGCTCTTTGGGTGCTGGATTCCAGGCTGGCGGTAGAAGTTGGGATCATCAGTGTCAGTGGGGCTGAGGATTCAGGTCCTGCGGGCTAGTGCGGCCACTGCTGGGAAGAGGCCTCCTGTCAAAGACTGGCATTATCTGGGTGTAGCAACGCAGGGTGTCTTCTGTGGGTTGTATGTAGGCTCTGCTCCTGCCATCCACTCTGCACACACATTCAAGTTTCCAAGTAATGTTGAGCAACTGATGTCTGTGTCAGTATTAAGGGCTCTGTACCCCCCCCCTGCCTGGTTAGCCCTTTTGCAGGGTCAGGCCCACAAAAAGATGCAGTCCTGGGTTGTACTACTTTGTCTTGAAGATGATACCCCCATACACTTCTCCCCAGGCAGGACCCTGCTGTGTCTCAGTGGGTGGAGTCATCTTGATATGCGGCGATTGAGATGTCTTTGATTTCCTGTTCAGTAGCATTGCTAAATTCTGCTGCTTTCTTAAATCCTTCAGATGAAACCGAGTAATTCCGAATGTGGTTAAAGAGATGTCAAAGCCATTCTTGGGGAAAGAAGATCAGTTCAGGGGACCTCTGGCCTTGTGACAGATCCATAAAGCGGTCCTGAACCTACTCCCATGCGGTCATAAATAAACCCATAAGCCCAGCACGTAGGCCGCATTTTATGACTTACTGGCCCTACTGGGCTTAAGTAACAAGTCTCAGGCAAGCAGGGCCAGACAGCACAAGGGAACTGCATGGTACCTGTTTGTGGAAAGTATGGAAGTGGGGTAGTCTATGCCTCATTTGAGACGAAAGCACAAAAGAAGTCATGGTGAGCTCATGCTTGGCAACTGAACCGGCTCCCTCACCCTAACTGTGGTGTTCTTTAAGATTGAGCAACTGGAAGAACAGTGCAGCGAGATAAACAGGGAGAAGGAGAAGAACACCGAGCTGAAGAGCAGGATCGAGGAGCTGGAGTCCGAGCTCCAGGAAAAGGAGATGGTGAGTTAGGAGCTCTGAGGGCCTTGGCAACCCCGGCCTTGCGTGGCGACCTCTATGATCTCTGTTCAAAGATAAAACAGGTGACCTGGGACCCCTGGGACCGCCTGGACAAAGAATCAGGACTCACACCATGGTTCAGCTTCTCTGGAGCCAAAGCCTCATGCTGCCCCTTGCTTGCAGCATTGTGCCTGTGACTCTCTGAGAGAATTGAGGGTGGCGGGTGTGGCTCCGAAGTCTTGGGGTTTGATCCCCAGTACCTCATAAACCCACCTGTAATCCCAGAACTTGGGAGTAGAGGCAGGAAGGATTCAATGGCCATCTTCATTGAGGCCAGCCTGGGGATACCTAAGAGGCTCTCTGGGAAGGAAGAAATGAGACAGGAGACTTAGCAAAAGCCCCACACGGTGTTAAAGATGACCCACCAAGTAGAAGGGGCATTCGGAGTCAGCCTCACGCAATAGAATGTCCATTCTTACAGTCATTTGTGTTCTGGGAGGGGGAAAGTTAAGCCCACGACACTGGAACATGGGCAAGTTAACGAAACCACCCTAGGCCTCAGTTTTCCCCACAACAGAACAGCAATGTCCATGGGTGCAGATTTCATGCGATGATCCATCTAAGCTACTACATCCTGAGAGTCATTGAAGCTTCAGAAGAGCACNCCCCCCCCATCGTTATTCATGTGAGCAAGACAGGCTCCGAGAACAGCACACACTAGTGCACACATGCTCAGCAATTTTCAAGAGTATGTTTTTAATCTGATTGTGTGTGTGTGTGTTTGTGTGTCTTTTTAAAACTGTCTGTCTCCCCCAGGAGTTGAAAGACCTCCGGAAACAGAGTGAGATCATACCTCAGCTCATGTCCGAGTGTGAATACGTCTCTGAGAAACTAGAGGTAAGGGGTGTGACCTGGTCCCGAGGTGATTGGCAGGCATATCCCTTATCTCTCCCCTCTCCTTCAGTTTTGCATCTAGGAGGGTCAAGGGTGGGTTTCCCCTCACAAAACAATTCTAGTGATTGTGTCACAAGCACCCCTGGGGGCCTGTCTCCACAGTGTTAGGTTTTTGGTTTTCCCAGTTACACAAAGGGTCTTGTGCACAACCAGAGTGTGGGTAACTGTTTCCTCGCCCACAGAAAATCCGCTGCAGAACCACAGGTGGTTAGGAAGGGACAGATGTGTAACAGGGTTAGGGACAAGTTCGCCTTGGACTCTCCCCAGCCTGTGACTTTGGGTACTGACCTTCTACCTGCATCAGCTTCCTGGTCTTTCTTCAGCCCTTGGGGTTGCCTCACTTCTGTCCCTTTGATACACACATGGGATGCTTTACTGAAGTACACAACCCCAGGGCTGTGTTGATAACCAGTTTCTGGGCATATGTTCAAGAAAGTCGTAGTTCATGCCCACAGGATAAAGCTCTTCTATGGCGTTAAGCGTCCTCCTTCACAAAGGACTGGAGGTCAGCTAGAGGCCAAGGAGTGCCCTCGTGGAACCAAGGAAGCAAGCTACGTCACTGTCCCCTGTGTTCTGACTTTGGTAGGATATAATGAAAAGCAGTCCCAGTCTCCAGGACTGGGGCCCAGAGTTCCGAGCTTCTCTGCTGGAGTCTGTGAGAAGCCCTTTGGGTAGAACTCTGCATTTCTGCTTGCTGCCTGAGGTGTTCAGGCGGCTGTTGGTCACCTACCCCTTTGACGACTCCTTCTGGGGAACCATTAGGACTGACGTCAGGGCACAGCCGTCTTGAGTGGTGGCTCCATCCTCCATCCATCACTGTCTTCCAGACCCTTCTCCCTCTTATCTTGCCAGGCGGCCGAGAGAGACAATCAAAACTTGGAAGACAAAGTGCAGTCTCTAAAGACAGACGTTGAGGAGAGCAAATACCGACAGCGCCAGCTGAAGGGGGAATTGAAGAGCTTCCTGGAGGTGCTGGATGGCAAGATCGACGACCTCCACGACTTCCGCCGAGGACTCTCCAAGCTGGGCGCGGATAACTAGGCCAGGCCAGGCGGAGCCTAGGCCATGAGTGGCGAGTGTGTGTGTGAGGTGAAGTAGGCATAGGACATCCTCCATTTCTGTCACTTCTGCCAATGCAGGCGCATCCTGTCTGTCTCGAGACCAGTCGTGCCGTCCACCCAGTCCTCCCGGATAGAAAATCTCTTGCTTCTCTGGCCTCGTGAGGTGTGGACGACTGAAAGCTTCTGACTCAGGAATCCAGAACTCGGTCTACCTTAGCCGTTTATGCAGTCAGGCAGGGATGTTTATATCTTTTTTTAAGGGCTGTTGCAACCCTATGAACTGGGTGGGNGGGGGGGGGAGTATTTTCTAATCCATCTATCACTATCCTTTACAACAGGCCACTGGGCGCCTTCTACTGAGTAGCATTCAGGGTGTGTGACTCTCTGGCAGAGTCTAGTCCATGGGGCACATGAGGGGATCATCTTCCCCCCACCCCCGTCTGCATTTTGATGCTTCAGCTGATGTATCTAACCTTTTGATATTGTGATACAGCTTCGTCATCCATAAAGTTCACACTCAAGGATTGACTTACCCACAAAGAAATAATTGTCAAAAAAACAAACCACCTTACAATGTTTTAAGTCAATTTACTGTTTTGTGTTGGAGCACATTCTTAGTTATCCTTGGCTACATGTGGCCCTCAGACTGTAGGTCAGGCATACCTTCTTGAAAGGAACCTTTAGTTTAACCTTTAGTGGAAACTTTACCAGAGGGAAGAAAACCCAGAAGTTTTGGGGTGTACCTACAGACAGGAAATCACCTGTATCCACTGTGCCCCTTCTTCCCCCAATTACTACAGTTGCGGCAATGTTTCTTTTCTTGTGTTTCTTGTTTTGTTTTGTTTTTGTTTTTTGTTGTTGGTTGGTTTTTTGATTTGTTTCTATTTCCGAGCATATGCTTACGTTGTGGGAACGGATGCAGGAGTGTGCTTAGCATAGTGCTAGGCACACCATAGGTGCTTAATAAACATTTGCTCAATTAAACGCATAAGCAGAACTTAGTGCTTTAATCAGATCCCACAGCAGAGTTCAGGCCCTTGTTGAATCATGCACCATCTTCCCTGGGCTGAAGAGATGCCTTGCAGGGAATGCCGTCTGCTGCAGGCAAACCCAGACGTGGCTCTGAGGAGGGACACCGGCAATGGAGTGACCTGCAGGGTGCCCAGCCGTGATCCCCATAGAGGTCATTGCCGTGGGACTACCTTCTCTTCTAGGCAGAGAGCCCATAGTCTGAGGCTTCCAGGATCCTGGGAGAGCCTGGATAGGAGCTGCCACGGGCCTAGAAGCTCGGCCAGGTTCCTACAATGGGTTTGAACAACCGAGAAGATGTCCTATAGGCCATGAGGGTAAGAGAGCTGCTCAGGTGGCAGCCCTTGGCCTTGGTGACAGAGCAGCTCTGCTTTGCCCGGGTCTGCCTCTCCTTTCTTAGGTCCTGCTAAGGAAGGACCTGGAGCCCTAAAGCTCTCCTCTCACAGACTTCTTAGTGGGGATTGGGCACTGAGGTCCACCCACAGGCATCCTTCCTTAAGAGAGATGCCCATGGGGATACAAGATGTTTGAAGTCCGGACCCCCAGCCCTTCTAAATGCCCTGGTCAAGGGGAACTTTGGTATTCCCTAGCTCTCTAAGAACCCTCTAGATATGAATTCACACAGTTAGGAATTTGTCCTCATGACTTTGCATGAACTCTTGTTCATACAGACAGCCTGAGGAAGGGGCCGGGGCAGCATGTTTGCCACCTGGGCCCCGTGGTGACTTCCAAGCCCTCATCTTTCCCTGCCGTAGCTGATCAGTCACTCTGGTCAAGGAACTTGATTGGGATGGGAAAGGAAGGCTGGTGATACGGAGTGCTGAGGTGTGTTAAGGGGGACCCGTCAAATTTTGGTGTCTTGTGCAATGGGAGTGGTCACCTGTGGTGTAATTCACCCCAGGGTGTGACTGGCCCCGCCTTCCCCTGCAGCTCCCAATAGTTCTTGTCANGTCAGTAGCAGCTCGTGCTGGTCCACTGGGGAACAAAGACTGGGTTGGCTATGCCCAACCTGGGTAGGGGCTCTCATCATAGACCACCTTGGCCTCCCTGTCTGTCAGCAGCCTGGGCACATGGCTGCCCAGGAGCAGCGGACGCCGGGATCCTCATCTTGGGCTTCACAGGTAGATAGACGTAGACATGTAGAAGGAGCTCTTGGCTGGCGAGGGTGTGGGCTGTGACAGGGCCATATGAACATAGCTGCTAAATAAAGCTAAAGCCCCTTCTTTGTCCGCATGGCAGTGACTTCCAAAAGTGCTGAAAATGGAACTGCAGAAAGTTCTGGAAGTCAGTACCACAGTGGGCCAAGTCCATGATCCTTGTTGTGAGCCTTTGAAGAGTCTGGCAGCTTCTCGTAGCCAGCAGGTAGGGAAACTAGAGTTTTGGGGCATCCCAGGAGCCTGCCGGCCTAGGGACCTCTCACAGGGTGATTTAGGCTCCACAGCAAACATGTGCGAGACTAAGCACTGACCTTCTGCTCCACCTGCTTTCTCTAAAGAGCTCATGTTTCTTCATCTGCTCTTTTTAAGAAAAGTTGTGACCCAGAAACAGCCTGGGTGGCCAACAGGAGGCTGGCCCTGAATACACCCTCCAGCCCTGCAAAAGGTGGGCTCTGTACAGAGCAAACGAGCCACTAATTGTTCAGTCTCCACTCGCACTGATGTGACCTGCCTCCAGTTATTGTGATGTCCGGCCCAGCCCTGGGACTGTTGTCATGACCTCAAACCCTGTGCAGGTGCAGTGAGCTGTTGGCGATTACTGCTGCAGTGTGCTGCCTCTGAACCAGGTGTCCCCTGAGCTCTCCTGACAACTCCGAGACTGGCAGTCAGTGCCTTGCTTAGGCTGACTTTCTGCAGCCGTTCACATGGGGCCTAAAAGAGGCCAAGGAAAACTCAGAGAACCCTTTAACTGTAACCCGTGTGCATTTCTGACTTAAGGCTGGTAGGGACAGGACCTACTTCTGGTACCTCAGGAATGTAACTAGAAGCGCAGATTGGGAGCCACACAGAGCCCATGCTAGCCCTCAGATCATCCCCCCAAGAGCTGTCACTGTAGACCTCAATTGGGGGAGAGAACTTGGCAGAGGTCATCAGCAGGAAGCAGAGGCAGAGTGGTGTGCCCAGGGGACCCCAGTTGTGACCAGCATGGGCTCTTGGGTCTCTTGGACCTTGGTCCACTGTTCTCCTCAGAACCATATCATGGTTCTCCTTTGATGTTTCTTAGATGCCAAGAAGAAATAAATACTCATATGCCCTAGTAAAAGCACACTGTAGCTGTATTATTTCGGTGTGTGTCCACAGCATGGGACAGCCGGCAGGGGACTGAGGCCGATCATGCTTCCGCTATCCATAGTGAGGCCCATTTCTGAATGGTTTTGGTCTGTAGGGGACTCTTCAGTAACCTCTGTACTCTGAGAGGCCAGTTTGGTAGAACGCAGACTGGCTTTAAGTTCTCTACTGATGGTTTTCATGGGCACTCACTCATCTTCAAGAGGCAGCAGGCCTTTGGCTGCAGAGACGTAACCGGTGTTCCGGCCCAGAGGTGGTCAGTCCGGATGAGCCACAGCTGGGCAGGGGCTGCTTGTCCAGGGCTTAGAGCGGTTTGCACGCATGAGCTGCCCNNNACAGCCTTCAGCTATGTGATGGGCAGTAGCATGTACTGCGTTGGATGTGAGACATCAAAAAAAGGGTGGCATGTATGTGGCCATAAAGCATTGTGTCCACTTTGCAGGGGATCTTTTCTTATAGACAAATCCCCTCTCCTGCAGACCCCAGAGACAACTGCTAATGAGACCTAACTTGAGCCTCAGGTGTAGCACATTCTTGGAAACAAGGCGACCTGATAGGAGCTCCCCTTCAGGGAGCGCCAGCCACTGCTGTTTGCTAAGAAGTGATAGTGAGTCACTAGAAGTTACAATCAAAATTCAGGGGGACCCCACTGGAGTTTGAAGCACTTGCAACACAAATCAGAAGCTTTCCAGTCAACGTCTGTCCGTACATATTTTGAGTGGTAGGCATGATTTAAATAGACCGAGACTTCTGAGTATATGGCTTCCTCAAAGAAATAGACAATATTCTGGGGACAGTGGGTGTGACAGCATGGAGCAGAGCCCTGAGCAGAAGTGTGACTTCATGTCTTTTCCTTATACCTTCCTAAAGATTATAAATCCCTCTTTAAAAATCAAATCTGGCAAGAATTCTGAGCTGTGTCAAATGTGTGTGTGTGTGCGCGCGCGCGCATGCACACGCATTGGGGAAGACAGCCTGACAGAAAGCCGGGGTAACACCTAGGAGAGATCAGCTACAGCTCTGTAACCAGGAGGTGTCTTGGAGTATTTCTGGTGGTGATGCTGAATGTTCTGGACTCCGCTTACAAGGCCTTGTGGGTCTTCAGTGACAGTGCAGCCCTTGCTGCAGAGTGGCCTCTGGGCCACAGGGACCGCTCCAGAAGCCCAGGTGGGCCACAGTGGAGTCCACACTAGTACACTTTGTCGAGAGATTGGTGGGAGACTGATGCTTCACAGCTGTTGGGGATACGATGCTGTCTCCACCCTCCCCTCCCCCTCCCCATACCTCTTTTGATAAGAAGGCCTGAGTTTCAGTCCCTTGTGCAGTGTCTCATGATGTGACAGCAGGAAGGCATTTCTTACATCTCCATAAGAGCTTAGTGCTAAGTATGGACTGGATAAGCAAACTATTTCAGGAGTAACACCTTTTTTTCTTTCTAAATGCTTTTTTGGAGTATAAGTAATACTTTCTTTTTAAAAAAAGAAACTAAAGATAAAAGGAACAAAAAAAATCACTTGTTGCTCCACCGTCTGATTGTAACCACTGTTAACATGTGTGGCTCGTCAGCTCCCCCGCACAGCCGCTCCTGTTCCTTTTCTGTGACATACCATCTCGTGCACACTCTCCACGTAACCCACTCACCCCTCCAACACTCACGAGTGGACGTCTCCATCGGTAGATATGAAACTACTTATTTTATCTGCTGTGTGGATTGATCATACTTTGGATGTCTAAGCTGTTTCCAATTTTCTACCCTTGTAGTCAGGACGTGATGAAATTGTTTTGACATCTTTGTAAACTGTTCAGAATATTGACTTAGAATCCATTACTAAAACCAGTCTTCCCTGATCTCCAGACCATGGCTCCTCTCCTTCCTAGACATGAGAGACTCCACTCACCAGCCCCGCTGTGGTCAGTGATTCGGGACCCTGTGAGTGAATCCAGCCAATGAGATAGGAGCAGAAGAAACGTGTGAAACTCGAGCTAGGACTGTAGTGTCCCTGAACCTTTGCCTTAGCAAGTGGTGACATTCCAGGGGTAGACCGTCTTCCAGCCTGGGTCCTTGAGTGATTGTATGGGACCACTCCTTTCTCTCTACCCCACCCACCAACCTACATGGACCTATGGTCCGAGCAGAGATAAACCTTGCAGGTTTTACCTCCGGGATTTCAGGGTTGTGTTTTTTACTGCAGCATAACATAGCCCTTGTTTTAACCAGTAAGAGAAAAGGCATGCGTGTTTTTATGGTTTTAAACATATTTCAAATTGCCTTTCAGAAATATGTCCCCCAAGTATCCCCCCACTAGCAATGTGTGTGAGCACCCTGCTCCCTCTGTAATGCTGTCATTAGCATGGAAGCAGGAGCTAACAAAGTTACATTTTTTTATTAAAATACGATCATCATTGGCAAAAATATTTATTAGACTATATGTTTTGTATCTTCTGTTCATCTCTAGCCAGCTTTCTTATAAGGTTTTTAGCAGTCTCATCCATTTTTTTTTTAATGTATAGGTGTTTTGCCCGCATGTATGTCTGTGCATCACTTGGATGCCTGATGCCCAAAGAGGCCAGAAGAGGCCATTGGATCTCCTGAAACTGGAGTTACAGAAGGTTGTGAGCAGCCATGTGGGTGCTGGGAGCCAAACCCCGGTCCTCTGAAAGAGTAGCTAGTGCTCTTAACCACTGAGCCATCTCTCCATCCTCCAACCCCTTTTATTTATCTTTGTTTTTGTTTTTCTGAAACAAGGTCTCAACTATGTAACTGTGGCTAGCCTGCAACTCACTATGTAGACCACACTAGCCTTAAATTCGTGGTGGTCCTCCTGCCTCAGCCTTCCAAGTGCTGGGGTTACAGGCTTGCTCCACCACATACAGTCTCATTGATTTCAAAGTTTTTTCAGAAGTATTATATAAAAGTTAAAGTTGTATTATGGCTCTTAGAAAAAATGCTTAAACATTGAAAAGAAACCTTTTTAGTCAAGGTCTTTTTCTTTATAGTTCTTTGCTGTCATGATTGTGAAAGGCCTCCCAATTCTAATTCTGGTGTGTTTTACACGTTCATATATTATTCTTGCACACTCATTGTTTATTTTTCAATTGTTGAATCTCTGATCTAGGCCAGGTGTGGTGGCACATGCCTTTCTTTAATCCCAGCACTCAGGAGGCAGAGGCAGGCAGATCTCTGTGAGTTTGAGGCTAACCTGGTCTATATAAGAAGTCCCAGGCCAGCCAGAGTTGCACAGTGAGACTCTGTCTCCAAAACAAAATAAAAAAACAACAACAAAAAAGCTTCCTTTCTATTCTGCTCGCAATTTAATTCTAAATTGCACAGCACTACCTGGGGGAAAATGATTCATTCTCTACTGTTATCAAACTGCATATTTATTATTGACCCCATCCTTCTAGTGGCTGTAGACTTTCCTGAGTTGCCTGCCTGTATATTCTAGTACTGGTACTATAGTGTTTGGCAATCCTAACTTTAGGTTTAAAATTCCCACTAATGAAATTTTCTAAATTTCCTAGTCCATTTTACATACTAATATTTACTGAAGAAATTCAGGGACCATTTTATAAATTCTGGAACCACTGGAAATTGAATTATATACTATTTCTGTATTACAAAAGAAGTAGCATCTTTATAACCTCTCGTTTCATGAAATTTATAATGCCCAGTTTTATGTCCCTTGGTGTATTTTTTCCAATAAAGGTAATTTTTTAATTGTGATTACTGTTGTAAATGAGATCTTTTCCATCAATTTACTCTATAATACTGCATTGTTAATGGAAATCCTTCCCCTTGGTTTCCTAATTGAGGACACTACATAAATGTAACCATGAAAAAACTGTAGAAAATCAGTGTCTCTCCTATAGTCAGAATTCCCTCTGATCCAAGATCCTCAACAATTATGTAAAATACACACACACACTTTCTTTCACACACTCACTCTGTCTCTGTCTCTCTCACACATGCACGCGCACGTACACACAAACACACACAGTCTCTCTCTTTCACACACAGTCTGTCTCTCACACGTGCACACACACACACTCTGTCTCACACACGCACATGCACACACAAACACACTGCCTCTCGCTTGCACACGCAAACACACACTGTCTCTCACACTTTCACACACACTCACACATACACACACACTCTGTCTTGCACATGCACACGCACACACAAAAACACACTGTCTCTCACACACACACACTCTGTCTCACAGACAAGCACGTGCACACACACACATGCACACACACAGGTGTTTTATCATTTCAACGGTTTGATACAGCCCTTCTGCTATTTGCATCCTTTTCTTGGAAGGTCTTGGCCGCCAGGAAGCATCCATCTACCTCATTCTTAACTTTGCGTAGAAGAGTGTGCGTCAGCAAACAGGTTTACATCATCTGTATTCAGCCAGTCATGATTCTTTTCATCCTAATACTTTTGTTCTTAATGCCATTTGCCTTCTTCATAGGTGATAGTTTTGATTAGTGACGATAATTTTCTGTCTAGATTTGTCCATGATTGTGCTGGTCTGGAACATGCTTCTCCATAGCCCCTCCCCTGGTGAGTCTTTCCAACAGCACACATGTGACTCCATGTTGGATGCTCAAGCCATGCTCTTGTGTCTCTAGTTTGCTGGTAATTTTACCAGTGAGGGATACTGGGGTTTTAGGAAGCAAATCTTTACTCCTGTCAAGCTGATCAAATGATTTTTCTCTGTCATGACTTAGGATGAGTGGTCCTAGTGGGTCTGCTAATGTTAGTAAAGCCCTCTCCTGTTTCTACAGAAGCCTGAGGCAATCACAGTGTGTTATCCTTTTACCCAGACATCTCCTTCCAGAGTTAACAGTGGCTACTCACGATCGCTTGGTCTTTGGCACATTTTTACTTTGTCTTATTTGTGCTTTCGGATTTTTTCTATAAAAGTTGTATAATAAAATGAAGTGTTACAATGAGAAAATACTCTTCTTGATTTGTTGGGTTCCTTTTATTTTGGAATTTCATATCTTAATGAGATGAGTGTGGTTTTTCTGCTGTCTTTGTCAGGTGTTTTTATGTGAAGTTCCTTTAAACTATATCTTGGGACACTTTCTATATCTTTTTCTAGGCCCTGGGATAGTTCAAATAATATTCAGAACTTCCTGCTCTTTGAAGTTTTTATAACAAGCATAAACTGTCCAAGTCTAGTGCCTTTTAAAGAAATAATCTTTTGATAATTTAATTTTTTTTCCATGTTCATTGGTCTCTTCAGGGTTTCTTCTTCTGTGAGATTTTTGACAAATTTAAATTTTCCCAAATGATAATTGTCTTTAAGTTTTGGGGATCTGTTGACATGGGTTTGTGTTATTTTTCCCTCAGTGCTGTGTGTCTATGCTTCCCATTGTTATTCTGATTATTTTTCAATAATTAGTCAGCTTTCATTCGTCTTTTCAAAGAACCAGCTTTGGAATTTACATGTAAATACCTAGTTTTATCATTTTATGATTGTTGGTTTTTTTTCTATTTTTCTTCCCCCTGGTATTTTCCCACCTTTTCAAGTTAAAGGCCATCTTGACTTCCTTGTCAGTGAAAGGGCACACTAACTCACACTGCAGGACTATGACCTTTCCTCTGAACATATCTGAACCCCATAAATGTTTATATATGATTATGATTGTTATAAATTATCATTTCAGAGTGGAGGCTACCTTTTACTGAGGAGTTATTTTAAATTAGATTTCCAGATCATTTGGTATTTGTTGCTGTTGGCTTTTAACATTTGTTGTAGACCTGCTGTCAAAGAGGATGATGCCCTGTGTGTTTTGTGTGTTTTGGAGTTCATTAACATTTTGTTGAGACCTGATATACTTTTAGTTTTAATAAGCTCCCTAGGAAGTTGAAAGTATATTCTTTGAAAGCAACGATATTTGACCTATGTGTATTAATTTGACCTTACTAAACATACTATTATGGACCTTTAATTTTTATTTACTTGATTCATTAAAGGCTAAGAAAGGCCTGTTCCCATTATCACTGTCATTTCTGCTTGTGTGTTTTTGTTTGCCATAGAAAACTAACCAATCGCTTTCTTAAAGGCTCATCCCCTTAGTTTTTCCTGGCTTTGTTGTAATAGAGTTATTTGAGTAGAAATACATACATAGCTCACCAGAATCTTTGTGTGTGTTTTTAAGCTGACAAAAACCTCTTGGAAACCCTTGTGCCTTGAGGTGTTTGGAAATGCATGTTGTCCTCCAGCAGGCCAATGCTCTTCCAGGGCAGACCAAGGGTGCCAGTCCAGGTGGAGGCTCCCTAGCTTCTGGAACAGAATGGAGGTTCTTTTGAGCATTAAACATTTTTGCTTCCTGTTGCGGGGACAGTCCTACGCATAAGGACACTTAAGGGTTGACCACTGCACACAGCTGATGTTACATTTCTGCCACTATGGGCCACACTGAGGCTCCTCTCCCCCCTCTCCATGATGCACTTTTCTTGGACAGGGGACTAGCTTTCCGAGAGGCAGTGAGAATGGACGCCGGTTGCCTGGATACGGGAAAGAAAGCCAATCTCGGAGACTTATCCTACTAGTGCAGGCCTTTCCAGAAGAATCCAGCAGGCTCTGCACACAGTGGAGTCTGCGCCAGGCACAACCACCTTTTCCCAAATGTGTGGGAGGTGTGAATCCCAGCTCTCGGCTCAGGCGTGGAAGAAAGATGACCTGTTGTGCCTTCATTTAGTTTCTATTTTAAGCCCTATGGCACCAGGCTTGTGCAATTCTGGGTTCTGTCTTTCTCCCAAGGTGAGTCTTTGATGGTTTGGGGAGGGCTTATAACTTCCCTGGGTTGTTTGGGGAGGGGGCATGTGGGAAGCAGCCCACACTGCAGAGATGTCCTCTGCCCAGTCCTAGCTATGTCCCCCCAACACACACACACGGGAACATGGGACCTGCTCAGATGGCCCTGTGTGTGCTGCAATCACAGTGCCTCTGTGCTCTTGGCTTCCAGGGCCCTCTCTAAGGCATCTTCTGCCCGGCTTCAGGTTGTGGTGCCTAATGGTAAACAAAGGGTCTGTTCCATAAACCAGATGTGTGTTTGCCCCGGGACATCAAATCACCGAGTAGCAAAAGGAGTCCTTGCCCTCTCCCAACACAGGCTGCCTTTGCTGGTGGCCACAGCAGCAGGCCTCTACAGTCCCCATTCTTGTCCGGCCTCTGACTCTTTTTCCTTCTGGTCTGGTTTCATTGGATCTCCAGTGCTTTCTCCCAGACAGCGTGGAGGTGTCCTTAGGCACTTTTCAGCAGCCGCTTGCACCTAGCACACTGCCTTAGTAGTGCGTTCACGCTGCCCCACCTCACTCGTGCACAGACCACCTGCATGCCAGGGCTGCCCCTGCTGGTGTCACCCGTGCCCTCCTGCTCACACCTGTGCTCACTGCTGCTGGGATCACACCATCCCTGCCCTCTTCCTGGTTCCCTCACTCCAGGATCTCTTCTGGTTGCTCTCACACAAAGCTGCCAGAGATTTCTGGCAAAACCCTGGAGTTAGATCAGTTTCCAGCCCCTCCCCTCCCCTCCAGATTTATTTAGTATGTATGCAGTGTTCCGTCTGCATGCATGCCTTCAGACCAGAATACGGCACTAGATCTCAATTACAGATGGTTGTGAGAGCTCACTGAACTCAGACCTTTGGAAGAGCAGCCAGTGTTCTTAACTACTGAGTCATCTCTTCGACACCCCCAGACCCATCTCTCTCACTGGCTCTTCTCCCCAGAAGGCCATACTGAAGAGGTCTGGCTGCTGCATGTTCTGTGTCCTTTATTCATGTTGTCCCTGAAACCTGGAATGTTCTCTGTCCCAGTTCCACTCCTCTTAGGCCCATACTAAAGGTCCCTCCCATGATGTCCAACCACTCCTGGGGCTTCGCCTACTCTGAATACCTTACCATACACAACAAGATCTGATTTTATTTAGACAATTTTGCATATCCAAGGCTGGTCTCGACCTCAACCCTGTGACTTTTGTGGGTGGTGTTAGTATCTTATTAATAATTCTCTGTTTTCATCTATTTTCATGACTCTCCCAAAGCGTGTGGAGATCCGAGGACAGCTTGCAACAGTTGACTTTTTCCTTCCACATCTTCAACCTGAGACTCTTGAGAAAAGAATAAACCTACGATTGTCCAAGTAAAGAAAGCTGTATTTGAGGACTGGCCAGTCGGGATGTGAGAGAGCAGCCCCTGCTGGCCTCTTG
Source organism: Bramus lutescens (assembly GCA_001685075.1). NCBI lineage: Eukaryota > Metazoa > Chordata > Mammalia > Rodentia > Cricetidae > Bramus > Bramus lutescens. Next base: position 169,881 of record LOEQ01001625.1, read on the forward strand.
TAGTTCCTTTTATAGGAGGGGTAAAGTGCTCACAGGAGTGAGAGAATCAGCTGTTATACATTGTTAGAAAAACACAATGAAAGGGAAGGAACAAGGGTAAGGATGCACATCCTATGAATGGGCTTACAAATTTAGGATAGGTTGAAAAACATGTTTTACAGTTTACACCATATCTAACCAACAGAAACTTTGTTTTTCAAAACAGGGTTTCTCTGTGTAACTGCTCTGGCTGTCTTAGAACTTTCTCGAGACCAGGCTGGCCTCGAACTCGGAGATCTACCTGCCTCTGCCTCCTGAGTGCTGGGATTAAAGGCATGTACCACCACCACACAGCCAGGAACTTAATTACAAATAGAAACCTTAACTTGCAAGGACTTCACACAGGACAAACCAGAACTTAACTGTCTTAACTGCAAACAAACTTTAACCTGCAAGGTGCGATGTTCCTGTTCTGGTCTCCTATTAACTTTCAAGGTACGTTGTTCCTGTTTTGATCTCATACATGTGGTCCCAGGGGTTGGCTGTCAAGCTTAGTGGCATGTCTATCCACTGAGCCATCTCACCTGATGCTAACCTTTAATGGGTGTGTCTGTGTGTATACCTGTGTGAGTTTTTGTGTGTTGTGTGCATATGGGTGACAATGGGAGGCAGAAAAGAGAGTCAGATCCCTGGGGCTAATGTTACAGCTGGGTGTGAGCTGCTCAGTAGGAACCAAATCCATGTGGTCTGTAAGAGCACGTGCCCTTACTGAGCCATCCAGAACCCCGGATGTTAGCCTGGGTCCTAGAGGAAGGCCTCTGGGGATCGCCTGGCAACCCGCCTTAGAACAGTGGCCCCAGAGAGGAACTCGTGACTGTTAAACCAGCTTCAACAAAATGTTCCAGGGTAGGGATGTGTGAGGATTAGAAAAGTTAGGCAGGAGGAACAGAGATAAGAAAGCACAGAGATGTTGGCTAGCACTGGGAGGGCTACTCAGTGCCTCCTGCAGACTGAGTTCTGAGTCCGCCCATGTTTGATTTCCGTACACTTTTATACCCCAATACGAAAGGGGAGAAGGCAAAAGACAGCTTTAACATGATGCAAAGGACAACCAGAACAGTTACTTGCTCCAATACTTTGAGACATCCAGACATTACTTCCTGAGTAAAGCAGATGTTGCTTGGGGCAGAGAAAATACCCTAGACCAAGTATTCTGCAGGCAGCCATTCCCTAGGTCAAACCTCCTATTTCAAAAGGAGCAGCAGAAGTATGGTCAGGGTTGGGCGGATCTACCTGTTATCTTAATGTCTAAAACCCTACGTTAGGGTGTGTAGCCACACTTGTTAACAACTTTAAATAAGCTCAGACTCTCTGACCTTCAGACAAGGTTGAATCAGCTCGCATTTTTGGGCCTCCACATTAGGAGGCAAAAGGGACTTTCAGGTGGATCTTACCTGTACTGTCTGGATGGATCCTCTATAATCCCATGAGTTCTTATAGGAAGCCACACACTGATGCTTTGGAGGCAGGAAGGGGCCACAGTGAACTTCTTCCAGGAAGTAGGCAAGGAGAGGAAGTGGCTTTCCCTTGGCGACTTTGGAAAGCACCTACCAAAACTTTGATTTGAGCCCGTAAGAGCCATGTCAGACTGCTGCCCAGCAGAACCCAGTGAATAGTTTTTGTGTGGAGAGGCATGATGGCATGTGCCTGTCTGTAATCCCAGTGCTTGGGAGGTAAAGGCAGCCAATCAGGAGTTCAAGATCAGCCTGGGCTATATGAGATTCCAAGTCTAAATAGTGTGCAGTTTTAAGCCACTGCATTTGTAGTGGTTTGTTAGGGCAGCAACAGAAAACTGGACAGTCCCATGAACTTACAAGCCTAAAGGGTAAGAACAAATCCAGTCTATGTGGTTTCACAGAATACGTGGTAATGAATCAAAAACTTCATTCTAGCTCCTGCCATGAGTTATTTGATTTCAGATGCAAATGAATATTCAAATGAACAAATCCATTTGATTAGTACAGCTCAATCTGCTCTAGCAAGAACAGAGGATGCTGCCAGTGTGTATGGCCTCCTCAGGACCAGATCCATCTCCAGTCCAACAGCTGGGTGTGAACACTGCCCACTAGACTATCCGTTTGTTTATCTCTGAGGCTGGGTCTTCAACATCCTAGGCTTGCCAGGGATGAAGTTAACTCCGGACCTCCTGCCTGCTGTCCCGAGTACTAGAATTACAGGTGCGCATCACTAAGCCAGCCTGCCTGCATGCCATGCTAGGAACTGAATTTAGGGCTTCATCCATGTTAGGCAAGCATTCTACCAACTAAGCTCTATGTCCCCAGCCCATGGGTTTACCCCTGTAGTAGCACCGTGGGTGAGGTAACAACACTGATGAGCCAGAAGAAGGCTCAGTGGTCATGTGAGGGAAGGGGGCAGGGAAGATCCCAGAGAGGAGACAGCTATGGAATTGGGACAGAAGAACATGTCTGAGTTTGCCTAGATGAATAAGTGTGTGTGTGCAATTCCAATCATTTAAGCTTCAGAGCAACACTATGGGAATTAGAGGCAAGCAGTCTGAGGACATAAGATCAAAACCTGCAGTAGGAAAGGGAGATGCCTAGGGGACCGCAGCCAGGCTGCAGGGCTGGCCTTCATCTTGTGTGGGTTGGAAACCCAGGAGACTACGTCAGGAGGCACAAATTAATGGGCAGCGCTCAAGGAGGGCACATTGGGAGGTTTGGAGTCATCAAGACCAGAGGACGCACTGTCCCCTTCCATGGTCCTGAACCCCAGAAGTCAGAGTATGCTGAGGGCTGAGCTGAAAGGGCAGGTAAGAGAGAAACAAGACAGAAATGAGCGAGACAAAGTTCAAGAAGCTTTGCAGTACTAAAGACAAGATAGGAACACAGACTTAGGGAGAACTCGCCTTTGAAGAGCCCCCAAAACCGTTGACAAAAAAGCAAACTTGACACACTCTTGAGTTATCCAAACCCGATGAAGCTTCCTGGCCCCTTACAACACTCAAATTACAATACAGAGTGAAAACCTAAAACCCCCTGAAAGATAAGCAAAGGCCTGCAAAGTTGTGGTTCTGCCAGTTTTTCAAATTCCAAATTCATTTCAGAGGAATTTTCTGCCTGTGGTGAGAAAGGAGGCCTGGGACAAAGCCGTTTTACGCCCAGCAGCCTACACTGCCCTGCCACACACAGGACCCATGAGGGAGCAGTACAGAGCCAGGGTGAGCCAGCACACACTCCCCGCACCAGAAGTCAAAGCTAGACTGGCCAGTAAGCGCCCCCAGCAGTGTTAGCTCTGGGGATATGTGACAGGTGGCAGACCCAGGCTAGCCTGGCAGTGGCCACAGAGGTAGGTCCACGCACAACTGCTGAAGGGTTTGGACACCTCCCAGCTGTGCCAGGCCGGTGGTGACCAGACAGAATGGAATGCCAAAGGTGGGAAACAAATGTGGGCCCTTTGTTTCAGGGTTGATGTCCTGAGAGCTGGGTGATGAGGTTAAGGGACACCTGGGCAGTCTGAGCGGTGAACTAGGCTGCTTCATGTTGGTCCCTTCCCCACTCCTGACCAGTCTGAGGTGAGCAACGCTGTTCCTGTGCCCTTAGCACTTGCTCAACTAAATGCTAAGCTGAAATCCTGGGCAGTTTCCAACCTACCAAGGCAGAAAAAAACTTTGCTTTCATAGTGGGCCAGAGACCATTTCTTCATGACACACATTATAAATACTGTTTATTATGAGTTTCTGTAGTGCTGATACACAAAATAAATTTTATTTAAATATTTAAAGTAATTCTGGAATATATGTAATTTATTTGGATTATTGCTAAAATCATGTTCACATTCAAGCCTTTAAGTCTGAAGAACCAGTGTCCAAGCACATGGAAGTCCACTGTCTAATACACAGGGCCGCACCTCCAGGTCAGACAGTGCCTCTAGAGTGGACATAGTACTGTTCCCACAGCCAGCCTACCCACCTGTGGGCAGTGACAGTCACCACGCCTCCACTCTTCTCCCCAGTGGTAAGCTACAGGGTAGTTTCTCAGGGAAGCCTTGCTGGTCTAGGGTTATGGACATGTCTGCCTTTGTCACCTGGAGACACTAGTGGTCCCACGCGCCAGGGTTCTGCTCATCACTGTCGTCTGAGTCAGCAGACACTTTCTTGATTCTTTCCAGGGCCGCCTTGATGCTCCTCTCCAGGTCGCTGGTACTCGTCTTGCTGGGCTTCACTCCTGCGTCTGGGTGGACTTTCTTCAGCTGCACCCCCTGCCTGATGGCCGCCAGAACTTGCTCATTGACTGAGGTGCGAGGAGGGTGCAAGGAAGGCACTTCTACTTTCCGGAGAGAGGCCTTTCCCTGCCGTATGAAGTCCAATACATCGTACATAGAGTCTGAAATTAAGCAGACAGCAAGTATAGTGAAGAACCAGGTTTCCAGGACACACATCAGTTCCTGCCATGATTTAACAAACCCACAGTGCAGCGAGCCACTGACAGGGTGCTGGTCAGCTGTCAGCAGCACCACGATCCCATGTCCATCAGGATGACTTGACAGCTGATGCTTGACTTGAGTTTACCACCCCTTCTTCAAATGCACTGTAACTCAGAGCCACAGCCATCCCGAGTTTTGTTGAAATGACTCCAGACACCCTAAAGCCTTAAGGACGCTACAGTGGAACAGTCGGCTGGGCGAGACCTGGCTTCCTCTCAGTTGTATCTCCATTTCATTTCCTACTAAACATCCTGAACATGCGCCCTGCATTCCTCTACTAGTCAGTAGTGACTCACCCTGACAACAGGCACTCAGAGTTCCCACACACAAAGGCTTGAAGTGATATACTTATCAGCCGCTCTGTGAGCCCAAAGGGAGGCGCTGGCGCATTTCCTGCACAGCGTGTTTAATTCCACCCACCTTATCTGAGGTGGTTAAGGGCTCTATTTCTGAGAGTGTGAAATACTGTCAAAACACAAATTGGCTCAGTTCTGAGACAGTAGTGAGGAGCTATTTTTACAACTCTGGCACCCTGAGACTGAGGGTAAAACCTTTCCTTGCTTGTCAGACACAGACATCTACCAGGTAAGCCTTCAGGATTAATGGTCATTTCTAGTTGGGGGCTGAAGAGCTGGGCGATGGCTAACTAGTCTCCTCCATTCCGGACTCAAGGCCTCACCTGATTACAACCCCATTGAGAACTGCTTAGGCAAGTTCCATAATCAAGTCCACACTTCTTACTCTGCAGTGCTATACAGTGTTTGTGATTTGATTAGAGCCCCCACCCACCCAAACTGTGCAACTTAAGCTGAGAATACTCCTGCATTCAAACTCAAATCTAGGCAAACAGGAAATCGCTCTTCATTGCATGGTGTTGCAAGCCCTACCAATGGGCTGCCTGCCACCTAAACCTGCAGGCATTTTCCTTCTCAGCCTGTTCTGGACATGATGAAGGCCCGAACTCAAAATAAGTGGAGTGCTCAATTAACCAAAACCAGCATGTACGTTCCATGGGCTTCATGCTTATCCCTATCCCAGGAATTGTGTGTTCTAGGTGGAGCAACATACTCAGCCAGAGCATAGCATTTTACCAGGGTTTATCTAAGATAACCATCCTAAGCAGTAGGCTCTGAGTCTTGACAGGTTTAGGCCAGTTTCCCCAAAAGCCAATGTCTGAAGCCACAATTAGAATTATGCACGAGAACTGTGGCCCTCACTAAACAAAAACTTGAGTGTATTCAGTATGAAGAGAAAAGGTGGCCCAATTTCCCCATATTCTCAATTAAATTGAACACTTACTTCTGTGGATGACTCAGGTGTAACAAACACCATTTAAAGCTGTATTGAGAAACACTGGCTGAACTCAAATCCATGCTGAAGTGGGGGCAGGCTGAAGTAGATGCACTCTTTAATAGCTTAGGGTTGTCATACTGTATGACCAGCAAATGCAGAGATGTGTTTTCAGACTCATTAGCATGTCAAATTCAATCTCACAACAGTCACAAAAGGAGTACTACCATGGCAACAAATGGTGGGATGTTTTGAGACAGAGAATTATGAAAAAGATTCTAAATTGAAACTAATGAGACTTCTTCAGCAGCATAAGAACCCACAGGGAGCACGAGCAGGACCATAGTGAATTACCTGTACGCTGGAAACTGTCCAGACAATCGCATGGTCTTTCAGCAGATGCCTCGCACACTAGAGAGAGTGGCTGGGCCTCTGTTGCTGAAGTCCTCAGTCCTAAATTCTGGTGAGTGGTGGCTTGAAAAGAGGACAGAGTAGGGAGAGGAGGTGGTGGTGGAGGAGGAGGTGGCTGTGGTGGTAGTGACAGATCCTCACTGAATTGGGAGATTGTCTCGTCACCAGCTGGAACAAAAACCTGAACAGGGACGCTGCCACAGGCATCTTGATGCTCCGGGGTTCTCGTATTAGCTTCAGGTAAGGGAGAAGCAACACTTCCGTTTTTGCTAGAGGCAGGATGATCTGTCTTGTGATGAGCTGTTGAGGATCTCTTCCGAGAGCGTCCACCTGACAGGTTTGGTACCCTGGTTTCTGAGCAAGTCGTTTTCAGTGCGGAATGAGGAGCTGGACACCTCTGAGGATGAAAAGCTAGTGAGAGACTGGTCACAACATAGGGCATCAAAATGGTGTGACTCCACTAATGGACCCGTAAAGCAACACTGCCCTGTGCACAGGGCATCCTATCACAGAACTCTGGCCGCCCACACAACCCATGCTGCCAAGCCTGTTTTCACAAGCTCAAGGAGCACTGCCTGCACGGCAGTGGGAGCACCAGTCATGCTGCCTTGAGGTGGGGACCACCCTGGGCCAGAGTGAAGCCTTATCGTTTTCAAAACAGAAAAACCAAAAGACAAAAAAAACCCCACATTTATACTGTTTGACTAAGTGACCATATAATACTTAATCTCTTAATAGAATGAAGATGAAAAAGATGTATATGGATGAAAGTGTTCAGCATCATCTCTTAGAGAGGGAGAGGGGAAAGGAAAAACCTTGGCCTCAGCAGAGCCCTGGGGTTGCAGTTGCATACCAATGCTTCCTCCACAGTGATAGACATTTGTTACAAAGAAAAAGAAAGCTAGGTAAGGTGCTTGTGCAAACAAGAGAACCTGTGTCCAACCCCCAAAATCCACACAGGAAGCTGGAGTGGTGGCAGAGCCAAGGGGGGAGGCTGTGCAGCTCCTGGAGCTTGTTGGCCAGCCAGCATGACCTACTTATTGAGTGCCAAGCCAATGAGACATACTGTCTCAAAAACCAAGGCAGAGAGCTCCTGAAGAATGGCCACCTGAGGCTGACCTCTGACCTCCACAGGCATGCCTGTGCTTACACAGACACACTAAAAATAAAAATGAAGAGAAGCCAGCTGAGACTGAAGGCAGTTCAGAGCATTCAGAAGAGAGCCAGGGCCCAGATTTGTGATAAACAACAGCAGCTGTAACCAGGCATAGTAGCATACACCAATATAGATAGCAGCTGGGGGCCGATGCAGGAAAATGCAGGATTGAATTCTGGGCTACTCTGGGAGTCATGGTTTGAAAAGCATGACTCACCTATTTGAATGCTTGAGCAAGTGTTTAGGAAGGAGTAGGTGTGTCGCTGGAGGTAGGCTTTGAGCTGCGGCCATGCTCTCCGCCATGACAATAATGGCCTAACCCATGAAAGTGTCAACAAGCCCCCAGTTAAATGCTTTCTTTTATAAGCAGCCTTGGTAGGGGTGTCTCTTCACAGGAGAACAGTAGCTATAGGGTATATCTTAACCTACCTCAATCCAAAAAAAGCCAGCAGTGGTTCATATTGTGGCTTCCCTAATTTTTGTTCTTTATCTATCAGGTTGGAGAGATGGCTCAGAGGTTAAGAGCACTGCTCTCTCAGGGGTCCTGAGTTCAGTTCCTGGCAACCACATGGTGGCTCACAACCATCTATGAGATCTGATACACTCTTCTGGCGTGAAGGCATGCATGCAGATAGAACACTGTATACATAAATAATTAAATCTTTTAAAGAATTTCTGTTATCTGTTCATAATACATTACACTCTTTTCTAGGGTGGGTGAGGCTCATTTATCTTCCCAGATGACGGTAAGTGAGTCTTTCTAAAACTTACCTCCCTATACGCTTTCAGTCGCTCAAGCGTCTTCTGGCGTTCATGGCTTATCCACTCTTTTTTCTTTTGCTCCTCTTCTTTTATTTTGTCTCTTTTCTATATGTAAACAAACACATCCTTGTAAAGGGGCAGGATTTGTCATGTACGTATGCACAAGGAAAGGAGGCTCACCCTCATCGGTCCTGGCTGTGTCCACAGGCTAACCCAGCATCAGGTACTCACCAACTGAATACTGTGGTGCTGGTGAAAACGGCTCACACTTTGTTTAGCCTGCTGCAGTCTGAGCTGATGATTTTCTCGGCAGTGATCCTGGGCGGATAACACAAGTCACATACATGGTTTTTTAGTAAAATATGGGCTGGAGTAGAGTTGGAAGCATTGCATTTTTGCCTAACATGTAAGGTGTTCAGTTTCCAAAGAGGGTCAATAGCAGGTCGTCCTCTGCAGTTATGTGACAAGGACTGCCCACAGGTGTCACCTGTTCCCAGTAGAATGCTTTGAGAGATGAAGTGTCTCGACCATCTGTTTCATTACATTGTTTAGGTGGGGAGGACGCACACATGCCATAGTGCACACACAGAGGTCAGGGGGAAACTTGCAGGAGTCTGTTTTCTCCTTATGTCATGTGGGTCTTGGTTGTCATGCTCAGCAGTGGGTGCCTTCATAGGGTAACCATCTCACAAATCCGTTCTAATGCAACTGTTTAAACCCACTTCCCCATGTTATAAATACTAATTATATTCCCAAACATATCTGCAAAATCGTGGCCCACCTAGAAATACTTGGAAATTACATTAAAAATTGTACTTCTCTCGTGCTCAACCACTCCTCATGACCCAAGAGCCGTAAGGCTAACATTCACCGAGTGTTTTCTGCCTGAGCTGCAGTGCCCTTTATCCGTATGGTCACTGTGAAATTTGTACCATCAATGTTAATAGCCTCCTTACACATGAAAAACTGAGCTTAAGAGGAATTGTAGGGGCTGGAAGATGGCTCAGTAGAGAAGAGGGCTTGAAGCTCTTGCGAAAGAACAAGTCAGTTCCCAGCGCCTACACTGGGCAGTTCACAATGGCCTGTAACTACAGCTCTAGGAATCTGATGCCCTTCTCTGGCCTCCACAGACATCTGTGCCCACGTACACATACATGCATGCAGACACACATACACAAACATTTAAAAACTAAATCTTAAAGAAGTTGGCAATTTGCCCTTGACAGTGGCATCTGAAACGGGACCTCAGCCTCCACTCTTAGCTGAGTGTTTCCCAACCCAGTGGAGAGCTGCCGCGCTGCAGAGGAAGGGACACCACCCACAGGTTGATGGCCAATGCTCCAGTTCAGAATAAGACAGTGGTTCTCAACCTGTGGGTTGCAACCCTTTCCGGGTCAAATAACCCTTTCAAAGGGGTCACCTAAGATCATTGGAAAACAGATATTTACATTATGATTCATAATAGTAGCAAAAATTACAATTATGAAGTAGCAAGAAAAATAATTTTATGGTTGGGGTCACCAAATCATGAGGAACTGTATTAAAGGGTCACAGCATTAGGAAGAGCTAGAGGACACTGTCCTCCTGACAGAGACGAGCATCCATCCATCTGACCACAGTAGCACTGAACTGGGGGCTGAACCACATGGCCCCAGCTTGGGCTTTCTGAAGTGTGGGGCAAAGGGCAACAGCCTGTGAGTTGTCAGACTATCTAAAGAACAGCCCCTAACCCAGAGACTACAGCTCTGGAGCACAGACCTACAAAGACTGTTCCAGAAAATGACGTCTGCATGGAAGTAACATCCTAGGCTAGAAAGGAAGGCACAGCTTGGAGTCTGCCTGTGATTCAAGCCACTGAGCATGCGGAGGCCAGCAGGCAACTTGGCAAGGCCTTGCTTCAAAATAAACCAGGTTGGGGCTGGGATATAGCTCACTGGCAGAGCACTGGCCTAATAAACCATCCCAAATGGGAAAAAAATTAATTCCAATAATAAAGCACAATAAATGAGTAATTAATGAAATATAGGAACTTTCTCTTCTATTGGAAAAATATTTCTCAGTGTTTTTATGTAATTATATTGTTTTAGAATTAAGGGAGCAAATGAGTTTCATTCTGCTTTGTTTTTGCCTTTTTTGGCTTTATTGGTCTTTTGCTTGTTTGATTTTCATTTTTTTTGTTTTGTTCTGTTCTTTAAGAGAAAGAACATAAAATTAGGTAGGGAGTTGGGGAGGATCTAGGAGGAGCTTGGGGAGGGGAAAATCACGATCAAAATATATTGCATAAAAAGCTTTTTTTTTTTAATTAAAAAAAGAAAACAAGCCGGGCAGTAGTAGTGCACACCTTTAATCCCAGCACTTGGGAGGCAGAAGCAGACATCTTTGAGTATAAGGCCAGTCTGGTCTACATAGTGAGTTCCAGGACAGTCAGGGCTCCACAGAGAAACCTGTCTCAAGTAACAAAAAAAAAAACCCAAAACACAAAGAAAAAAAGGAAAAAATCCACAAATCTTTGGGTTTTGTTTCACAAAACATAAGGTCTAAAGTAAGATGAACATTGCATCTGTGACTGGCTTCATTATCAGCCATAATTTAGCTTAAAATTTATCCTGTACAGGTGATTACTAGTTTCTCCCTAGTGTAGTAAGTTTATTTTTGTGGCACCGGGGATTGAACCAAGAACCTTATGCACGCCAGTCAAGTTTCTACTGCTGAACTTATAGCTGCAGCCACTGCTTATTTCTTCATTGGAGACAAGGTCTCCATAAGTTATACAGACTGGCCTCGAACTTGCCTCAGCCTCTGAGGTAGCTGGGATTTCAGGCCTGAACCAGCAGTGCCACACCACACTCCCTTCTGTGTTTTGTTTTTATCTATTAATATGCACGGGCAGAGGTCAGAGGGTAACTTCGGGTGTCGGCACTTTCCTTCCCCCATGGTTTTGGGGATTGAAGTGAGGTTCTCAGGCTCCTGCCATAAGAGCTCTTATGTGGCCCCCACCCTTATTCTGATTATAAAAGTACTAGGCACAGAGTAGGAATTCAATACATAATTAATGAATGAACTAATTAAAAATCTAGATATTATGGTAAACACTTAAATCTCAATTTTTTTAGCATTTTAAAATGGGAACCTTGGGGGAGGGTTGAAGGGGAGGGGAGAGGCAGGGAGGGGAGCAGAGAAAAATGTAGAGCTCAATAAAAATCAAATACTTGGCTCTAGCCACGGAGACAAAAACACAAAGAACATTAGTCACGGTGTAGGTAAACCTTTTCGGTGCCCTTTACCCTCCCATTAAAGTGAAAGCCTAGAAGGGTGTACCTTTCTGTTCCTGAGGCGGGCCCTCNGGGGAGAGGCAGGGAGGGGAGCAGAGAAAAATGTAGAGCTCAATAAAAATCAAATACTTGGCTCTAGCCACGGAGACAAAAACACAAAGAACATTAGTCACGGTGTAGGTAAACCTTTTCGGTGCCCTTTACCCTCCCATTAAAGTGAAAGCCTAGAAGGGTGTACCTTTCTGTTCCTGAGGCGGGCCCTC
>LOEQ01001625.1:206593-217488 GCA_001685075.1 Bramus lutescens
GAGAGAGAGAGAGGAAGATGGTAAGTCCAGCTTTTAAAACCTGCCTGGTGCATGTGCACAGGGAGTTGACATGGCTATGTCATACGCAGATGACGGGGCTCTTGCATGCACGCAAGGGCTTAGCTGAGTCATATGTGGATGTGCGCATTTATGTGCGCATGTGGGTCATGCGGGGCCATTAGACACTTCTGCCTGAGGCCTTGTCTGTACCTGCATGACTTCTAGAACCCGGAAGTATCAGTCTTATGTGGCTGAAATCATTACAGCTGGTCTTTGTGAAGAATGAGGCAGGCACTGGCTGGGTAGGGGAGGTAGGTGGCTGAGGAGCAGCAGAGAAGGAAGAAGGAAGCTCCCAACAGGAAGACCCTGGGTAAGCTTTAACTGGGAGATACTGAAAGGGGTCAAAGGAGCACAGAAGTCTGCTAGCGAAGGTGTGTGCCACCACTTTGAGAGTGAAACACTAGGAGTTGGGGATTGTGTCAGGGTCCAGAAGAGCTGAGATGGCCCGTGACTGAGCCTTCAATATGGCTGCCTACACATCTAAGTGCTTCTGTCAGCGCCAAGAGCCATGGGGCCCACAGTCAGAAGACTGGAGAAAAAATGGCTTCAAAGAAAAATTCTGCCTACAGAGCGACACTTAGGTGTGAAATTGGAGCCTCAGGGAGAAACTGTGATTTTAGTCTATGGGACTTAAGTCTTAAGGGGAGAAGAGACCTGGGGTACCAGTAGAGAGTGAAGGAAGCATCTCTGAGAAGTCAGGCCCCAGCCTCGGATGGTGTGATAATCACTTGATTGTCTGGGTCATCCTCAAGAGCAAGACCAGTGTCTCATGCCTTGTGTCTACCACCTGGTGGTGTTCTGTTCTGTGGTGTCCACACTTTGCCAGCCCCAGGCACAGCCAGTGCCGAAGCAATGGATGAGACCCAGCACTATAGTCCAGGCACACGGTGAGATCAGGATCCCCCTGAGAGTGAAGACTTCCTGGTCATCCTCCACTGCCCTGAAAGCCAGGGGACCAGGTGGGGTGACGGCAGGCTAACCCTAAATCCTCGACTTGCTGCTGCTGTTGTCTGAGATGTGACCCCTGGCGCAGGGCTCAGTGCCCATCCTCTTGGGTTCATTTTCGGATGATGGGCCCTCTTCTTCATTCTCCCCCTTTCCCCATGAGTCATAGCTCACAGCGAGTATTAGTGAGACCTTATTTTCCTGCAGTAGGAACGTCTGGTTAGCTGAGCATTCAGACATTCATGACTGAGAAAACAACTCACAGCCTCTTAGAAAAGACTGAATGGTTCTGTTGAGAATCCTCCACTACAGTAAGGAGTAAACCGAACCAGGATGGATTGTGGTGAGGGGACTGAGGTTAAATTTCCACAGCTTGGAGGCAGTTTTGGCCTTGGAAACCATTGAAGGGAGAAATGGACTTAGACGCAGGCGCAGGCGAGGTGCACGGCAGCCTGGAGGTGCTACTGATCCCTCAAAGACTTGGTATGTCAAAGCATGTTTTATGTTAGAAATGTCATTTGTTGATCATCTATGATATTGTCTTCAAAAGATATGCACGTAGGATTTGAGACATGCATATAATCACAAGTCTCTAAATTGTAAGCTCATTCTTCTACTGAATCAAGTTACCAACGTAATTTTTAGTTGAATTAAGTGGAACAGCATGTTGACATTATAAATTCTGGCAAATAATTTAAAAATAAAATGGAAATGTGTCTGGGGTGGGTGGGTATATGCATGTGTTTATATGAGCAAGGGCACATATATTCATGAGTGTGTAAGGCCAGATATTGGCATCAGGTCCCTTCATTGATTGCTTTCCCCCTTATTTTTTGAGACAGAGACTATCACCGAAGCTGGAGTTCATCGATTGGGTCAGACTGGCCGATCAATGAGCTCCAGAGATCTGCCTATCTCTGTCCCTTTGCCACCTCCCAGTACTGGGTTACAGAGACATGTAACTGCTTCTGGTTTTTACCTGACATGAACTCCAGTCCCCGTGCTCCTGTGGCAGGCACTTTACTGACCAGACCATCTCTCTAGCCCAAAAATGCATCTTTTAATGAGCGAGTGGGACTTTATCTATTTTTAAAAAACCCTCAAACCCAAGTTTGAAAATATCAGCTTCTAGAATGTACAGGAATGAGTTTGTATTTTTTTTTAATCTTGTCCATGCAAGCACAGAGTGATCATACATCTGTATAAGTAGATGGGAAGGGAAGCAATTTATAATAATCCCATTCCATTCTGCCAGCTCTTTCTGAAATGTATGCCAAAATTATATAATGACCGACCATGAACATTTATTTTAAATAATGTATCAGCTGACAACTTGATTAGATCCTCTTGCAATTTTGTTGGAAGCAAAGAGCTGGAAAGCATTTATCTTGAAAAAAATTTTTTTCTAACCCATTCATTAATGTCACTCACTCTCAGCATCGATACCGATACTTCAGATTGTCCTTTCATCTAGTCTCCTGGAGGTTTTATCAAACTCCCAAGCAATAAAATCTTACTGTGCGATGGAATAATCAGAATGAACAGGAAAGATATCTTTGCTTTTATAATAAAGAAGAGAAGGGCTGTTGAGAAAAGAGAACCTCAGATGCTGCCTCATTCCCAGGCAAAGCAGCTCTGAGAAAGACTGAGTACAAACCTGAGGATCTGAAAGCGGATAACTCCTTAGTATCCGTGCCCACACTCCCCACGGAAAGCCCCATCCATATACGTGTGCCGTGGTGTAAAGAGCAGTATTACCAATGCTGTCTTTTGAAGGAGCCTGAACAAAAGAGAGGGGGAAATGGTGGCAAGAGGAAAAGAAGGTTATTTTGAGGCTGGTATCATGCATACTATTATTTTATAACAAATTATTCCACAGCTTGATTACTTAATCAGTATTTATCATCTTACATGGTTTGTGAGGGCTGAGGATTGAGACAAGGGATTCATGGTGATTCTGGCTCAGGGTGGTGTTCCCCACTGCCTTTCTGCAACAGGGTTTCAACTCCCTATGCTTGCTAGCCAGCCATGGCTCACCTGTGCCTCGTGGGTTTTTCTTGATTGTTGAACACTGTGAGTCACCTCCAGCCCCAGCCTGGACAGTTTGGTGAATTAGCTTGCCAAGATGTGGACTTGGACTGTAACTCCTTCGATGAGATCTGAACCCATGCCTTCTTGGGAACTGACGTTCATCTCTTCTGTGTCCTAGGACTCAGAATATTCACTGACCGTCTGAGAAGGACTGTTCTGTATCAATGGAGGAGGACGCAGGGGAGGAGCTGGAGCTGGGCGGGTCAAGGGCCCCCAAAGACTTCCACTTCTATCACATGGACCTGTACGACTCTGAGGACAGACTGCAGCTCTTCCCGGAAGAAAGCGGCAGAACCAGGAGCAAAGTAAACCAGGCTGAACTGACCAGTGAGCTGAGAGGGGCAGGGGACAGCAAGAATCTCCCAAAGGAAGTGGACGAGCTTGTCCACTTATACGGACTTGAAGATGACCATGAGTTAGGGAATGAGTTTGTTGGTGAACACAGACTAGGGACTCTGGAGTATCCTCCTTATGGCCTGAGGAGGAGGGACCCAGCCAGGGAGCAGGGAGACTGGGGGCTTAGCAGTGAGGCAGCCGAGGCCGAGGACCTGGGCTATGGAGGGCAAGGCCTTCCTGGTCAGTGCCAAGACCTCCGGGAAGCCTACAGGTACACGCATGGCCGTGCCAGTGAGGAGTATGAATGCTATGTCATCCCAGAGGAGGAGGATGAAGAAGAAGAACCTCCTGATGTCTTCTGTACCACTTGCAAGACTCCAGTAAGAACTGCTGAGAATGATGTGGAAGCACACAAGGGACATGAAGTCATGCCTCTCAACAAAGCCCTGGAAAGCGCCAAGGTAGTAGGTCTCCTTCCATCTTTGTCTTCAGAGGGTATGTGTGTCTCAAGGAGGCGGGCAGGTAACACATCCTACATGCCTCTACAAGCATGGAAGGGGGGGTGGAGAGGTGGCTCAGTGGTTAAGAGCACTGGCTCCTCTGGTAGAGGAATGGGTTCAATTCCCAGTACCCACACAGTAGCTAACAACCACCTATAACTGTAGTCTCTGGGGATCTGATGGCCTCTTCTGGCCTCTGTGGCTGCTACACACACACACACACACACAGTGTACAAACATACATGCAGACAAGCATCTATATGCATATTTTTTTAATTTAAAGATGTTAGAGCAAGCATAGTATTAATGCCTTGTTTGTTCTGCTCCATAGGATGAAATTCACAAAAACATGTGTAGACTGGAGCAGCAGATTATTGAGATGGAAAATTTCGCTAGCCACCTGGAGGAGGTGTTCATCACGGTGGAGGTGAGGACGTCCTTGGGGACTTCACCACACGTGTAACTTCCGCCTGTGGCCAAATCATGCAGGCGGTCCTAGCGAGCTCCGGAAGCTATTTCTTAGAATGTGAGGTGTTACCCATAGGCCTCCACTAGCCCTGGGCAACCACAGAGGTGATGGTCACTTGTCTGCATCCCTTACTATGTCCTCTGTGTCCTCTAGGTGGGGGAGGCTGGTGTGTGTGTATCTCCAGGCATATTGCATGGGATGTTTCAAAGCAAGTGTGTTATACATGCTGATTGCATAGATAGATAAAGCAGAAAATTTCCAATCAAAGTGCCAATTGCACAGGGTTTAGATTTTTTTTTATTCTAACAATGATGACCATCCAGATGGTAGCACCACCCAGAAGGTGAAATGAACAGGTATTTTTTGTCCTTGGAGTTGGGATGGGGTGGGGGAAGCTATGTGTGTTCGTGTGCACCTGTGTATACAAGTATACATGTACATGTATGTTCATACATGTGAGGGTCAAGTTTGGTGTCTTCCTTAGTCACTCTGTACCTTATTTTTTTGAGACTGGGTCTATGTCTGAAATTGGAGCTCTCTAATTTGGCTAGCCTGGCTGACCAGCAAGACCTAGAGATTCCCCTGTCTCAGCTACCCTCAGTGTTGGGATTACATAGAATCACTGCAGCACCTGGTTTTTTTATATAGGTGCTGGAGATCCAGACTCAGGCCTTCATGCCCGCACGGCAAGCGCTTCACCAACTGAGCCACTTTCCCAGTCCCCTGCCCTTGGTGGGGTTTGTGTTTGGTTGGTTGTTTTTGTCCTCTTCTTTCTTATCCTGCTCTCGGTCTCAGCCTGAGATTCCCATGGGTACCATCTGATGGCCTGCTGTATCATCAGACATGGCAGGAAATGATGTTGCCTTCATCTCTGGAGTTTTTTGGTCTTTAGGGTGGCATCATGTCACCATATTCCGTCAGGGGTGAGCCTCCCCTTTGAAAATACTCATTGTACATTTTGTGTTACATCAGGAATTCTCACATGTTTATGATGTGTGTTGAGCGTATTCCCCCAACTCCACTCCCCTTTTATCTTCCCTGTTCCTCTCCCCTTAATATTCTCTGTTCCCTAGACACTTCCATGCCATATGTACATACATGATTTTATGAATCTATGTAAGATGCAGGAACCATGAATGAGAGAGAATATATATTTGTCTTCTGAGACTAGCTTAATTCACTTAACTGGATTCTCTCCACCATCATCCATTTTCCTGTAAACAATTCCATTGTATTTGTATACACACACACACACACACACCTTCTTTACCCATCCCTGTTGATGGACGCCTTGGTTAGTTCCATAACAGCTTTTCTGAGTAGCCTCAATAAACACAGATGTGCAAGTATCTGTGGCATAAGCTGACTTGGACCAAATGGGAGGTGTATTTTCAGTTTTTGAAGAACCTCCACACTGGTTTCCATGGTTCTGGACTAGCTTATATCCCCAACACTGGTGTATGTGGGTTCCCTTTGTCCACACACTCACCAGTATTTATTTGTTGACAGGTTTCAGTTTCATGCAGCAACACCCCATTCCTGTTGGTTGTCATTCCTCAAACACAGACATGCTTCTAGCTGTGCACAGGTTGTATCTGTGCTGTGCCTTTTAGCTTAGTCATCTTGCAGGCTTGCCAAGATTCATGATTGTGTTAATCTGACCTCAATGTGTCCAGATTCCTGGTCTCATACTCAAAAGCGAGATGAAAACTCACACAAAGTGCACACAGTGGGTGCTTGGTAACAGCTCTGAGAGACCCCTGCAGGCCTCTTCTTTGAAAATGTCCTTGTCACTGCATGAAGGTGGCAACAGTCAAAACCACTGAACTCCTGTGCGCTTTCAGTGTGAGGAAAGGATACTGGAAATCCATCTCTTCTACTGGTTCCCAGCCTCTGAGCCTCCAGTTTAAATACTGTAGGTATCAGCTAGGTGTGTTGATGTGTGCCTGTAATCCCAGCACTCGGAAAGCTAAGGCAAGAGGATTGCTATAAATTCCAGACCAGCCTGGCCTGCATAGTGGGTGCCATATAGGGCCAGCTAATAAGATGCTATGTCAAAAAAAAACCCAACAAATTCATAAATGCCACACATGTGAGAGTCATTGTCTACATTCTTCTTCCAGCATTTCCTCATTCATCATTCATAATTTGCTACAACCCTTCCTTCTCTGCTTTCCTAATCTCTCCTCGTTGCCATGAGCAAAGTTAGTACACTCCTGGTGTTTATCCATGTCTCCGTTAGTGAGGACAGATATCGTGAGATGCGAGAGCACGGGGATTCGAATGGCAGGTGGACCTCTCTCAGGGCAAACATTTCTGCTTTGAAGTCAAAGCTCCCAGCAATAAGCTGATTAACTAACCATTGATGAGCTGCAAGGCTGGTTGCTATGGTAATAGGAGGTAGCCGAAACAGGGAGAGGTTTGCAACATGGTGCCAGGAAGGGTAGCAGCACTTTCTGGCAAGGCTGTTCAGGGCTGGGGAGCACAGATCTCGCTTGGTGAAGTTCAAGGACCCAAGTTTGACCCCGAGAACCCACATAGAAAAGCTGGGTGTGGCGACACATGCTTGTAATCCCAGTGCTGGGGGGCAGAGAAAGGAAGATGTCTGGGGCACACTGGCCAGCCAGCCTAACCTAATTGGCACACTCCCTGCCAGTGAGAGACTCTGTGGATGACACCGTAGGTTATCCTCTGACTTTCACATGCACAAACATGTATGTACACACACCTGTTCAATGCATTAATTAAATAAGTAATTAAAGACCATTTGGGGGGATGTCAGAAAGAATCTCCTTTGTTTTCATGACCCCAGCATCTTGCTAAGAGATGAGATAAAATGAAGGGGTGAAACAGCTCAGGGTAGACAGAGCTTCAGGTCCCCAGTGACTCGAGCCAACATATCACATGCGCAAAAATGACGCCTGAGCTCAACTGTCTTGCAGGAGAATTTTGGAAGACAAGAGCAAAACTTTGAGTCACATTACAATGAGATCTTGGAAACCCTCGCTCAAAAGTATGAAGAAAAAATTCAAGCCCTAGGGGAGAAAAAGAAAGAGAAGCTGGAAGCTTTATACGGACAGCTGGTCACCTGCGGAGAAAACCTTGACGCCTGTAGAGAACTGATGGAAACCATAGAGGAAATGTGTCACGAAGAGAAGGTGGAGTTCCTGAAGGTCTGTGCTGAAACAGAAAGGGAAGGGACAGAAGCGTGAGATGGAATCCCAGGTCTAGCCTAGAGTAGGCTAGCCCACCCGTGCTGAAACAGAAAGGGTGGTCTAGCTTAGAGTAGGCTAGCCCATCCGTGCTGAAATGGAAAGGGAAGGGACAGAACCCTGAGATGGAATCCCAGCTCTAGCTTAGAGTAGGCTAGCCCCCCCTTTCCTCCCAGAGGTCCACATCTATCTTGTGTTCGTGGTGGGAGGCTGTCACCCATCTCTCCACATCACTTCATTGGTGACCAAGCAGGCAGAGATACCTGGCCCTTCCCTTCCCCACTTCCCAGGTAACTCCAAACCTCATCCCTCTGTCTGTCCCTTGCTCGTGGAGGTGGGCAAAGGCAGTGAGTGCCATGAGAGTTTCTTTGTGGCTGCTATTGGGTCTCTGGGAGAAAGTTGGTCCAGGTTAATAAGGTACCTTAAACTGGCCTGTGCCAAGGATGGCAGTTGTAAATCTTGCTTTGTAACTTCATACATATGCAAAAATACAAAATATCCATGCCTTAATTATATCCAGATCATATTCAATCTAGCCCAAACCCCATGTAATGAAGTTATGAGAATGTCAACCACATTTAGAGATCTTGCAAGGTCCCATGGGACTATGAGGCAGATGTGGTTTCGCAAAGAGGTCCTCAGGGTCATGTTAGCTGCCGAGTATGACCCCCTCATTGTCCAAGCTCATAGCTACTCCTCAAAGCCAAACCTCCTTTCAGCCTGATCATGGTAAGAGACCCCCCACCCTGAATAAAGGTGGACAGCCAGCAAGGGCTGCAAGAGGACCCAGTGCTCAACCTCTTGAGCCCACGGTCCCATAGTGCCACTGCATCTCACATACAGAGTGTAGAAAGCACGCATTACCTATGACGATGGAAACTTGTGACAGCCACAGGGCCCTACAGCAGAGGAACCATTAAGTAAACAATGATGTTTCTAGGCAACAACCCCTTGCAGTCTTTGTAGTCAGTGGTCCAGAGGACCCTGTGTGACCCAGGAGGTGCAGGGGTGTGGCAGGAAATGCACAAGCATGGTGGATTTGTTAGGATGATTCCCCTCCTTTTCATAATTTCCAACTTAAAATAATTACATTATTATATGGCTGAGAAAAAATATTTCCTAAACCGGTTTAATATTTTCTCTTCCTTTTCAGGATGCAGTGGCTATGACTGACAGGTAATAGTTTTATCCTGACCTAGTTTCTGTTTCCACTCCTTTCCCTTCTAGACTCGGTTCCACTGGGTTATCGGCTTCCCTCTTCAGCTCCGGTGACCCTATAAATAAAATAGTACTGACTTTGGAGTGGCAGCGTGGGGCCAGTAGGGCCCTTTAGAGTTGAATCTTAGATTCTCTGGGCGGGAAGGGAATGTGTGTGGTGAGGCCCACCCAGCAAGCCTGTGCTGGGGGTCCCCCCCCACACACACACGGGAACTTTGTTTCACTGGGAGAAACTGAGGACTGGAATGTGCCCCCAGCTCTCCTGCCTTGGTCATGCTGTGGAGGAAAACATGCGTGTTTTAAAGTCGGACACAGCAGAGCAGAAACACTGCTTCCACAGTGACCGTGGACAGCTCCAAGACAATGCCCCACCTTCTCTGTTTATAAACAGGGCTGGCTCTGTGCAAACTTAGTAAGACAGCGTCTGGGAGCAGCATGGGAACTTAATAGTGCCAGGGCCTACATACATATGTTTTGGCAAAAATGGAGCTGGATTTCAAATTCCACCTTTGCCACTTGAAAGCCTCACGTCTGCCGGGGAGCAGAAGCAGGACCATCCATCTAGAGCCTCTGGAGAAGCAACGAGAGGGCTCCTGACCATGGGGAGTGGGAGACTGCAGAGTAGAACCCCCAAGTACCTGTGGGGACGGGGGGGGCGATGTGGGAGTAGATGTGGATCTGCATCCTGCTGAAGGATGGACTTCCCCTCATTCTTAGGCCCAACCCTTCCCCCTGTCCCTGGGAGGGGTTAGACCAATGTCTCTCAACCTGTGGATAGCAATCCCTTTGGGGAGGCATCCAACAGCCTTTTCACAGGGGTCTCCTGAGACCATGGAAAACAAAGATATTACATTACAATCCATAACAGTAGCAAAAATACAGTTCTGAGGTAGCAACAAAATAATTCTATGGTTGGGAGTCACCACAGCATGAGAACTGTATTAAAGGGTCACAGCATTAGGAAGGTCAAGGACCACTAGCCTAGACAGTGATGGGTGGTTTGGATAGGAAGTGTTCTCTAACAGGCTCATGGGTCGAAGGCGTTGTTCTCAGAGCAACTGTGTTCAGAAATTAGGGTTCTGGGGAAAGGACTGGATCAGTAGAGCCCAAATCTCATGACTGGGGATCCTTTGATGGGTTCATAATTCTGTGGTACAGTGAGGAGGCAGAGGTGGTGGAGATGAGGAGTTGGGGCCTAGCGGAAGGAAGTGGTCACTATAGGTTTGCCTTTGAAGCACAGCCTTGTCCCTGGCCCCTCCTTCTTGCCTCTCTCTGCTTCCTGGCTGCCCACGAGAAGCAGCTTTCCTCCATTTTGCCCCTCCCCCACCATGCTTCCACACAGGGCCCAAGAACAATGGAGCCCCTGACCCTGGACTTAAACCATGGGCCAAAGTAAACATTGCCTCCCTTCCAGTGCTTATCTCTGTGATTTGTCAAAGCCACAAGATTATGATGAGGGACCCTCTGGGTCCCTCATCATATCAGATAGCAGAATCCAGAAGCATGGGAAGAAATGCAAGTTTGGCAAAGGGGCCCCCATTCCCTCCTAGTGACCTAGCACTATAGATGAACCCTAAGAAGAAAGCCCCTCCATCTTTGTGTGAATTAGTATTGGTTTTTAAAAAAAAAAAAACGTGTAAGTGTTTTGTCTGCACGGTCTGTGGACCATGTGTGTAACTGGTGTCCACAGAGGCCAGAAGAGGGTGTCACATCCCCTGGAACCAGGTTGCAGAGGGTTGTGAGCTGCCACATCAGTACTGGCAATTGAACCTAGATCCTCTGGAAGGACAGCCAGTGCTCTTAACTGCCAAGCCAACTCCCCAGGCCCTGGACATGTCTTTTTATACCTACAGGCTGGGGAAATTCCTGAAAACCAAAACAGACATGGAGCTCTCTGCACAGCCTGAGTTTGAAGACCAGACCTTGGATTTCTCTGATGTGGAGCAGCTGATGGACTCCATCAACACCGTTCCAGGTGTGGATCTGGGCTTTGTGCATCTCCACAGGAGCTCTGATGAGAGAGAGAGAGAGAGAGAGAGAGAGAGAGAGAGAGAGAGAGAGAGA
>LOEQ01001626.1:3984-14225 GCA_001685075.1 Bramus lutescens
TTAACTGTATCATATAGACCAGGCTGGCCTTCAAGTTGCTTCACAGCCAAGGATGTTTTTGAACACTTGATCCTCCTGCCACAACATTCACAGGCCTGCAGCAGGTGTCCAGCCATCTGTGTGACATGCCAAAGAAAAGCCCTAACATTGTGAACATACGCAGGAAGGAAGGATATTTCACTCAGAGCCTGGCACACTATATGCTATATGATGAAAGAGCATTTGCATGAATAAAAACAGTAAAGTCTTGCCTCTGCATGGAACCCGTCGGAAACGACCCCACAGCAATCTCCTGTGACAGGATGTGTATGGTGGCTCACATCTTTTAATCCTTGTATTTAGGAGACTGAGGGAGAATACCTGCAAATTTAAGGCAAGCCTGGGCTACATGTGAGTTCTAAGCCAGCCTGAGCTACAATGTGAGAGCTGTCTCAAACATAGAACACAGTAACAAAATAAATGTCTATCTCTGTGAATCAGGAAGACAATATCACACTCGTTTGCTCTTGTGAAATGAAGTGAAAAGGCCCGCCCACCCTTGCTGAAGGTGCTGTTGTCAGACGGATTAGAACTCATGACAGTGGCAAGATGGAATGTTGCAGATCCAGGGGAAAAATTCTCTTAGGCTATCCCAGTCTCTTTAGTAGCCATTTAGCACCCACCCTACATTGAATTTAACACCTGACTGTCAGGTAAGACGTCTGGAATACGCTAATTAACTAAGTTGCCAGGAGACCACCTGGTTCCCACCAGCACGAAGAGCCAAGTGTCATCATCACCACCTGAAACCTCTAGAAGAGATTCTCTGGCTTCTTCTAACTTCCTCCTCCCTCCCCCACATCCCATCCACGTCTTCAGGAAATGCAGCTATTCGTGTTTGTCTTCCACCCAAGTGCTCTAGTAAATGCTTCTGTGGTGGAGCATGTCATTTGGTGCAACCTGACCACCTGATCCTGGGCTGTAGTCATCTTTGACACAGGGTAAATTGTCTCTTCTCTTTTGAACGAAAGTTGTGTTTTTTATTAACAACAGACACAAAGGGAACTAAGAGAGAGAGAGAGAGAGAGAGAGAGAGAGCGAGAGAGAGAGAGTGTTTCTCTACGCAGCCCTTGCTGTCCTTGAACTCACTACGTAGACCAGGATGGCCTTGAACTTAGACATCCACCACCTTTATCTCCCGAGTGCTGGGACTAAAGATGTGTGCCACCACCACCCAGCTGGATCTGATTTCCAAGTGGAGAGCTTTCCATGCCATCCAATGCCACAGGGTTGAGCCACCAATATCCTGCCTATTTTGTGGTCATATGGACTCAGAAGATGAAAACATTTATATATCCCAGCTATCACAGAGCTATGTACCAATATAAATACAGAGGCGACCCTTGGAAGAGCCTGCAAAAGACACCGCCACTCTCCCGTGTATATTGAGCCAATGCTCTGTACCTAAAATAACACACTCAGGGATGGGAACTGTGTCAGAGGGTTCTCCCATGCTGAAGAGTTAGCAGCAGTGTATGCATAACACACATCCAGAGGACCAACTCGTGCATCAAGGCTCTGAGTCTTCTAAAGCTCTCCTCTCATCCTGGAGGTATGGTATACTAAAGAGGGATACAGGAAGGCCTCCATGATAAGATGAATTGAATACAGCTTCCCTGGGGTATGAGACCAAGGATTTTTCACTTGGCTTCCAGGCGAGCTTTTTCTCAACAGGTCTGTTGGATAAACAACGCACCAAAGAGAGATCACAGAGCATCTCCAGCTAGTTTTCTGATGAATCAGAAAAAAAAAAATGCTCTTCCTGTTTGCAAAGTGCCTTTCCAAGAATTTTTTTTTTTTAAAGGCAGGTCATTATTTATCTGCACACCACGCCCAGGAGTCTGAGGCCTCTAATTGCCTTACAGGTGAAGAAATGAGTCCACAAGGTTTGGGGAACTTGCAGAAGATAAAGGATGACTCACAGGACCATGCCGGTTGCTATGCCAACCGCCTCTTGTTTTTCCCTGGTAAAGGCCAGAACCACACTCCCCATTCTGGGTCTCCTGTCCCTGTCAGCTCTTTCTAATGAGGTGGGTGCATGTTCTCTGACCCACCCCCTCCTTCCACAGACAGAGTTTCACACTTTACAGCAGCGGTTCTCAAACTGCCAAACACATTGTTCTTTCCTTGACCTCTGGTCCCAAGATCCTGCCACGGATTAATGAATAGTGCTATTCAGATGGCAACAAATAAAGAGGAGACAAAGTAATGGCTTCCAGGTATGACTGAGAGTTTCAGTTGAGGCAATAAATGAGAAATGAGCCTCCTGCTCACCCCATTCACTATGGGCCACTGGCTCACCACAGCAGAGCTATGGAGCCAGAGAGCCAACATTCAAGGTCAGACGGATCCTTTGATCCGGGGAGGTTTGGACAAAGCGTGTGATTTCTCTTCTTGGTACTTTGACTTTCTGATCTATAAAAACGAAAGTTAACCAAACACATCCCATAGGTTTGTTGTGAGGGTTCAGTGACAGACGCATTTAAAGTGCGGAGTATCCAGTGTTGAGTCTTATTAGTTACTATATAACGTACTTTATTATCAGATTTTGGCAAAAGCACCATCCATCTCTCATTAAATTCACATTTCTGTGATTTCCTAAAGTAAATGTAGTCGTGAATCAAGGGATGATTGTGGTGGGCTAGCAACCTGAAGAGACCTGGCTGTTCTCTTGCTAAAGGTTTAGAAGAAACGATAGAAGGTTAAATCCAGAGAATCCTCTAAGGGAGCCCCGGTTACTCTCCAAGAACAAGCTGAGATACAGCTTCCCATGAGGTGTGCTATAAACAATCTCCCCACTGCTACGGCATCACCCAAACATATAACTGAAGTCAACGAGTTGCCGTAAGTGGAAAAAACATCAGCCCATCCAGTTCAAGCTTTCACCCGCGTCCGTTTTTATAGATGGGAAAAGGGAGACTGAGTGAATTTGAGTTCTTTGCCCTGTTATCCTGGCTGAGGTATAAACCTTGACTGCCTGTCTATTGACAGAATGGTCCAGCGTGCTCCCCAGCAACACTATAGGAAGAGCACCCGCTCCCCTAGTGTGTTACGCAGAACTGCAGACAGCCTGGTATTCATTTCTGATAACACCAGCCTGCATCCATCCTTGAGAAAGACACCACCTATCCAAACACCAACCAGAGGCTTAACTAGTTCTGAAGCTCTTCCCCAGGAAGAAACAGACTTGGTGACAATTTTAGACAAGAGAAAAGATAAAGACCTATTATAAAACACCACCAAAAAGTCAAAACGTTGCCTAGTGTAATTAAATATGCCGCTTTATCTGCCAACTGAGGTTGAAATGATTACATCCAGAGGAGAAAATCGACTCTCAAAGCTGGTGGACCTGAGAACCACCAGCAGGGCTTGTTGAGACAGCGAAGGCTGCCCCTTCTTCTAGCCTACTTTTCTAATTCAACGGGGCAGGGTGAGCCCTGGTATTTACATTTCAAACAAGTACCTCCTGGTCCTGATGCTGACTTGGCCATGGTTAGCAAACACCTGGGTTGAAATCAAACAGAAAGATGAGAGAAGATAGGAAAGTGAGAAACATGGGCCACAGGGGAGGCCAAGTAAACAGATCTATGCTGGGCAGGGTATGATGAACGACATGTCCACCCCATCCAGCGTTCATATTCCCAGGTCCTGGACTTCTACCACAGACAAGCTAGGAACACTGGGGGCTAAGGCACACACCTTGCAAAAACAACACAAAGCTCACACAGGAACTTGACCCCAGAGTTTGGCTTAGGGGGTTTAGTTGGGGTTTTAGGGATGCGGTCCTTCCTTGAAAGGCATCTTCCCTACCTACTTGTTAATGATTAGCAGGCAGTAGTGAGGGCTCACACCTGTAACCCCAGCTTGGGAAGTTGAAGAAAGCAAGCTTGAGACCAACCTGGGATGTGTAATGAGACTCGTTCTAAACAAAACAAAACAAACAAGACAATGACTTGAGAGGTGTGGCTGACAACAGGAGCCAGGCACTTTCTTGCTGGGAGGGGCGATGGCACCTAACTGGAGATCGTATACTTCCTGTCTAGATGCTGCAGTAGGGAGGCCTCTTCCCCTTCCCTGGTCTGGACCCGAGTTTCAGGACCCAGTAAAGTAAGGAAGCTAACTGGATTCCTCTCCAAAACTCTCTACTCGTGAATCTGTTTTGGCGGACTCCCATTGATGAGCCTCCAGGGAAAATCTCCCCTAACTGAATCAAAATAGAACAGACTGTCCGAGGCACATTTTGTACCGTAAAAGATCAACCACAAACCACAAGGCTGGGAAGCATGGAGCAGCAAACATTTCCTCTGGGCTTCCAAACACAGATGAACATGTTTTAAAGAGAAGCTTGTGCTAAGAGGCACGCTGTAAAACACCCTGAAGGGTGACGACCCATCTATTTTCAGTCCAGGGGACAGACCCTGAAGCTGCCACGGTGCCACGGGCTTGGGTGGTCTCCACCTCTACCACGAGAACAAACAGCCTTCTCTGGGTTTAAAAAAAATATTTCATAAACTCTTAAAGTGTTTTCAAGAACACTTGCAGCTATGGTGAAGCTGGCTTGTTGAAAGGGTCGTAGACATGCATATACTATTCATACCAGGCCTAGAAACAGATGCTCAGGGTGGCCTAGTTCCCATAGCCACTGCTGTTGTTTGAATGAAAATGGATCCCATAGGCCCACAGGGAGTGGCACTATTAGGAGGTGAGGCCTTGTTGGAATAGGTGTGGTTTTGTTGAAGGAAGTACGTCACTGGGGTGGGCTTTGAGGTTTCAGATGCTTCAAGCCAAGCCTAGTATGGCGTTCTCTTCCTACTGCCTGCTGATCCAGATGTAGACCTCTCAGCTCCCTCTCCTGCACCATGTCTGCCTGTGTGCCACCACGCTTCTTACCATGATGATAAAGAACTAATACTCTGAGCTGTAAGCCAGCCACAGTTAAATGCTTTACCTTCATAATAGTTGCTGGGGTCAGAGTGTCTCTTCACAGCAATAGAAACCCTAACTAAGACAGTCACTGTAATTGAAACAGGTGGTTCTTTCTAACGAAATGTTGTAATCTCTGTGTATAAAAGGTACACACACCAGTAAATGTCTCTATACCAAGTTAAAAATGAATCTTCCAGAGCTGGAGACATGGCTCTGTGATAAAGAGCACTGGCTGCTCTTCCAGAGGATTGGGGTTCAATTCCTAGCACCCACTTGGCAGCTCACAACTGTCTATAACTCCAGTTCCAGGGCATCTGACACCTTCACACCAATGCACATAAATAAAGTTAAATTTGAAAAAAAAAAAAAAACTGAATCTACCCAACATCATTTTCCCTTCTTATTGTCTACTTTAGCCAAATGTGCTGCCTTCATTTCTGCCTGTCTCCATCATTTGGAGGATGGATATGATCTCCCTATAGCCTCGCCAATTCATCACATTCAAGTTTACAGCTACCACCTTTCCCAGCCAGGAGCTTGCCAGCCGGATGAGATCAGTTTCCCTGACTCCTCCAGGACCTTTTTTCTCTAATGCTTGTGTTTACCCACATACCACTCCATATTTATTCTTCTTTGCATTAACTCTCTTTTTTTTTTTTAACTCAGTACAAATCCTAGGAGTCAAGAATGGTCTCTCTACAGCCATGCCTGTGATCCTAGCACTGGAAGGGAGAAGCAGGGGGATCGAGAATTAATTCAAGGCTCGCCCCAGATACATAGCCTGCAAAGCAAGTTTAAGGTTCGCCTGGGTTATGTAAGATTCTTTCTCAAAGAACACAGGAACAAAGAGGATGAGGAAGAAGAGGAAGAAGGGGAAGGAGTGAAGGAAAGGTGAAGGGAAGGGAAAGCACTATTTTATTCTTTCACATTTTCTCGGGGTTTAGTGCAGGCTTCAAGGTAAGAAGGTCCATATTGCCATGCTCCTTTGGACCTGGAGAGAAACCAACCACACAGCGCAGAATGCAAAGACTGAGTCTCTAGGCCTGGCCTGTTGGTGGCTGCATACTCACCCCGGTGAAACAGCCAGCAGTGCCTCAAAGGGTCGCAGCTGCCCCTTTTCTGTGATACAAACAAAAACAACAACATCAACCACCACGTCTGCTTGGTGCCCCTGGAGAGGGAGTGCTTAGTGATCCTTCCTTCAGTGCAGCAGAGCGCACCCCAGGTGGCAGACAAGACCCTCTAGCAGGCAACACACAGCCCATCAAAGGAGTCAGACGGAGAGACTGAGAAAAGTTTCCTGAAGACCATAAAGCTGTTTGTTGTCAGGCAAGGTATGCACCCTCAGAGGCAAACAACTCTGTTAACATACTTTCTAAGAATGGCAGGGAAGGATGGGATAGGACACACAAAAATGAGAACACAGTCCCAGCTACAATGACGGGAACACAAACACGCAATAAGAAATCGATAATAAGGATCAAAACTTATTAAGGACTGATGGGAAGGGCTGTTGAGAGGCATCTAGAGCAGTGGTTCTCAACCTTCCTCAAGCTGCAACCCTTTAACACAGTTCGTCATGTTGTAGTGACCCCAGCCATAATTATTTTCTTTGTTACTGAGCAGCGCCTCAGTTCCTAAGACCATCCAAAACATGTGCTTTCCAGTGGTCTCGACGCACAGATGGAGATAGATACTTGGGTCAGCCACGGTAAAACCCTGTGCCCCTGCATATAGAGAGAAAGGCTTACCCTGGTGGTTGAATTAGCCATTAACACTTGGCAAGTGGCAAAGAACACAGGCCACCGAGAAAGTAAGATTTCTCACCAAGACTCAATCTTCCTTTATGTTTGTTTTGTTCTGTTATTTGAGGCAGGATCACATGTAGCACAGGCTGGTCTCAAACCTACTATGTAGCTAAGGAAGGTCTTGAACTCCTGATCCCTGTACCTCCACTTCCCAAGCGCTGGGGTTATAGGTGTGCAACACTATTCAATACTTTTGTTATCTCAGTGCTGGAGATGGAGCATGGAGTCTGGCACGTGATATGCGAGGACTCCACCACTGAGTACACCGTTAGCCCCAGTTTTACTTTTTATTTCGAGATAGGGTCATGGTAAGTTGGCCAGGCTGGCTTTGAAGTCATTCTGTTGCTTAGGCAGGCCTTGCACTTGAGATCCTCCAGCCTCCGCCTCCCAGCTAGCTGGGGTTTCAGGCTTGTGCCACTGGGGTTGGTTATACTGGCTCTTGTAAGACTAGTTCCAAAGCCAGCTGTAGCAGTGCACATCTGTACTCCCATTACTTAGGGGGCAGAGGCAGAAAAATGAGGGGTTTATGCTTATCCCCTGTTACCATATGAGTTCGAAGCCAACCTAGGCTACATAACACACACACACACACACACACACACAGAGGGCACTTCTGCATGGTTGTCTCTCTGTGTGTGTTTCTGTACACTCAGGTCTTTCATGAGCTCTCTATTGTTTTGCAAGCACAAACCACACATTCCATTTTCTCTATAATTCTCTACTAAGTGATGGTGGCTAAGTAGATTCCTCTTGGTGATTACATAAAAAATCTGAAAACTTACCAAAAACTATTTAGAGCCCCCAAGAAGGCCTAGCAGGGCTCCAACCACCTGTGGCTACTTTTCAAACATGGCACCAATTAAGCCAAAGACAGTATCTTCTAAAGATAGCTAAGCAAAATCTCATCAGCTCTCAGTCACATTCTCCTGACAGCTGTAATTTGGACTGGAGTGGCATTTGGCGAGGTCTAAAGAGTAACACTGTTAATTAGGCTAGCAGAGGCAAAGGCAGCAAGCTGGACAGGGACTCGGGGAAATCATTAAGATTCTATTGGGTACTTGAGAGGCTTTTCTCAATTGAACATCACCTCACTACTGCACACATCTCCAGGATCTTACATACATGTTTGTTTTATTATATGCAAGACGCTGGGATGCAAGACCTTAAACTACACACCAGAAAGAAATGATACTTTGCTCTGGGACTCGGCAGGCTGTTCTGGCTCCTCAGTGACACTCAGACACCAGTTTTACCTGGTGGCGGGGGTGGTCTAATCCTGGTGACTGTTTGTTGGCATCACAGGTACAACTGCCCTGAAGGATTCTGATCAGTTAACTTAAATGTTGTTCTCAGAAACTTAAAGACTGCCAGGAGATCAGCCCACGTTTATGAAACTAGCGGCTTTTCCGTGGATGATGCAACAAAATTCAGGGACCAGGAACTAACCTCAAAAGCAATTTCCTTATTTTGAGGGACAAGTGGTGACCAGGAAGTGGATTTGGTCCAGAATAAGAGTTGCTCAGACTGGAACATAAACTTGAACAAAGGAAAGCAAACATGGGGGAGCTGGGAACGTAGCTCAGTGGCAGGGGACGAGTTTAGCATGCGCATGACTTCGGTTCATCCCCAAAGAAACAGAAAGTGGCAAAGCTAAAAAACAAGCATTTGCTGTAGTGCGACAACAGGGGAATAATAGCTTGTATGTGGTTGGTATAATGAACTGCTGTACATAATTCAGTAGGTAAGAAAAACTGAACAATGTCCATGTTCAGAAAAACAATACTTGAGCTGGAGAGATGGCTCAGCGGTTAAGAGCATTGCCTGCTCTTCCAGAGGTCCTGAGTTCAATTCCCAGCAACCACATGGTGGCTCACAACCATCTGTAATAAGGTCTGGCACCCTCTTCTGGTATGTAGGCATACACACAGACAGGATATTGTATACATAATAAATAAACAAATAAACAAAAAAATATAAAAAAAAACAATACTCTACATTCCTTCCTTGATTGTTGTAGGCTGTCTTCCTTCCTTTTTAATGTGGTGCTGGGATTTGAACCCACAGCCCCGTAAATGGTAGACAAACACTATGTCACTGAGCTATATTCTCACCCCTGATTCTGCATAGTTTAAGAACAATCTCTCCTTTTCCTGTTTTCTGTCATCGTATTTTCTTCTTTGTTGCCAACAGCACTGCATCTAGTTTCCTGAACTTTCTCCTGATGTTTCATGTTACCCGTGATAGAGGAGGAAGCTCTAACCCAGACCAAGCTCAGCTCGCTAACCAATCATAAGCCAGTGGGTGTTCTAGACCTCTCACTCCAGGGTCCCTTAGTGAAGAAATCTGTGCCTCTAATTAACCCATAATGCAATGCGATGGAATTATATATTACAAGAAGAAGGCAAGCTTGCCCAGCCACTGCTCTCCAGCTTATTCAGAACCACCGACCAGTGGAAAGCTGTCACTAACCTGGTGTCTTGTTGGTTGCCATGTGAAAAAGACAGTTCTGTCATTACATCACCCACCCAAAGATTCAGAGATCATCAGAAACAAACCTGCTTTTGATGCTGTTATCCTTCCCAGTAAGAGCAACAGTGGGAGGGAAGAATAGCCTCATTCTGTCTTCCTGCTTATGCAAGGCTATTCACCAGCTCGAGTGGCCTTTTCTCTGTGCCAAGCGCATCACAGTGTCCCTTTCATCAGCTCCTTGCACAAGCGACAAGTGATAGCAATATGACTGTCCCGGATGAGTATCAACATGGGCTCAGGAGATCAGGCGAGTTTTATGAGGGACTTGACCACATAACATAAACATTGCGGACGAGGAGAAGCCATGCAAAGGACTCTGAGAAACCTAGAAAGGTCTTTCCTTAAAAAAAAAAAAGAGGGGGGAGGAAAGAAGGAAAGAAAAGGAAAGGAAAAGGAAAGGAAAGGATAAGAAAAGAAAAGAAAAGAGCCTGAGAAACAGCTCATCACTTTAGGCTGCAAACCAACGCAACCCAAGCATTTTAGGGTACCCAGCAACACCAGACACAGCAAGACAGGCGCCGCTACAGTGAGGCTGATGCACACTGTCATAGGATTTAGGGTCTAAACTGTGACCTAGAGGATTGGAGAGATAGCTCAGCAGGTAAAAGCGCCTGCTTTCAAGCCTGACAAATGTTGAGTTCAGTCCCCAGTACCCATGTAGTGAAAGGAGAACCAGCTCGTGAAAGTTGTTCTCTGGCTCCCATACGTGTGCTGTCACAGGCACACCAGCACACGAACGAGCATGACACCTGGATGTGAAAAACACAGAAATGATAATAAAGCCTGAGATCTAGCCTGGTGTGACTGCACACGCCTTTATTCCCAGCACTCAGGAGGCAGAGGTAGGCTGAGCTCTAATTTCCGGGCCAGCCAGGTCTACATAGTGAATTCCAGGACAGCCAAGGCTACAAAGAGGGACACTATCTCAAAAAAAAGCAA
>LOEQ01001626.1:15341-31393 GCA_001685075.1 Bramus lutescens
GAAAGAAAGAAAGAAAGAAAGAAAGAAAGAAAGAAAGAAAGAAAGAAAGAAAGAAAGATGGCTTAGCAGGTAAAAGGCACTTGCCATATAAGCCTGACAACCTCAGTTTGCTTCCTAGAACCCCTATACAGTAGGAGAGAACCAATTCCACCGAGTTACTCTCTGACCTCCATGACCCCCACACACAAACGCAAAAATAATAATACAGTTTTCAAAAATTATAAAGACGATGAAAGACCTATGTATCAGACCTTTATTTATGGTGGTTTAGTACCACTAAAAACAACTTCAGTCAGCCAATTAGAACATTGCCATAACAAAGTTGAATGAGGGACCTGGATTTTAAAATCCTAAATAGGAGCTCTGCTACTTATGCTAATTTTGTGACTTGACTATGGCGCACCCGCGTTCTCTCTCTCTCTCTCTCTCTCCCTCCCTCCCTCCCTCCCTCTTCTCCTCCTTCTTCATCTCCCACTGTCTTTCTGTTATACTCATTTTTGCCACTTAGCATATTTGCATCTCATGTTCACCGTTCTCCCATCTTTGTGCCGAACACTGAGACATAACAGTGGACAAGAAAATATTGCAGAACTTGGGCAGGGGATGTGATGTGAGGGGCAGGGTGTTTGTCTAGCATGCAGGAGGCCCTGGGATCACTCTCCCATTTGGTAAACTGGCTATAGTGACAGACAACTATAACCTTAGCGGATTAGGTTGGTAGAATCAGAAGCTCAAGGTCATTCTTACCAACACAATGAGTCAGTAGGCCAGCCAGTGATACATCAGACACTGTCTCCAAGAACTGCTAAACAAGGAGGGAATCTGGCTGATAGCTCACAATTCTCTTTCTCAGTGAACAAGACCAAGGATCCATAGGCTCAATGGGGACAGGGCACATAGAATAAGGCATGTAAAATCTTTCCTACATTACAAGGTGCTGTCTAAATGTCAGCTTATGTTCTTAATTGTAGCACAAACAGTTATCACAGGACTGAGAGGAAGGGGGGGGAACTGGTAGAGACAATGTTGTTATTAACCATAGTTAATAAGCAGCATCACCTCCCCTTTCCTTCCCAGATGGCATTTGAGCTGTGTATTCTAATGGCTGCTGTGGGAGTGTGAGGCCACGAGAGTTCAACATTAACGACTTCACTACAGTCCCATCAGCAGCTGACTCTGAAGTAGGTGTCTGTGTACTCAATATTCAGCAGCTCCAACAACATACTAAGGTGGCAGACTACAACAACAAAAGAGAAAGCAATGTTACAGGGCTCCTGCTCGAATTGCCAAGTGCCTTCGTCTTGGATACAAAACTGAAGGCGAGGAAGGGAGCTCGCTCAAATAAAAGCCCTCAGTTCCTCCTCCCAACAGGAACTGCAAAGCACAGGCATTCAAGTCCAGAGCCCCAGGGGTCCCCTAGTTCTAAAGGAGACTACAAGAGGATGCAGTCTCACGATGTGAGAACTTAAAAGCAATTTCACTTTCCACTAGGGATGAACCAACAAGCATCTATTTGTATTTTTTCTCTATTTCTAGGACAGTGAGGATGTCATTAGAGTTACAAAAATGGAATGATGGACAATCATCTATATAAATAATGAACAAAAGTAAAATAGTTTCACCTTCTTGACCTTGTACACATGTGAGGGACTATCCCATACCAAGCAGAATCAGCTTTTGTTCATGCTGGTAGCAGGAGACATTTATATATATATATATATATGGTTATATATAATGCATATATATAATGTGTGTGTTGGGAACCCTCCCAACACGGTCCCCACAAATAGACGCTCATGAATAAAAAAACTGAGAAATTGCATATGGTGGGGTAGACCTGTAATCCTAGCACTTGGGACAGCAGCCTGAGCTACCTAAGATTCTGTCAAAGGAGGAAGAGGAGAAAGAGGAGAAGGAAGACCAATGGAGGAGGAGAAAGAGAAGAGGAGATAACTAAGTCCTGGCCATTAGACATTTCCTGTGAAGGTTCCAGCAGCACCCATGGGAGAAAGGATTAGGCCATCCAGGAAGAGGGGGGCTTTGGGAGATCGCACCCCATTTCCTAAGCACTCTTCTGAGGTCTGGCCACAAGCAGGAAAGCTGAGGCTACAGAGGCATCAGGACAGGATGGGAGGAATGAGAACAGCCGGAGGCTCTCCAATCCTCACAGATTCCATGTCTTCCTTGGATAAATGCTCTTTCGAAAGTGCTGAGGAGCCAAACCAACTTCCTCCCCTTAAGGAAAATAAATTATCTAGCAGCAAAATAAGCACCCCAAATGCGGCTAGCAGGAAGACAAGGGTCCCTCGGGCTCATTAAGCATGTAAATTAGTAAACTGCTTTGTTCCAGGATAAGCAGTGACTCAAAAGTCCTAGTGTACTAGAACAGCCATTTCTCTTCTCTTAATTAACTCCTTTGAGGGGTGGGGCACATGTGACAACCAGAGGACACTTGCAGGAGTTGGTTCTCGCCTTCTACCATGTGGCTGTCCGACAGGGAAATAAGTGCTTTTACCTACCGGGCCTTCTCAGTAGCCCGAGAATAGTGGTTTTCATTGAATTTTTGCCCCTGACTGGTACATCTCCCTGGAGAGATGCGATGGTAAGTTACAATGAAGTCCTCCGTTAGCAGACGCTGGGCTTCTTGGCTTGAAGCCACTGTTGGTACAAAGTCAGCAAATGGTGAACATTCAACAAATGTGCTGGCTCTCGGCCCGCTTCTTCGATTTCGTGGATGTTTCTCCACCATTTCCTCTTTGTAGTAAACACAGCACAAGCAAATTTAGGCCGCTTCTATCACAGCTATGTTGTTAGTGCTGAAGAAGAAAGGCATGGGAAATGCAGACACGGGACTCATATTAAAAAGAAAAAGAAAGGGGAAACTCAGTTATCAGAGAATAAAACCACTTTTACTTGGGTTTATTTCTCAGTTACACTTACGATGAGGCGGTACAAAGTCTGAGGCCAAGTTCCTGCGCTAATGTCACTCCAGCGTGCGGTTAGTTAGGCATAAACTGAAATCTCATTAACCAGAGAGAGGAAAAGAAATGCTGGTGTCAAAGGTTATCTCTAATTTCTAATTTATAGAGATGGAAAGGAAGAAGTTGACAAAATGAGTTGAAATGGCTGACCTGCATGGCCTGTCCTCAAAATATGCAAGTAAAAGCACGCTGTCGACTTTTCCAGGAAGTCCACGTGTATCTGCCTTAATTGCTTCTTAAGTAGCCTTGCTTATACAAAAAGATAACCGGCAGCCTTGGCTGGGTCTTTCTGGGTGGAAACATTTCTTAGAAAGACATCAGAGTTCAAGGGGTACAAATCGGTCCTTGCAACTCAGACAAAGCCATTTGCAGCCTCTGTCCCTTTGCTGAGAGCTTTGC
Source organism: Bramus lutescens (assembly GCA_001685075.1). NCBI lineage: Eukaryota > Metazoa > Chordata > Mammalia > Rodentia > Cricetidae > Bramus > Bramus lutescens. The sequence continues at coordinate 18,722 of LOEQ01001626.1, forward strand.
TTTTCTTCTGTTTGGGTGTGGGAAGGAGTAGACAGGGTTTCTCTGTGTTGCTTTGGAGTCTGTCCTGGAACTAGCTCTTGTAGACCAGGCTGGCCCAGAACTCACAGAGATCTGCCTGGCTCTGCCTCCCGAGTGCTGGGATTAAAGGCGTNTCTGTGTTGCTTTGGAGTCTGTCCTGGAACTAGCTCTTGTAGACCAGGCTGGCCCAGAACTCACAGAGATCTGCCTGGCTCTGCCTCCCGAGTGCTGGGATTAAAGGCGTGCAGCGCCACCATCCAGCGGGGAAGGTATCCTTTATCATGAGCCAAATATGAGTACCATGGCCTGGCAATGATCCAGAATGATGTGTTTCATTATGAAAGAGGTCAGATGAACTTTTGCAGTCACTGAACAAAAGTCATGAACCAATGCATTTGCGAACGTGTTAGCTGGAACATCAGGTAGGCAGCAGGTTACCGCAAAGTGGAGAAATCTGTGCTACAGGTCTCAGATGCTAGCTGGTGGCATTCTTAGCTTTTTGGTTGGTGGATGCCTGGCTGTTACATTAAAACATTCCAAAGGTTTTACCTGATAAAGGGGTGTTAGAGCAGATAAAGAGGTTAGAGATAAATAGCTAGCTAGTAAAGAGGCAAAAGGTAGCCAGAGATAATATTTGCTCTGGGTCATTCCAACTCTGGAGAATCAAAGTCCTAGTCAGTTAATTGGCATACAGAATACTCAAAACCAATGTGGCGGTTTCAGGGAAATTCAGTGTACAAATGACATGCACAGTCATAAGACTGATAACGGCCACAGGGAGAGCCTTGTATTTTAAATCCAAGAAACCAAATTCTCATATGAATAACCTACATAAATGTAGGGAAACCTTTCAGGCCTTGGATCTTTCCATTTAAGAATAGAGATAACTGAATTATTATACAAAATCACGGATGTAACTTAACAATATACACACAGGACACAGACTCGGACCCGACACTGTCACTTCTCTTCAGCCAATGGCTGCATGGTTCAGTGTTCCAATGTCTTCAGAAACTATCAAGAAGAACAGAGACCTGGACCGGGGGAGGTGGCAGGGCTCTGCAGTCATCCATCAGTGGATAAACTGCTTCCAAGGCAGGTATGAGGAACACGGTTCAGATCTCTGAGACCTGCGCAAAATCCAGGCAGCACGGATACAGAGATTCTCTGAAGCAAGCTGGCTAGTTAGACTAGCTAAAATGACGAGATCCGGGGTTCAATGAGAGATGCTGCCTCAGAATGGAAAGTGAACACTGACTGAGAAAGACACTGATGTCAACACTTTGGGCCCCCACACATCCACATGCCTGTGCGCACACACACACACACTTGTAAATATGTACATGCACACACATACACACTGGCGGGGGGCACACAAACAGGATGCCATGAGAAAAGTTTTGAAAAGAAAAATCCACATCCGCCCCCTCCCTCTACGTTGATTACTATCATGTTTTGACCCAGATTCATCTCAAAATTCCATGAAGATATTGGCACTGTGCCAGAGTACTGCCACAAGCTTGTAAGGGTGCGACTTCAATATCAGGATTGCCTAGACCCTGAAGGCCCCCACTGGCCTGCTTTCCCACAGTGTGGAGCCTAGGTTTACTGGCTGTGAGCTGAACTTCTCCTGACCCCTTTGCCCTGCAAGAGTCTGCTTCGCAGCTATCTTCTCTGTGCGGAAGAATGGATTCCTTACGTCCTTCCTTACTGCAAATGCCCAGAGGCTGTGATGACACATACCTATAATCCTAGGAGAGGAAGACAGGCCAGCAGGCTATGAAGACTCTGTCTCAAAAATAAATGAATGAATGAATGAATGAATGAATGAATGAATGAATGAAACAGAACAACAAAAATACCTGTCAGCGTCTTCTGTTCTTCCAGTGCTTAGGTTTTGAATAACTTAGCATCAGTATTTCTCAGCTTTCCTATTTATTGAGTTATGCTGAATAATTATTTTTAAGACTTATCTTAATAAAAATAATTTTCTTAAAAAAACTATGTGAATGATGTATGTCTCTATGTAGGTATGTGCACATTGAAGGTAGGTGTTCTTGGAAGGAGATGTCAAATCATGTGGAATTGGAATTTTTGGTGGATCTGAGCTGCCCGATATGGGTACTGGAAACCAAACTCAGGCCCTATGCAAATGTATGTGCCCCTAACTACTGACTACCGAGCTATCTCTCCAGCCCAATAATAATAAATAATAATAATAGTGTAATGGTCTATCCTGTCACTTTAAGAGACAAGCCCGCTCCACTGAGGCAAGCAGGATCTTCCTTCCACTTCCAGCCTGAGACCTTCTTCCTTTCCATCTCTCTTCTGAAGAGGTAGCTGCTGCTGTGGCTCCTCTCCTCTCCACCCCTTCTCTCTCTCTCTCTCTCTCTCTGCTCTTCCCCCCTTTCCCTTTCCCCTCCATAACCCACTAAATAAATATCTAACTTCACTCTACATGGCGTGCCTATCCATCTGTCTGTCACCTGCCATGGCTCCTCATGGGACTGGCTGACGGCCAAGGTCTCCCACCTGCACGGCTCCCTGCTTGGGACCTGCTGCCTGCTGTGGCCCATGGGCCCCTCAGGAAATGGCAGTTTTATTTTTACCATTGCAAATAGTATACATCCCAACTGTTGGAATTACAGGACTGTACCACTATACATATTGAATGATCAGTATTTACTGTGTACTCATCCACACATTAAATGATATTTGCCATTCCCTGATCTTAAAAATCCCAATCCTCTGAAGAATGCATCCCCCTGTGAATTTAACATTTCTCAATAAAGAAAGTTTCTAGGGAAATATCAGAATCAGATGTCTGTAGTTAGCAAGGAAACAGGACCATAACAAATTCCGGAACCAAGAGTACCATTCTGTGGGTCTAGAGTGGTGGGGGTCAGATCAGAGCCTTCCGCAATGCTACCAACTACCTGCTCTGTAGCTGCCAGGGGCTTCCCCAGTCTGGAAGGCTGGCATCCCAAACCTGAGAATACAAAAGATTATCTTGTTCCTAGCTCCAGTGAAGCATTTAGGCTGCACCTCACCTTTCCTCTCCAATCCTAAAAAGGCTTTTTAAAGGTACAGATGAACAAAAATGACTTCGTGTAGGCACGAGTGACTTGGGGCTCTATGGCCATTATAAAGAGTGTGACGACCCCAATGAGACCAGCTCTAGTTGTTTCTCCCAATACCAAGGCGAACAGCTGCTTACCAGCACATTGCCTGTCCCACTGAGCCCTCTGTCTCCACTATGTCCCCTGAGTAACCAATAACCAACAGAATGAGTCATTGACACAGACTTCCAAGTGTGATTAAGGATCTCAGATCTGGGAGCAAATGAGGAAACCAGAAAAAAAAAATGTGCCCACTAAGGAGGGAAGTTCTTTTGCTACTTCCTGGTTTCTGAGTCACTAAACTCACAAAAATTCAACATCTATGACTGATTAGGAAAAACAAAACAAACAAACAAACAAAGAAACAAACAAACAATCTTCTGACCCAAATGAGTACTAGAAATCATAAGGATCTGTCTTCCTTCATCTTCTGAAGTCTAACTTTTCTTTGTGTTTATTAATTGTAAAACTCATAGCAGCCCATTAAAGATCAGAACTGGCCTATAAGAAAAGTAACCAAATATATTATTCATAAACAATTAACATTCAAGCCTCTTTTCTTTCTATCCAGGATTATCAATTGAACCCAGATTCTCCTATACTAGGAAAGTACTCCTCCACTAAACTACATATTCGGCCCACTTGACTCACGTGTGCAGCACACCTGTGTGTGTGTGTGTGTGTATGTGTGCATGTGTGTGTGTGTATGCATGTGTGCATGGTGTGTGTATGTGTCTGTGCATGTGTGCGTGTATGTGTATGTGTGTATGCGTGTGTGTGTGTGTGTGCATGGTGTCTGTAGGTATCTCTATATAGGTATAGGTAGGTATCTCTATATATGCATGTCTGTGCATCTCTATATAGGCCAAAAGTTAACTTTAAATATTCTTCCTCAGTTACTCTCAACCCTCTTTTTTTTAAACATAATTCTTTAGTAATTCTTTGAAAATTTCACATCACGCACCCCAATTCTGTTCATCTAACAGTATTCCCCATATCCACCCCCACCCTTGAAGCAGTCCCTAAAAGAAAAATTAAAACCAAACCAAACAAACAAAACATTTCTTTACCCCTTCATCCTTCCTGCCTCTCCCACACCTCTTCATTGGTCTTACTGGCATTGGGAGCTGCGGTGTGTCACACAGTAGACCCATCTGTCCAATCAGCCTCTCTTGCAAATGTTCATTGCAATGAGTCATTGGTCTGGTTCAAGGCCTCTTCAACTTAATTTCTCTAGACAGAGGTCTCACTGAATTTGGAGCTCACTAATTTGAGTGGCTGTTCAGCCAGACCCAAGGATCCTCCTCTCCGAGCTGGGATGACACAGGTGCATAGCATTTTACCTGGATGCTGGGATCCGACCTCAGGTTCCCATGCTTGCATGACAAGCACTTCACTGACTGAGCCATCTTCCTCTCCCATCAACTCATTATTTCTTTTTTAATTTAACCTATTTTTATATGTATGTGTGCTTTGTGTGCATGCATGGCTGGGCACCAGGTACATGCCTGGTGCCCATGAAGGTCAGAAGAAAGCATCAGATTTCCTGGGACTGGAGTTGCAGACAATTGTGAGCCACTATGTGGGTGCTAGGAATTGAACCTAGGTCTTCTGGAAGAGCAGCCAGTGTTCTTAACTGCGGAACCATCTCTCTAACCCCCACTTTTAATTATCTATTTATTCATTTATTTTTGGTTTTCTGAAACAGGGTTTTTCTCTGTAGTCCTGGAACTCACTCTGTAGACCAGGCTGGCCTGGAACTCAGAGATCTGCCTACTTCTCTGCCTCCCAAGTGTTGAAGACATGCCTCACCACTGCCCAGCTTAATGCCCATTTTTTAATTTTATGTTTTAAAAGTACACACAAAAACAACTATAGGATTAGAAAGACAGCTCAGGTAAATGTATTTGCCATGCATCACTGGAACCCATACCAAAGCCCAAAAGTTGTTCTCTAACTTCAACATGCACTCAATGGCACAAACATGCTCTGTCTCTGTCTCTGTCTCTGTCTCTGTCTCTCTCTCCCTCCCTCCCTCTCTCTCTTTCACACACTCACACACACACACACAAACACGAATAAAGTAAAAGTTTAAAACAACAGCTACAAAGGGGTACAACTTCTTGAATTTTTATTGAATATTACTAGCTTATCCCTTTCATGTGGTCCTGTACATCACAAAGTTCTTCTGCATGCTCTCCTTCCTCATAAGAAAGGAGTCTATGCTCAGGGCCTTCTACTGTGCCAGAATTGTGCTCCTGGCTCTCACGGCTAACTTATGAGGAGATGAGACCCAGAAAAGCGTCTGTCAGCAGGTTGTAAAAGCTTTTCACCTGACAACAATTAAATACACTACTCTTGGCACCTGTGCAATTAAGATTGGTAACAGGGACAGGAAAAACCGAGGGAACAAAGAGTAAGGAGCCCCTTAACCATGGGTCTCCCTAAATATCTCATTAGCTGACAAAGAAAGTTGCTGTAAAGGCAGCCTACTTAGGAAACCATTCCTTTTCTTTGTAGAGAGATTTCAAACAAGACCGCTAAAATCGCAAGCGACCCTGCTTACGTCCTGGACTAGTTTCTCACCTTAGGCATGGTCTTACCCCTTTCCCAGATGTAAGCCTATAATTTTCAGGGAACCTCATAAACTAGAAACAAACCATAAAGAAGACTTTTGTTTACAATACAAATACCTTATTTCCTTTGTAACCCTTGTGAGCTAGGTTGACCTTATCAGCTGTAATCCCACAAAATGCACACCAGGAACCAGCCCCTGATCTCACTTTCCTTAGCAACACTTTCAGATGTGACTTCAGAACCCACCGAAGTCACATATATGGTTATTGTTAAGACCCTCAAGCTGCTTCCTGAGAATCCCATAGCTAAATTCTTGGGTATATACTATCCTTCCTATTACGAAGTCACTCAAGCTGGTTTCTGAGAATCCGACAACTATGTTCTTGGGTGTGTATTATCCTTCCTAAGGGCCTCTCCTGCTATTCCATGCTTAAACTAATATCAAAATCTCTTACGAATAAACTCCAATTCTATTTCACACTGACTTGTCCTGAAGTCCATTTTTGTGGCAAAGTGAAGAATCCCAACTTCGTTTGGTGAAAGTCTCTGGAAGATTAACAGTCAGCTACAGGCAGCAGAGTGGACACGTGTCTCCAGGTCCTGCCTCATGGTGTCTCCAGGACCTCCAAATGGTGTCTTCCTGACTCTACATCGTTGTCATTATTTAATTTGTTTTGAAATGAAGTTTTACTCTGTAACCAGGCTGGTCTGGAATTCACAAGGATCCACATGCCTCTGCCTCCCAAGTATTAGGATTAAAGGTGTGTGCCACAACTCTGAGTTATGTCTTTGCTACAGCCTACTGGCTTTCCTTCTGCTAGTATGTCCAGGAGAGCTAAGTGTTAAGGCTATGGTTACCTCTAAGGGTTTCTCTGGGACCTTCTGAAGGTTCTAAGAAACTTCAGCTCCAAATTCAACAGATTTGAAAGGCCCTTAGAACATGCCTGTGGATGCTCAGGAGTGTATGGGCTTGAATGTCTTTGCAATACCAATACATGTGTCTTTGCTAGGTTCTGAAGCTACCTCTGAAAGTGCTACTGGGGAATCTAAATGAGATCACAGGCTAGTTCCTGTTGTACAGGATCACGGTTGATATGATAACCCTAGGTTACAAGTCTTTCTCTTTTTCCAAGTCTGCGTGCTCTAATTCTCACTTCTCTTATTTGAGCTATTTGAACATTCCCTTTGGCTCTATCCTTCTCCAGTCAGGTATCCCAGGATTCTGATTCTGGAGGTTAAGGGGAGAAGATTATGGAGTTTAAGGTCAGTCTGGAATACATGGTGAGATCCTGTCTCAAAGAATGGAAATGAATAAAGGAAAGCAAACTTAGGAGGACCATGTGGTGATCACGGTGTGTGGGGGGTGTGTGTGGGGGTGTGTGTGTGTGTGTAGGCAACAGCAAGACGGTAAGAGTTCAGGAAAGCAGTCTGTTACAGGGGAAAAAAAGGCAAGTACATCACACAGTTTAAAAGAACTACAGCTGCCTATGACTTGGCTAAAACCCACTGTGCGGTGAATTGCTTTGTGGAAGTAGTCATTAGTGATGGCACGTGCTTGCTCCAGAGAAAAGAGAAGCTTGCAACATTGTCTTAGTTAGGGTTCTTATTGCTGTGCAGAGACCACAGGACCACGGAAACTCTTATAAAGGAAACATTTAACTGGGGTGGCTCCCTTACAGTTTCAGAGGTTCAGTCCCTTATCTTCAGGATGGGGAGCATGGCAGCATGCAGGTAGTCAGAGTGCTAGTAGTTGAGAGTCCTACATGTTACAGGTACCCGGAAGTCGGCTGACACTGGACAGTATCCTGAGCATAGGAAACCTCAAAGCCCACTCCTACAGTGGTGTACTTCTTCCAATAAGTCCAGACCCACTCCAAAAAAAGCCACACCCCTAATGATGTCACTCCCTGTGAAATTATGGGGCAAATTACATTTAAACTACCACATTCCACTCCCTTAAGCTTGTAACAACATGGTAATGCAAAATTCATTTAGTTCAACTTCAAAAGCCCCCATAGTCTATAATAGTCTCAGCAATGTTGTAAAGTCCAAAAGTCTTTTCTGAGATTCATGCAATCTCTTAACTGTAATCACCTATGAAAGACAAAATCAAAAAAAAAAAAAAACAGAACACATACATCCAACATATAATGGCACAGGATATCCATTACCATTCCAAAATGTAGGGAAGGGTGCGTAGTGAGGAAATACTGGACCAAAGCAAAATCAAAATTCAGCTGGGCAAACCCCAAATTGTGCACCTCCATGTCTGATGTCAAAATGCTCTTCAGATCACTACTCTGTTCAGTCTTGTTGACTGAAACACATTTCTTTCTCTCGGGCTGGTTCCACTCTCCCTTAACAGCTCTCCTTGGCAGGTATCCCATGACTCTGGCATCTCTAACATCTTGGGGTCTTCAAGGCAATCCAGGCTTCAACTTCACAGTTTCACACGATGGCCTCTCTACGAGGCCTCCATTTAGGGCATCCCTGACACAAGCCTTTCTTTTCTCGATGGCTTCATTCCAAAACTCCTTTCTTCTATCTTAACTCTAAAAAGCCAGAACCGGGTGGATGCAGCCGCCAAGTTCTGCTGCTTGCTGGAGCTGGAACATGGGTTTCCTTTTTCAATTAACTCTTCACTGGCTTTCTGTCTTTCACTGCCTAAGCTTGGCTGTCCTGAAACTTGGTCTGTAGACCAGGCTGACTTCAAACTCAAGAGGTCTGCCAGCCTTTGCCTTCCTCTGCCTTCCAAGTGCTGGGATCAAAGGTGTACCCCACCACATCCAGCTCTAAGATTTTCTTTAGTTCCTTTTCACAAGTTGGAAACTTAGCTGGGTGGAATCTTGCCCTGAGGTCACCACTACCTATATTCTGTTTCTTAATCCTTGAACACAGAATTTAGCTCCATTCTACTTCCCGGTGCTTTTTCTCCTCAAAATTTACTTTTTATAACTTACTTTGCTCAGCTTGTTCCTTTTCATTATAAATCTTCACTAGAGTTACCACTAATATCCACAGGACAGAGTCTATGTATATTAGGCTGCTTTGAGATTTCTTCTGCTAACAGTCTAATCCAAAAACTCTTCACTTTTAGCCTTGGGCAGACTCTTCAGACAACAGCAAAAGGCAGCCACTTTCTTCACCAAAATATCCCAAGAATAATCCCTAGGCAACATACTAAAATTCTTCTCTTCTGAAACTTCTTGTGTGAGTGCCCCACAGTTTAAATAATCCTTAGTGCCTCTGGCTTTCATAATCCAAAATACCAAAGTCCAAATTTCCCAGTACAGTCTTAATTACCCTCACTACCCATTCCAAGCTCAAAGGCAGGGGAACCCATGCACTTTATCTTTGCATTAAAATGACTACAGATTTCACATTCATGCATGTGAATAATGCCACATTTCTGAATTACTGATAAGTTTTAGTACATTCTTTGGCCAATTCAAAAGTTTTAAGCGGAGGCAGGGAGATGCCTCAGGGTTTAGGAGCGATGGATGCTCTGGCAGAGGACCTGAGTTTGGTTCTCAGCACCCACTTCAGTCGGATAAGTCCCATTCCAGGAGGATTCAACACTTTTGGCCTCCACAATCACCTGCACTCATATGCACATACGGGCACTCACATGCACACATGTGCACACACAAACACACGCACAGACGTTTAATGATAAAACATAGTATTTAAGCATTAGTCTCTCACAGAGGATAGCCATATAGCTTTGCAACTGTCCAACTATCCAATTTCTCAGAAAGGAGTAATAGTTCCTTTTCTCTACCTCCATTCTAGGCATGCTTTCTCTGGTCCTGTTAGTTCGTCCCTCTCACTTCCTACGATGTGCTTGATCACTACATTGTCACCTCCTTTCGCCACCTCTCGAGTGCTGGAATGGTGGGCATGCCCCATCACACCTGGCTCCGAGTGCATCCTTAAGACACAAAAACCTGGAAAATAATAGGACAAGGCAAGAGGATCCATCGAGCAGAACCCAAGCCTGGTGTTTGAGCTGAGAACAGAGTGGTGAGATTCTAAGTCTTACAGAAGACCTGCTATTATTCTGCTAAAAGGACAGAGGATTAAAATACCCTCTAAGGGACTCATCTTAATACCCATATATTAATGTAGCTCTGCACCTTGACCGGTGCTTCTGACAGGAGATGGTGATGGATACACGGACTCACAATTGGTCGGTGTGCAGAGAAAAGGAGACTGTGGAGTGCTCAGCCCTACATCCCAGACCTGTATCCCACCACCTACTCCCGTGGTTCAGGGAGCATGGAGGAAGAGAGGGCAGAAAGACTGGAAGAGGCAGAGGAAGAGGATAACAGCTGCAAGAGCCTTTCAGAGACGTGCAGGCCCATTCGCTCGTGAGCTCACAGCAGAGATGACTGTACAAGACCCACACAAGCTCAAGCTACTAAGAAATCCCCCTGAGGATGGGGGAGCGGCTCACAACCCACCCCCATCCCCAGCTGAGGAATTATTGTCAATGTATGGCTGCCTGGAAAGGAAGACACCGTATTCTTCAGCGATGCAGCCCCTGGGGGACAACCCAAGCTCCAGTAGATCGCCCTACACCCATGCAAATACTGGCAGTATTAAGAGGGCTGGGATTTAAAAAAGCATACTTGAAATAGAGAAGAAAACACGGGGGACCTACAGGAGTGCTGAAGGGGAGAAGTGGGGGTGGATCTGCTCAAACCATATTATGTGCATGTATAAAATTCTCAAACAATTAAAAAAAAGATCTGGGCAAGGAAGCAAATTCTTTTGAGATGAGGGAAGAGCACGAAGAGAATTAGGGAAAGGCCCTACTGGAAAAGAAAGCAGGACAACTTCTGTTGTCCTAGCAAACCAACTGCTAGAAAGTGTCAGCCCCGTGCGGCCAGCCCCAGGCTCCGCAGCTGGAACTCGCAATGATCAAAACACTGTCCCCAACTCATGGCATTATTGTACACAGCTGTTTCCATGTTGGACTTCAATTTATCCAACAACACAATCTGACGCTGGGGGACTCTTACCCCATTCTACAGGGAATAGTGCTGGGGTTCACTGCCTTGCCCCAAGAGGACACGCTACAAAAACAGAAAAGAAAAGGAGGTGGTGTGGTAACTCCCCACCGCTATAGCATCCCAGAACTTGGGAGGCTGAGGCAGAAGGACTGTCATGAGTTCTAGGTCAGACAGGGCTAAAAAGAAGTTGAACATAAATCAAGCTGGAAATGAAACTTCTCTCGCACCTTCCCCTTGGATTTCCTCTTTTTTTTCATCGCCTGCTCCTCACCATGATGACCACGAAGCAATGGAGCAGTCCCAAGATAAAGCAGGGGTAACCTGCAGTGGGTGCAAAGCAATCAGAGGCAGAAAGCCTGGTCACCACCAAATGTCGGGACTCACTCGAGATGAGGACAGTTGGAACAGAAGAATCTATTCTGGCAGTGACAGTGAGGATGGCCAGACACCTGCCCCTCCATTAATTAAACAGGCACACAGCCACTTCCATCACTTTGAAGTTTATGTAACTTTGTTTTGTTGAGAGTGGGTCCCATAAGCCCACCCAGACTGGCCTCAAACCGCACTATGTATCCAAGGACTTGGACCGCCTAACCTTACTGCCTCTGACCCCAGAAGTGCTGGAATTACAGACACAAGCCATGATGGTGGGGCTGAGAGATGTCTCAGCAGGTGAAGGTGCTGTGAACTCCTGGCAACCTGAATTTGATCTGGGAACTTACGTCAACACGGAAGAAAGGACTCCTGAAATCTGTTCTTTGACCTCTACATTAGCACGGTGGTACACATGATCCCTGTCCCTGCTCACACACGTAAAGATTTCTCTCTCTCTCTCTTTCATGTTTCAAGACAGGGTTTCTCTGTGTAGCCAGGGCTGTCCTAGAACTCACTCTGTAGACCAGGCTGGCCTGGAACTCATAGAGATCCACCTGTCTCTGCCTCCCAAGTGCTGATATTAAAGGTGTGCACCACCACTGCCCAGCACGATTTCTTTAATTGCTTTAAAATAGTTAGAATAAGGTGAAATTGAATTCTCCAAATTTAAATGGTTAATATTTGCTCAGAATTTTTCTCTTTATTTCCTTTTTTTTAAGGCGGAGCCTTGCTGGCCTAGCACTTACTATGTAGGCCAGGCTAACTTCAGACTTAAAATTCTCTGGTCCCCATCTCCCAAGCGCTGGGATTGCAGGTGCATGCCATCATGCTCAAATTTGGATGTGATATCTCAGCCCTTCCCAAACTAAAACAGAACTGTCTTTTAAATCTCCCTTCTCTAAAGAGGAAAACTGAGGCAAGAGAGGAAGCCAACTGTCCCAAAGTCAGAGAAGCAGTACAAGGTGGAGGCAAAAACAAGAAAACCCAGGATAGACCCTCTGGACACATCCTACCAAGTCGGGAAGTCAAAAGTGCTGGCGCAGAGAGACCAGTAGCACCATTACATTCCAGCAAGCCCTTGCAGGTTGCTCACTGATACCGGAAGCCCCGGGGTCAGATTCTCAAAAGCACCCCAAGAAATGTTTCCATCTTCAGGGCCACTTTACAGAAGAGGAAATGGCTCAGACAAAATATACGTTCATTTGGCCAAGCTCAGCTACACTGGCTAACGATCACAAGGTATGTATTGGTGTAAGCACTAGCTCCACATAATCCTCATAATTAACACTGCAAGGTAAATTCCATTGTTACTCATCCTTCTTACCTAAATAACTTGTCTAAGGCCCTATTCTCCCTAAGTAAAGGGCAAAGCCAGGATTCACTCCGGCTCAAGGCCTTTCTCAAAACAAAGTCATGGTAACACTTGGCTATATGGCATAGGAACAGAAATTCAAACCCAGTCTGAGTTCAAGGCCAGTGTGGTCTACAAGAGCTAGTTCCAGGACAGCTAGGGCTGTTACAAAACCCTGTCTTGAAAAACTGAAAAAGAGAGAGAGAGAGAGAGAGAG
>LOEQ01001626.1:67500-92966 GCA_001685075.1 Bramus lutescens
ATATACCCATGTCCCAAAGGTAGAATTTTGATTGCCAACTCCTGTCTTCACTGCTGCCCAAGTCATTGCTCGTGGCATTGTTTTTATTTTATAGTTATATTTATCTACTTAATCTTTGTGTATGTGGGAGTGTGCACATGCACATTCTTGTGTGTGTATGTGTGGGGGTGGTGCCCCACCCCCACACATAACAGCCAGATTGGTACCATGAGTGCTGGGATCTAAATTCCAGCCCTCATGATTGTGGAGCAAGTGCTCCTTGAACCACTGAGAAATCTCTCCAGTTCCACTGTTCCTCCTATTGAACCCAGTCCTCCCTCTGCACTAGAACCGTATCTTCTGGTCCTTTCCAAGACCTGGCTTCTTGAGTTATCTTTTCTCCCCACACAAAGTCATCCCCATCACACATGTCCTATAGTGTCACCAGACTACAAAGCAACCTACTGACCCCATGTCCTTTTCTCTCCTTCATAAGAAACTGCCAAGTGCTCTACCACTGAGCTATATCTTCAACCCTATTTATTCATTTATTTGTATGAGGGAGAGGGAGGAGCGTGTATCACGGCTCATATGTGGAAATCAGACAACTTTTAAGAGTTGGTTTCTTCTTTCTGTGAGTTCAATGGACTCAGGCCATCAGCTAGTAAATGCCTTCATCTGCTGAACCATCTCATTGACCCTTATCCTTCTTAAATTTTCCTTCCTTCCTTCCTTCCTTCTCCCCCTTCTCCTCCTCCTTTTTTGAGATAGGTTCTTACTAGGTTGCTTGAGTAGGACTGGAACTCACTCATATTTCAGTTAGCACCTCAGTCTGTGATTGTTCTACCCTCCAGAGGCTAAGATTATGGGGTTACAAACCTGTGCCAATAGGCTCAGCTACATTCTCTTTTTTACTCATGTTTCCATGGGTACCTTCATCCAGGCCTGAATATAGTGACTTCCTTATTCTATTTTCAATGTTAATGTTTACCATGACCTACTGATTGTTAAACATTGAAAAGTATCAATATAATGAGTCTTCCATGTTCTTGGTGCCAAGATTCCAATATCAACTCATTTCCTCCATCATTTAAACCTCAGATCATATTATTTTTTTTCTATTGTTTAAAATACAATTAGCCTTTGCATTATATTTACAATTAAATTTCAAGCCCTTTCTGTGTACTTTATGGCCCTCTGTGATCCAGCTCTCTCTCCCATCATGTTATATTCTCTCTCCTCAAATTATGCTTCAGGCAGTCGTCTTCTTGAGATACATCAACTGAAGTCCAAGAAGGGCAGGCAATCTAGACAAGCCCATACTTGGCAAGCCTACAATACAGGTTCTTTGACTCTAGATGCCTCCATATCCCATTGTTTCTATTTCTAATTTAAAGATTACATGACATAACGGAAATAACATGGGACTTTGAAGTCATACACACATGATGGCAAAATTTGACCCTTATTTACTGCCTCAGTTTGTTTCCTAATATCTAACAGAGTTGAATAACTCATAGCGTCTATTGTAAGGGTTAAAAGAACTGATACATGTAATCTACCTGGTTCAATTAAGATGTAGCAGTGGTGCAGCAAGCTTTGTTGTCCACCAGCTCACAAATAATGACATGGAGACTTTTATTAATTATAAAAGCTTGGCTTTAGCCTAGGCTTGTCCCACTAGCTCTTATAACTTAAAAGAACTCATTAATATTAATCTATGTTTTGCCTTGTGGCTTTTTACCTTTCTTTCATTCTGTATGTCCAACTTCTTCCATGGCCTCCGACTCTGGGCCTAGCTTCATGTCCTTCCTCTTTCTCTGCCCGGAGGTCTCGCCTATACCTCCTGCCTAGCTATTGGTTGTTCAGCTTTTTAGTCAACCAATCACAGCAAATACGTCTTCACAGTGTACAACTATCCCACAACAGAGTTTTCATTGTTCTTCTCACAGGGCTATTAGAATGATGGTTTTAAGTCAGGTTTAAAGCACCTACCTATAGTCCCAGCACTCGGGAGGCAGAGGTAGGTGCATCTCTGAATTCGAGGCCACCCTGAGATTAAATTTTACTTATGATTATTGTGTATGTACATGATGTGTGAATGAGCACATACGCCACAACATGCATGTACAGATCAGAGGGCATTCTTGTAGCCTTTTTTTCTTCTCCTACCTTGCAAGTGCAGGGATCAAACACAGATTGCCAGGTTTGTTCAGCAAGCACCTTTATCTGCTGAACCATCTTGCTGGCCCTACAAAGAGAGTTCCAAGACAGCTAGGGATACACAGAGAAACCCTGTCTCAAAAAAAAAAAAAACAAAACCAAAATGGCTTTAGGAGGTAGAGATAAACTAAGCAGTACTGTTATCACTTTATGTTCCCTAAAATATTCATGGAATTTATTTATTTTTATTCCCACAGAGATTTGTGTGGAGAGAAGCAAACAGTAGGTGCATTACTTACTAAATATTCTCGTTCTTCAATGCAAAATGGTGTGAAAGTTTATAATTCAAGAAGACTCATTTCTTAAAAGAACGCCACACGCCGGGCAGTGGTGGCACATGCTTTTAGTCCCAGCACTCGGGAGGCAGAGACAGGTGAATCTATGTGAGTTCAGGGCCAGCCTGGTCTACAGGGCAAGCACCAGGACAGGCTCCAAAGCTACAGAGAAACCCGGTCTCAAGAAACAAAAAAAGAATGGGACACTTTTTGGAAGGACTCAATTGCTTCCTAAAGTTGCTGGATATAATAAAAGAAAATTCTCTTGCCTATGTTTATCCCTGACTCTTTTAGAGATTAAATTTTACTTATGATTATTGTATATGTATATGGTGTGTACATGGGTACATATACCACAACATGCATGTAGAGATCAGAAGACTTTCTTGTAGTCTTTTGTTTCTCCTCCCACCTTTCCAGTGCAGGGATCAAACGCAGGTTTCCAGGTTCGCTCAGCAAGTGCCTTTATCCGCCCTATTACTTGCCCTATTCTTGGTTTTTAAAACCAACTCTTTGGATTCCTTTTTCTCCCTTTGCCATTTTGTAATTTACTATCCTTTTTTATTTCTCTGGTGCAATATTTCCATATACTTCAGGTTACATTTTTATAATGCTCACTAAATACAAAGACAAAAAAATAAAAACTTGGTGGTGGTGGTACATGCCTTTAACCCCAGTACTCAAGAGACAGAGGCAGGTGAATCGTTAAGTTTCAGGTCAGCCTGGGCTACAGAGGAAGTCCAGGACAGCCAGGGTTACACAGAGAAACTCTGTCTCNCAACCTGTAGTCATTGTATCTTGAAGTCTGTATGATTCTATGTGTAGAAAGTTCTGCTTTTCACATATAAAATCCATATCTTTAATTAAGATTTGGTGTCCTAGTTATTAATATACTTTAAAAGTTTTCTAACTAACTAACAGTAATAGTCTCATACAAAGTTTTAGTCTGTTAAAAGGTATTTCTAAATTAAGTGGTATATTTATATATTAGGCAGGATTCAGCTGGCTCACAGGCTGTGGTTCAGCTAGTCCAACAATGGCTGTCTACCAACGAAGAGTCTAAGGATCCAGTAGTTGTTCAGTCCGTGAGGTTGGATGTCGCAACTGGTCTTCAATGTCCTTCAGAATCTGAAAGAAGTAGCTTCTAATGTCAGTGAAGGAAAGAACTTGCCAGCAAGAGCGAGAGTAGGCAGACAAAGAACAAAAGCCTCCTTCTTCGTGCCCTTATATTGGCTGCCACCAGGTGTGGCCCACACTAAAGGTGGATCCTCCCACCTCAAAAGATCCAGATTAAAGTTGGGTCTTCTGACTTCACACATTTAACTAAGGAAAATCTTTCAGGGGTGTACCAATCTTCTCGGATTGTAGTTAATTTTACATGTGGTCAGGTTGACAACCATAAATAGCCATCACCCGTGGGAGCCTTTGAATTAGTTGTTTACATTGTTGACATTGGCGTGACACTGGCCTCTGTTTACTTCACTGTGCACTGTGGACAAAGTGTGCTTAATCCTGTATCTCCTGTGAAGGACACTAAAGGAGCAGTCCAGTGCCCNNNCCCCCCCCCAGGTTTACTCACTAGAGAACTGTGAATCACTTCTGGTTTTGGTCAGCCCTTCCTTTTGTTCCCTGGTTGCCCCCACTCTCATCGAGGTCCCATGCTCTGTAAAATCCCAGCATTCTCTTGTCTTGTGTGCTCTGGCTGTGGCTTCCCCCAGTCTGCACATAAAAGCCATCAACGATGATTTACTAGACCTGACCAGTGAAGACCTACGAGATTCAACTATGACCTCCTGTGATGGCTGTCCTTTGTCAGCTGGACTGTATCTCTCCAGGAATGGAGGGCACACTTGTCATCTGGATCTTGAGGCTAGAAGACACCAGCCTTTAATCCAGACTTTGAGGCTGGAAGGCACACCTTTAATATGGGCCACGCCTTCTGCTGAAAGCCAAATTAAGGACAATGGAAAAAGGAAGGGTTCGTTCTTCATCTGCTTGCCCTGGCCTTGCCAGCACATCCACTCTCCTTCACTGGCACTAGTGCCCACTTCTTCGGGATTCCAGCATATGCAGAAGACCATCTGAGACACCCTGCCTTGTGGCTAGATTCTTGGACTTTACATTCACAGCTAGCCATTACTGAACTGCAGCCCGTAAGTCATTCCAATAAGTTCATATATATATATATATACATATATATGAACATATGCACATATATGTATATATACACATACATACACACATATATATGACATACATATGTGTATGTATATATATAAATACATATTTATGGAAAGATTTATTCCATAAGTTCAGTGACTATAGAGAACCCTGACTAATATACCTACTATTCCCAATCAGTGAAGGCCTACTAGATTCAACCACTGACCTACTAAACTCAACCAGTGACCAATTGGAATCAAATGAGGTAGTGTTAACTGTTGGTCTAGAGCAGTGGTTCTCAACCTGTGGGTCATAACCCCTTTGGAGGTTGTATATCAATATGGATTCAAAACGGTAGAAAAATTAGTTATGAAGTAGCAACATTTTTTTATGGTTGGGGTTACTACAACATGAGGAATTGTATTAAAAGGTTGCAGCATTACGAAGGTTGCGAACCACTGGTGTAGAGGTTGACAGCAACATGGATTCAACCACTGACCTTTACCAGACCACAGACCTCATTTCAACTACATGTATGTGTGTCACAAAAACACAGACTTTTGTTTCCTGTACAAATGTTGAGACAGTTGCCTCCAGATTTCTGGAAGCCAGGGAACCTACAGATGCTCATATGACTTGTCAGACAGCTTTCTGAGCAAGAATATTTATCAGACTGGCACCTCCATAGAAAGAAGTGAGTTCACTTCAGTGTGTCTTTAAAACAGCAAGTTTCCATTAGCACTGCACTCTCTTCCACTTTCCAAGAAGACGCTAACTGGGAACAAGCCCAGCATTTATCTTCTGGGTCTTATAAACTTGTAGAAAATAATCTAAGTCTGAGGATGCTCCCAGCAAATGAGAAAGAGCAAGGAAGTGCTCCAGCATGAGGCTTGCTGTCTCAGGCATTTATGAGCTCTGCCTTTCCCGTGTGTGGGTTTAATAAATAAATGCTCATTGGGGACAAATAATTTCTAGTTTTGGAACGGATGTTAAAGCTATGGCTTTATTTTCCTAATTAGTTTTGGTTTACATCAAAGTTCAAATAATTTAAAATCAACTAGTGAACTTGTCAATAGGACCATTAGAAAGGGTAAGAGAAGTTAACTCCATGAAAGTGGCAAAAATTGTTAATGGACAATCCACAATTAATAGGCAATTAACAGATACTGGTTTGCCACTTTGATTCTCAAGAACATGAAATGCAAATACAATGGCTTTCAAGATGTCTTTAATATTTTCTGTATTTATGCCTGTGATTTGATTTATATCTGTAAGTGCATAAGAAATGCTGAGGTTTTGGGACTTTGTGACTCGAGAGTCCCCTGCGGTCTAATTGCATTAAATTACAGGGTACAAATGGGTTGAGTTTGCTATTGAGACATCACAACGTCTCGGTCTGGAGACCATTTCTAGCTCCTAGCCCCTCACCTCGGTTATACCTGGCTCCTTGTCCTCCACACTTAACGTCCTCTCCCTCCCTTCCCACTCTTCTCACCCAGCAAACCTTTCCTCTGCCCCCCTAAATTTTAGAGCTATTAGAGACAAGCAAGAAAACAATCAAACCTTTCACCGCACAAGCCCCGCCCACAGACACCAGGACCAGACTTCCGGGTCCCGCCTCCTCCCATTCCCACTTCCTCTGACGTAGCGGGTCAGAAGTGACCGGCAAGATGTCGGCTGTCGGTGGCTCTGAGCGTCTGTAGAGCGGCTCATTTGTGGGACAGGAGCCAGGCGGAGGCGACTGGGAGTGGTCGAGGAGGGGACGCGAGGCCGAGGCCGGGGGACCGGGCACGCAGGGTGCACGGGCGGCTCCCGGGAATGCGCCGCAGCCTCCAGAGCACCCGGGAAGGATAGCCGCGCGGGAGTGCTTCATGCCGCCCACCGGCATAGAGACCTCCAGGATGAACAGGAAGAAAGGAGACAAGGGCTTCGAGAGCCCACGGCCGTACAAATTATAAGTACACTCTCCTACCCCAGTTTCTCGCCCTTCTTTGATTTTGATTCCGTTGTTTCTATGAAAGGTTTGATGGGTCTGGGAAACTAGTGGGGAACTAAGAGTTCACTCCAGTGGACCTGATGTCTGCAGCGTGAGAATGTTTTGAATGACTGTATAATAATATTCAGTTTGGCCCCCCTGCAGGCTCATAAGCCCTTTTTAAAGGACTGCTGTATTTATGTCAAGACAAACCTTTCCATGGCTCTTGCTAGATGTAAAAATAAGCAGATTACTCACCGAGTAGACTTTAAAGATAGAAACTTAGCAAGTTTGCTGCGTGGTTAGCTGTTTAGAACTTAGTTCTTATTTGTACTTGGATCCAGTTATGCTTTTATTTAATAATAGTCGTTTTATTTCTTTTTTGATATACAACCCATCAGGTCGTCTGTATCAACAACATAAACTTCCAGAGAAAATCTGTTGTGGTAAGAGCATTCCTAGTCTCTGTAAACAGTATAAGTCAGCCTTTTGCAGTTCCTAGAGATTTTGTAATTCTCCAGATGATGGTGCCTCAAGCGTGAGAAACTAGAATTCAAGTCTGTTTGATTATCATATCCTTTTGCTAATTGTATTGCCTCAGTTCTCCCCACCTCCTTTCTAGATTAAAATGTTTAATACATGAAGCATATCATGGAGTACAAAGTCGTTATAGTCAAGCGCTTTTACATTGTGTGCATTAGACAACAATAAACCTCTAGTAAGATTTATCCCATGAACAAATTAAAATGTACACACATTGACTTGACTTGGCGTCTAAGGGACTTGTTCTTTCTCATTCTTCATTGATATGGTTTAGGTAGTACTGCTTTGTGGTGTGGTTTTGAATAACGCTTTTTTTTTTTTGATTTATAGTTAACTGGTAAAACCTATTACGGGGGTGGGGGGATCATTGAAAACCTAAGTACTTTATTGAACTTTTTCAGAAGAACCTATGTGAATTAAATGGACTAGATCTTCGAGTTGCTTTTCTTTGAAAGATTGTATTAGCTTCCCCATTAGACTTGACTTATGTTTCTATAAGTGTAAGCTTAGGCTCGGCTGTAAAGATAGGAAAATGTAACTTTCAAAGCAGTCTTAGAATTTTAGATTTGTAAAGATCCTTAAAAAATGTCATTAGAGGCAGCTGCTCACTTATGGAAGGTCTCTTGTAGTGTTTGTCACAGATTGCTATTTATCTTGAGTTTTGGGGGTAGGACACATTAGGTGGATTATGTAGAGAAGTGGAAGAATTAGGACGTATTTTTAAAATGTTATTCCAGCAGTGTAGGGAAGATATGATTGCGCTCTGAAGCTTAGCACAATTAAAGAGGAGTAGAGTCAGTATGACTGAATTATAGTGAATGTTAGTTGAATCCTTACAGTTTGTAAGACATTCCTTAAGGTGTATGTATATTAACTCATTGAACCTTCACCGTAACCTCTTGAAGTAGATAAGATTTCAATCCTAGTTTTACAAATGAGGGAGTTGAGAATATTGATGTTAAAAGGAAGGTAGGTAAATGAAGAATTGATAGAAGAACAAGGCAGATGCCTACATGTAGTCTGGCAGAAGAACCTCTGGTGGTCACTGTTCATATTTATGTGTCATTACTTTCTGTAACCACGGGAGATATCTGGTTGCTTGGATTTACTCTCCTGGAATGGAGAAATGAGCAGTCCAGAGCTACCCGTTATCTGTGCCACCATAATAGCTCTTACTTTGCTGGACAGAGACCTATTATCCCTATATATGTATATTATATTATAGGACTATACTAGTAAACTTAGTCCTGTTCTAATATACTTGATCTATGATGTCATTTAATGACATGACCTCCAAAGACTTCCTTCCTGATTACTGCACTGTGGTGATGTTTGGAGAGTTCAGATATTCTGCCAGTTCAGAAGAACCAAGCTTTGATGACCCCAAGAAGGTTCAGGTGTTCTGTTTTATTTTTGTTTTCAGAATGGATAGTTACCTGGCAGTCAGACTGCAAATCCTTCCTGGCTGGTTTCAAGAAATAGATTCAGGAAGCTGTATGGTAGAGACTGGCTTCTCATTTACTCAGAAGGCTCCGTTCTAGGACTGTGAACTGGCTTAGATCTAGTAAATTAGATAAACAATCTCCACTACTGCACTTTGAATCAATTTTCTTCCCGGTACACTTAGAAACTTGCTGTTTATCAGGCAACACCATCACAACATACCTACTTACGTCTTTCTTCAGCACCTCATAATCAGTGAGCTATTATGTTCTGTGGATCCGAATACCGTGTTTAAGATGAGCACAGTGGTAGCTCCTGTAATCTTCACACTTAGGAGGCTGAGGTGGGAAAATCAGTTGGGCTTAGGAAATTTAGACCAGCCTGAACAAAATGGAGAGACTTCCTCTTAAGAAAACAACTGAGCATGGTGGCACACACCTGTGACACCACAGGCTTTGGCAAGAAGACTGGGAGTTTGACGGAGCCTGGACTTCTTAGGTGATGCTGTTTCAAAACGAAAAGGGAGAAAGAAAACCACTCATGTTTATGCAGTCGTCTTCTGAGATTTATTTTGATGACTGTGCTCATTCATAAGTAAATTTTGAACATACTTCTGGGCACAGAAAATTCTACAGAGAAGAATGAGTAGTCACAGAAGAGGATGATATGTAGAACAGGATCTCTGAGCTGGTGTAGTGCTGCCCTACAGAGGAGAGAGAAAGTTGAGGAACATGGGACATTCAGGAGGCATTTCATTTAAATACAGTAGGTAAAATGTTTTCAAAATGATCAAAAACTTTGAAAAAACATTGTGAAGTGGTGGAGAAATCCCTAACGGAAGGAGTTGATTTGAGATGTTAGAGGATCTGGCGTTTTGAATTGTGTCAGTGGCTAAGGATGCCGGTTTCGATGTTTGTGAAGATTAATGGATTGTTGTATGCAAGTTGGGGCCCCATGTCATATTAGGGAACTGTTTTTCTGAAATATACTCCCTTCATTTGTATATTATTAGCCTTAGTTTGTATCTTATCATCAGCCTTTTTTTAAATTTACTTTTTTTATTTTTGAGACAGTCTCATTGAGCAACCCTATATGTCCTGAAACTGACTGTAGATCAGGCTGATCTTTGAACTCAGTGTTCTGCCTGCCTCTGTTTCCTGAGTGCTGGGATTAAAGCTGTGCACCACCACTGCCAGCACCAGATTCATTTGGTTCTGCTTGCTGGTTTTCACTTAATCTAAGTTCATTCATTTAGAGTGGACATCTGATGATTGACAGGGCAATTTAAGACAATTTTGGGCTAGGCATGGTGTCACATTACTTTATTTCTAACACTAGAGGCAGAGTCAGAAAGATCTCTGAATTTGAAGTCAGCTGGATCTCTATGGAGAGTTGTAACCCAGCTAAGGCTACATGGAGGGAAGAGGAGTCTGTGTATTTTGGGATTCCTGCTACACTGGCTCTTCCAACACAGGATTGGTTTGTCAGGCTAGCTTCAAACTGGTCATCCTCCTGTCTCCACTTCTCAAGTCCAAATGCTAGTTTGTACTTTTAAATACACAGCTTTTTTCACAATATTTTGGCCTTTCTTCTTTCTGCTGTCAACCGTTGATCATGCTGATGGTCTGATTTAAGAGTGGTGACCCTTCTGTGAGATCTGGAAGCATGAGGAATTGGTCTAAAGGATATACAGAAAATATTCATGAACCTTATTTAAATCCCTCGTGCCCAGAGCATTATAGACTAGTAGGAACAGATAGGTCTAGATCTAGCTATAGCTAGCATTTCCTTCCTTCCTTCCTTCCTTCCTTCCTTCCTTCCTTCCTTCCTTCCTTCCTTCCTTNCCCTCCCTCCCTCCCTTTTGGTTTATGTATAGAAGTTAACAGTTAAAATACTTTCCACTAATACATACTTCTTAGGGCATCAGTGTAAATGTTTCAAGTAGTACTCTTTCCCTCAGAGCTGGTATCAGGATTAGAGGACACCTCAGAACGTAGTGTGGCATCTGACATGTAGTTCTGGCCGTTATGTCCAGTCCTCTGCTGATGGTTTGATTGCTCATAGACACTCCTGTTGGAACCTCTGAACTTTTTGTACTTACTACCTCTGAAACATGTTATGCCCTCCCGTAGTTCATGTGTAATCATAACAGTTTCTACTCGGGAATATGAAAAGCATTGGCCATGCAGTCCATATTTCAACCAGCCTTTCCCACTGAGTCAATGAAGAATGTTGGTAAGAGTCTTCAGCAGTTGGTTGTATCATAGGTGGTTTCTCTAGATGGCTTGCACACCCCTCAGGTAACGTGGCAGAAGTCTACAGCACATGGGACTGCTTGGCAGGAAATCAGTCAGCATTTGGAAGTACTGCTGCTTCTACCTGCTTTTGCTTCCTCTGGCAGTACTTGCAGATATATATTTCCTCATTTTTCTCCCATGAAGAGACTCACACTTGTTGGCTTCAGTAGTGTAGATTTTTAAGCCCACATTCTTTGTGCCAACAGATTCTTTTACATCAGCCTCCTGGTTGTGACCATTTTTACCATTTCTGTTCCTTTAGCCTATTTTGGTTACAGTGTGCCTAGAACTTCTTGTGTTTCAGACTAGAGAGTATTTTTACTTTTCTAGTCAATGGCTTACTTATCACAAGTTGCACAGATGAAGGAAGCACCAGGCTGGGAAAATCTAGATAAATTATACTCATTCATCTACTGGTACAATTAATGTTTGAAACTGAGATTCTTGGGCAGCAATCGTGTGTATGTGGCTATTTGGGATTTTATCTTTGGAGGAGGCATAAATAAGTGGCAGCTAAAGAAATATGCTGGGCTGGGGGAATATGCTGTAAACTTTCCTGCATTTGTAATAGCTGTTCTTTATCTTTACAGGGATTCGTGGAGTTGACTATATTTCCTACAGTTGCAAACTTGAATAGAATCAAATTGAACAGTAAACAGTGTAGAATATACCGAGTCAGGATCAATGACTTGGAGGCTGCTTTTATTTATAATGATCCAACCTTAGAAGTTTGTCACAGTGAATCAAAACAGTAAGTTGTACACCTTAAGTTTATGTTTCTAAGACATTCTATCAATTGTTTTTAGTGATTGCTGGGTTAATGTTTTTCAGCAAATTTTCCACTATATTATATCTATATGTTATATAATTTCTGTTGCTTTTACTGCACTGAACATTTGTCTTAAGGATTTTCCCACTTTGCCCAACATAGTAAGTTATTAAATTTCTCTTCCTCATACTGAAGCTTTGAAGAAGTATTATCTCGAAAGTTTCAGTACATTTATTTTTGTCGAATTGTCTTAACCAGTTTTCTGTTTTAATGTTATATAAGTGTTTACTTCATAAATACCAAAAAATTGTTTCAATGACTTGGATAGTCACCATCATCTTCAGACCAGAGACATTTTAAAATAGTCTATTAAATGTTTGTACTATTTTAGAGTATCTTATGAGATGCTGTATCCACTGTCAGCTGAATTTGAGAGCATTTTTAAAAAGTCTTGGTAGCCCTAGATCATATTCTTTCTGTGTTTTCAGTGTGCTGTAGTGGGATGTGAAACTCAGCTTTAAATTTTTAGTCAAGATTTTATTTTAACTGGCCTAGGATAGTGTCATACTGCCTTAAAACAGCAGTTCTCAAAGTGTATTCTCAGAAAAGCAGTGTCACTATCACCTATGAACTTTTAAGATCTGTCAAATCTCAGGTATTCCCCAAACATACTGAGTCAGACAGCATAGAGTTCTTCAAGTTGTGCTTAGCAAACCTTCTGGGTAATTCTGAAAGGTCTAAAACTTGAGAATACTTCAGCCAGGGGTTAGAAGACTTGGGGACCTTATCCTTAGACACAATTGTGATGCCAATAATCATTGGTTTAGAATCTTTCAAGCTCAGGAAGGAGATAGAAAAAAATGGTTTTGGAAAAATCCAGGGACCTCTGAATTATTCCTTTAAGTTCCCTTTTCATGAAGGTGAGTTGCTAAAATCACAGTGCTTATACTACACAAGTAGAACTGACAGAAAAAGACTCGTTACAAAACTATCTGCAGATCCTGTTCTGCTGAAGAAAATAAAATCTGCTCAGAGTAGTCAACTAGTGAATGGAAGACAGGCCTGTAAAAACCCACTGTCTTGCCAGAGGATAGAGTACCTACCCTGTTCAGCCTTGAACTCTGCATTCAAAATAAAATAAGAGGCTAATCACAAAATACAGTGTATGTCTGTTTTTAACCAGTAATTTGTTGGGAGTACCCAGCACTCAAAAGATTATGGCCTAGGATCTGGGGTAGTGTACCGCAGGAGCAGTGGGCATCCTAGTCTGTTAAGGAAGTCAGCTTTGCTTTGCTCTGTATTTGAAGATAACCTCATCTTTTAGCATATGTGCAGCCTAAAGCACTAAGATAACCTTAATGTTTTCTCCAGTGGACGAGGAATCATCCCTTTCAGTGTGAGGAAAGGAGTTATAATGGAAAATCTTTTCAACCTTTAGGCAGTTGGTGGATACAGAATATATCCACCAACTAAGAATACTTAGTATGTCCCAGGCTGTTCTGGAACTCACTGTGTTGACTTGGCTGGCCTTAAATTTGAGGTAATTCACAGTCTCAGTCTCTCAACTACTAGAATTATAGCCTTGAGCCTTCACAGATAGCCTGTATTTGTTGTTGTTTTTCCTTGTCTTTATTCTCTGATTTGTTCAAAATGGGATTGCAGTTGTCTTTAGAGAGAAAAGGCTCTAAAAGTAGCTTGATTAGTTGGTGCAGAGGGTAGAGAGATGCATATTATACATTGTTTGTTACCTAGTTACTGTCCAGTTCTTTAAGTGACTTGCTTCTGGTATTCCTGATTCTCATAGCAGAGGAAGATGTTTGTTTATATATTTTGGTGTTGAAAAGGATCTTATGTAGCCCCAGATGGCTTCAGACTCACTTTGTAGCTAAGGGTGACTTTGAACTTCTGACCTTCTTACCTACCTAGTGCTGAAGCAGCTCCAGCTGTGCCTTAGCTAATACTCCTGTGTGCCTGGCAACACTATAGTTTGTAGGCTCAGAGCACAGAAACCTCAGTTATTCCAAAGAAACTATTTTACTTATATGAAAATTACTTTAATTTTTATATTTTGTATTATAATAATAATATTTATATAATAGTATATAATATTTATAATATAATACATAATATAATAATTTTTGTATAAAAATAAAATAATTTAAATACAAAATCTTTAAATATATCAGTATTTTGAAATATTGGTCTTTGATGTGTGCAAATGTCTGTATATACATGCATGCAGGTACATACCTTGTGAAGTCTTTACGTTTATATTAGAAAAACTGATATTAGAAAAGTAGTGATTTTGGCATTCCAGAGTTCATGAAGGATGTGAACACAATGATCACTTTAATGGTTCTTTTTGGCTGTTGGGTTTTTTGTTTTTCTCTTTTTTCTTCTCTTTCCCTTTCTCCCTTCCCCCTTTATTTCCTCCTCCACACCTCCCTTCCTTTTAGTTTTGAGTACAGGCTATCCTTGACCTTCACAGAAATCCTCCTGCCTCTGCCTCCAGTGTGCTGGGATCAAAGGCATGCTCCACTGTGTCCATCACATTATTAGTTCTTAACATGGGTAACAGCATTAGTAGTAGTTAGCTTGGCTAAAAAGAATTTTTAGCGAATTGTGTAAGAAGACATAGTACTTAGAAATAATAGATGTCCTTTGATATTTAGAAAGAGCTTGGTGAACTGTGTGGCTTATTGTTATTACAAGTTGGCCTTTTCTCTCCCCAGGAGAAATCTCAATTATTTTTCCAATGCCTACGCAGCAGCGGTTAGTGCTGTGGATCCTGATGCGGGGAATGGAGAGCTCTGCATTAAGGTTCCATCAGAGCTCTGGAAGCATGTCGATGGTAAAACACCAGGAATGTATTACTGCACAGTGAAGTAAAGCCTATTAGGTTTAGAGGCCAGAGAGTTCGTGATGCTCAAACTGTAAACTAACCACTGCTGGAAATGCACAAAAGGAGTTGGAAAATTGTTTCCTTCTTTAGGGTCATGGATTGATAGGAATGTGTTAAGTACAGGCTCTTACAAAAACAGCTGGTCTCTCTGTTTTCTATCATGCTGGGAAACCAGGGCTTTGTAGATGCTAGGCACGTTATTAGGTTGTGCCACCGGCTCCTTTCATTGTTTTTTGTTTTGTTTTATAATGAAAAGTACTTTAGCAATCGTATGGGTAGAGCATGTGTGAGATCAATTTGGAATTGTATCATTTTTGCAGCACTAATGGTCCTAAAAATCTTCTGGTTCAGTTTCTCCTTATTACAAAAAAGCATTCTCAGCTCCTACAACCTAAGTTCCCTGAGCTAATCTGTGGATGAGCAGAAGCTGGGACTCGGGCTCTTGCCACATGTCCTGTGTACTCTGAGTTTGTCCTCATTAAAGTTTCATTTTCCTTCCTTTAGTATTTAGCCATTGTGATTATTGGTTGAAAACTTCTTTCTACCTTTATTTAGTCTCAAAAGTCAAGGAAAGAAGAAAAAAAAGCACTTTGATTTCATTGTGCTTGGGAGCAGGTGAGAAAATAGTGGGATTACTCAGTGTAGGGCTCATATAGAAGCTTATTGCATATTCACAGGGGAAATTAAATTTACTTTTAGATAATGCTAACAAGGCTTTTTTTACTACACAGAAATAAAATATAATTTGGAAACATATAGATGACGCAGTTTTATGAGTAATCCCCTCCATCTACCCTCTGCCCTTTACCCCCCAAAGCCAAATACAGGGAGAAAATACAAAAGGGGAAAATCTTGAGAAGTAGAATTGCAGTTGGATTTGAAAGGCTTTAAAGCATCCACATTAGGGGTTGTGAATTTTTTTCTGAAAACATTACATGTCAAAAATGTTGAGAAGAGAATATGATACGCCTCGTGTTGTACTCTGTTAGAAACCTCAAGCAGCAGGTAGACTGATTGGAGGCACACTGTCAGCCGGTGTAAGTGGAAACACTAAAAGCCTGCACCGTGGCAAGGGCTGTGGCTTCTTTGTTTTAATGTAGTGGGATTTGACCCCAGGCCTCTAGCATCTATGCAAGTGTCCCACCAGTGGAGCTACATCCCAAGCTGCTCCTTCAATTCTTAATAGAATGCTCTGAGTGTGGTTCTCATTGTAGTAGCTTCACTGTATAGGTTACTGTTGCTTATTTTTGTGTCAGTGAATGTATGTATTTATTTGTTGCAGAGTTAAAGGTTCTGAAGATACATATTAACTTCTCTTTGGATCAGCCAAAAGGAGGTCTTCATTTTGTGGTACCCAGTGTAGAGGGCAGTATGGCAGAGAGAGGTGCTCATGTCTTCTCTTGTGGGTATCAAAATTCTACAAGGTAGATTATAAATTCATATATTTCAATTAACTTTATTTTTGTAACTGCACTTTTATGTATTGAATATGCAGTGTGTTTATTCATTTAGAGTGACAAGTGTAAGCTTGATCCTCCAAACTGCTTCTGAATCATGCTGTACTGATTATTCTTCCTCAGTCTTATTATTTCTTTCATTATCATTTACTTTAGGGAATAATCCTGAAATAATCCATCAGCTTGATTCTTTAACCGTATAGTGAAGTTCAGCAGACATGCAGAAAACTGTATACATTTAAATGCAAAAACATAACTTTTCACCAACGAACAAACCTATTGAGCTCACACTCAGATCAACACAAATAGCATCAGCACTTGGCGGAGTTTCCTCTGCTTCCATTCAGCATTCCCACTTGGCATTCTGTCTAGTTACTTTGTTTCTGAAATACCGTTGGTTGTGCTTGCTTTTGAACTTTATGTAAATGGACTCATTTGTGCTTTGTGTTCTTTATAGCTAGCTTTTTTGTTGTTTAATGATAATAGTTTTACCTACATCTTTATATGAAATCATAATCCATTCATCCTCTTGGCCTGTAGTTCACTACATGTTGCTGAAATATTTTATAATGTAAGCGCTTTTCTCAGATGAATAATTCTTTTAAGTCAAAGATTGTGTTTTAGAGTTATTTGTATTTTGGTATCTTACACTGATTCTATCATATAGTAAGACCTGACCTGAGATTTTAAGTGTAAAGAATCTTATGTACTGTTAATGTGTTTGTAGATTTTGGTTCCCATGTGTTGATTCATACTCTGAGCTGTGCACATGGAAGTTAGAATTTACAGTAGACGCCGCAATGGTTGCCGTGTCCAATGGGGATTTGGTGGAGACGGTGTATACCCATGATATGAGGAAGAAGACCTTCCACTATATGCTTACTATTCCGACAGCAGCATCCAACATCTCCTTGGCCATTGGGCCTTTTGAAATTCTCGTAGATCCATATATGCATGAGGTAAGGCATTTCACATGTCTTCTTCTCTGCACATTCACTCCTTATGAAAAGAAGGCACTAATAAAATAATGTTGGCTCTATTTGGGGTGTCTACTTTTTAAATCTTGACCTTTCAGACTATTTTAGGTTTGTTTTGTTTTTGTTTGAGGTTTGTTTTATTGTTTGTTTGTTTTTCTGAGACAGTCTTACTACGTAGTCAAGGTTTTCCTCAAACTCATGACAATATCTTCCTGCCTCAACTTCCTGAGTACTGAGGCATGCACCACTACATCTGGCTTTCATCTGTCAAACTTTTGTCTACCATGAAATAATTGTCTATGATACCACTTTATTTGTTTATTTATTTATTTTTATTTTGGTTTTTCAAGACAGGGTTTCACTGTAGCTTTGGATCCTGTCTTGGAACTAGCTCTTGTAGACCAGGCTGGCCTAGAACTCACAGAGATCCACCTGCCTCTGCCTCCCAAGTGCTGGGATTAAAGGCATGTGCCACCACCGCTCAGCATGATACCATCTTCTAGATGAAACATTCCTGGGTTTTTGTTTGCTTTGAGACAGTCTCACTATGTATCTCTGGCTGGCTTTAAACTTGCGATGCTCTGTTTCCTCTTCTGGAGGTGATGGAACCTGGGAGAACAGAGCTGATGAATGAGGCTGACTAGTCTCACTAACAACCAACTTTATTCAGAGCACCAGACAGTTTATATCCTGGTTAAGTAGAGTCATGTGAGTAAAGTGTACATTTGCAAGGACAAGCTGCATGTGGCTGCACATGGCACAGCACATTTTTCCATAGAGACATATAAACAACAGTAGCAGTTGTAATGAGTAATCTGAAGGAAACTCTCTCCTGTCTGCTGCACTTGGGAGAGGCACGAAAGCACATTCCAAGAACAGTTCCATGTTTTTGAAGAGATTGAGATCATAAGACTCTTGCCTTGGCTTCTTGAGGTTCTCTCACAAGCACTCAGTATACTTCTCACAGAACTCCATTCTTGGAATGTAGACAGACACTCTCAAGAGCTGGGATTACAGATTTGTGCCACTATTCTTGGCGTCTTCATTCATTTGGCATAGAATTGTTTCATGAGACAGTCTATGATAGTGGTTTTGCATTTAGTGAATATGGAAAGCATGACTATTATTTCTGCTGTGGGTATCTTACTGCCAGTGTGTCTCCCCGGTATTCAGTGTGTAGCTGGCACACTGGAGGACTAGCATGGCTGGAGTGGCTGATTCTGGGATGCAGGAAGTTCTGATGAGCATGAACTCCTTTCTAGTAGGCCTCGCTGTGTAGCCCAGACTGGCTTCAGCCTCACAAGAGTTAGAATTACTGTTATGAGCCACCACACCAGGCAACAAACGATTAATTCTTAGATTCAGGCACTGAGATTTGGTGGTACTTGCCAGGCATGTGAAAAGTATTGGGTTCAATTTTCCACATTTTACACACACACACACACACACACACACACACACACACTAAAATATTACTATAAAATATGCAGTATTTGCTAAATTTAGACACATGAGTAAGAGATTATACTAAGCCTTAAATTTTATTTTTTCTTGTTTGTAACCAGTTTTATTCTCATTGTGTTTAAGCTTTTAATAAACATTATAATCCATTTTAAATTTAATTTTTAGTACAATGAACATTTTATAAACCTGTCCTGAAAAGCTGAATAATTTTGCAATAGCTATTTTCAACATTATGAAATGTATTAAAAACTAACTATGTCCTTTTTTGAGATGATTGTCCTTTATTTGCAGGTTACGCATTTTTGTTTACCCCAACTTCTTCCATTGCTTAAACACACCACTTCGTACCTTCATGAAGTTTTTGAATTTTATGAAGAAATTTTGACTTGTCGCTATCCGTACTCCTGTTTTAAGACCGTCTTCATTGATGAGGCTTACGTTGAAGTGGCAGCTTACGCTTCTATGAGTATTTTTAGGTTAGTGTCTCTTCAGGTAGGGACTACCTAAATTAGGGTAGTGATTTAAAAAAAGCTATTGACTGTATGGTCAGTTTTTAGATTGGCTTTGAACTTCTGGTGTGGCCGAGTTTGTAGGTAACTGGGTTTTTGAACTTCTGGTGTGACCGAGTTTGTAGGTAATTAGGTGTGTTTGAAAATGTTTCAATGTCGCTTCCTCCATAAGGAAGTAGCACATCCCAGTGCCTGCCCCCAGAATGATCCTTCACATTTCCATTTCTGGCTTACTTCTTGATGTTTATAAATTTTCGCTTACACATTTATGCATCATTAGTATGTCTTTTTGGTAGCATTGTAGAAATGTACTGGCATCCTCAATTTGTTGTTAAAAAAAAACAGATTTTTTTCTTTGTTTTAGCCCTTCTTTTCTGCCCCCTGTTTTTGTGAGGGGAGGACACGGGGCTCAAAATTTGTAAGTTTTATGTGTCAGGGAAGTTGTTTTACTTTCCTGTCCTTAAAAGTTCTCATGTGTCATGTGAGATACTAATCCTATGTATTCTCCAGAACACAGTTGGAAAAATTGAGTGGAGCAACGTACTTAGAAGTAAACAACAGAGGACCAAAATTTCCTAGACACTAGAAGAAGGGTTTCATTTTTGTTATTGGTTTTCTGGTTTGGGGAGAAGTATCTCCACACTATGTGTTCAGGCTGTCTGTGTGCTGGACAGAATGCTGGTTCACTGGAGTGTGCCTCTACATCCAGCCTGCACAAGGGTTTTTGAAATTAGTAACCCCATTTTATTTGTATTCATATCTGATTAACACACTAGTTTCTTCTTCACTCCCCAAAATAGTGATTTATATTTTTGTAAAATCAATAGAAAACATTGTCATTGTGTTCCTTGCTTTAAACAGATTGTGCATTTCAGATAAACTCTGAAAAGATAGAAAAACTCTCGGGTGTATATTCTTGCCTTTTTCCTTTTTTATTGAGCTTGAACCTAAAACTGAATTGCTTTAGGAGCACAGGTACTGTATTTTGACTGACTGACTGTGCGTCCCTTGGCTCTGAGTCCCTTCTGTGTCCTTGGCTTCCAGCACAAACCTTCTGCACAGTGCCATGATTATCGACGAGACACCGCTGACCAGACGGTGCTTGGCGCAGTCCTTAGCGCAGCAGTTCTTCGGGTGCTTCATATCCAGGATGTCCTGGTGAGTTTGTCAGCACTGCAGGCTCAGTTGAGGGTCAGGAGACCTGGCCTCCCTCCTCTCCACTCTTGTTCTCTGACAGACCTTCGTGTGGTCCACGTTACCCCCAAACTTACTATGTAGCTGAGTCTGGCCTTGAACTGACACTGATGCCCCTGCCTCTGCCTCTGGAGGGGACAAAAGGGATGTGCAGCTGAACTTCACTCCAAGTTCCTTCTTCTCCTGTGTTACAAACCGGCTATTGCCCATAATCTACAAATGGGGAGTCATTAGAGAGATGGTCTCAAAACAGAAAACAATTAGTAAAATTTTATCTGAACTATTTAAAATCAGCTTTATGAATCAGACTTTAATTAGTGGGGCATGATGTCACATGCTTTTAACTTCAACACTCTACAGGCAGGTGGATCTTTGTGTGTTTGAGGCCAGTCTGATCTATGTAGCAAGTTCAGAGAAGCATCCACTATGTGCTGAGACCGTGTTTCAAAAAAGAAAAAAACAAAGCAGTAGAGTTGCTTACATAATTTACCATAAAATAAGAATTCTGAAAAAGAATAGATGTATAAAATGCTGATTTGAATGTATAGAAAACTAATTAGAATTCAAATGTCAGTGTTCAGATCAGTTGGAAAATATGTTTGAGATGATTTTTAAAGCAAAGTAATTATCTTCAACAGTAGTGATAATGGTGTAGAAAATTTAGTTTTTAGATTTTTGCTAGTTTTCTTGAAAGAGGGGAAGGAGAAGCACTTTTGCAGCTTGGCTGCAGCCCAGAGGTACAGTGCTCTCTGTAGTGCTGGACCTCAGTTTGAGCCCCAAAACTGAAAAAAAAAAAAACAAAAACAAGATAGTCTTTCTTTTCTTCATCTTGAGATGAATTTTGTGTATATATATATATATATATTTTTTTTTTTGTGAAGAATTCCTAGCACTGTAGCTCTCATTGGCGTAGAACTTAGAATGTAGACCAGGTTGGCCTCAAACTCTGCCTCTGAGTGCTAGGATTACAGATAGAAGTCACCATCTAATTTCTTTTGTATTTTAATAATGTAGGATTGCACTTCTGTCTTACTTTTTACAGATTTAATGTTACTGTTGTGTGTGGTTGATGGATATATGTGAGCAGAT
This sequence comes from Bramus lutescens, assembly GCA_001685075.1. Lineage (NCBI taxonomy): Eukaryota > Metazoa > Chordata > Mammalia > Rodentia > Cricetidae > Bramus > Bramus lutescens. The sequence goes on from LOEQ01001626.1 coordinate 88,760, forward strand.
GAGTGGTAGAGAAAGTACAAACATTAAGCAGTTTGGGGATATTGTAAAACCTGGGTGGTAAAAATTACGTCTATGTGTCACAATAAAGAATGTAGTAAGATTAGCCGGGTGGTGGTGGCGCACGCCTTTAATCCCAGCACTCGGGAAGCAGAGGCAGATGTCTGTGAATTTGAGGCCAGCCTGGTCTACAAGAGTTAGTTCCAGGACAGACTCCAAAGCTACGGAGGAACCCTGTCTCAAAACCACCCGTCCCACCCCAAAAAACAACATAGGTTTGGAGTTTCCTGTATGAGAATTTAAATTCAGGGTGTTGTACATGCTAGGCAAGTACTCTGTCATACATTCTCAGTCCAAGAATTTGAATTTTGTTTTGTTCTTTTGAGATAGCATTTTAACTAGCCTAAGATGTCCTTGAACTCAACTTTGTAGCTGACAGTATCCTTAAACTCTTGACCATTCTGCCTCAACCTCCAAGTGTGAAGAATGTGCTCTTACACCTAGCAAATGTGAACTTTAGACTTAAGCAGTCCTAACTACGGACGAGTACTTCTTTACTGGCAGACATTCTGAACAGTGGTCGAGAGAAAGTCCCACTAACAGAGGGACTTTACTAAATTCAACTTTAGAGGAGATGGTAAAGCACTGGGCTTTTGATTTTCTTCTGTACTAAAGATCAAACCAGAACTGCGAGACTGCTGGGAAATCGCTACTACTGAGCTACACTGTTCTAGCCCCTACAGACACAAACTGTCCAGAAAACATCTTGTTAAGGGAATCATACACTTAGTACTAGTAGAGCCCATTCTTGAGTTCCAAAGAAGACAACTGCCCTTTTCATGTGTCAGGCTGTGTAATAAGTAAGCATTTGATTTTAAGCAGTCTTAAAGAGACAGTCAGATGTGAAGAAAGTTGGTTGGCCACTTATTCCATTACATTCTTTGACCTTGCTTTAACAGGTTTTAATGATTAAAAGTTTTATTGACTTTTCCTTAGGTCTGATGAATGGGTCCTGAAAGGAATTTCAGGCTATATTTATGGACTGTGGATGAAGAAAACTTTCGGTGTTAACGAATATCGCCATTGGATTAAAGAGGTAAAGAAGAGCTAGATTTGTTTTCCATTTGTAAGTCAGTAATGTATGTGAGTGTTTTCCTGATTTCCTAGTCTCCTGTCCTTTATTTTGTATTTATTTCATGTGTTGGGTGCATGTGTGGTCAGAAGATAGTTCACTAGAATTGTTTCTCTTCTTACACTGTGAGTCCTGGACTCAAGCTCAGGTGCTCAGGCTTTTTGCAAACTCTTACCCACTGGGCCTTCTTGTCAGCCCTCTTGTCCTCCAGTGATTGTAAAATGCTTCTAAATGTCATTTGAAAAATAGTGCTTTTCAAATAAAATTAAATTACCAAAAAAACATAGCTGCTTCCTGCATTTGTTTCCAAGTCCTTACTTGGTAAGGATGGTATAGTGGCAGTGCCAGCTCCACTCGGGGTAGTGGCTTATGACTCGTGCAGTGTGAGTAGTGTGGTCTTCAGTATCCACCTTCACGTGCTCTGTCATCACCACATAGCTTCCTGGTATTTGAAGATGAAGGAAAAATGAAAAGAGTATTTATATATCTTTTTTTACATACATAGATACTTTATTGGTTTTATTAGATTTGATTAGATCCTTAAATTCATTACTTTTAGGTAGAAAAATCCCCACTTTAATATATCCTCATTAACAATTAATTAATATCCTCATTAAATTAATGTTCTATTCAAAAACTTGTTGGAGGGATGACACACTTAGCACTGGGAGCGCCATTCTTCATGTGGAAGGAATAACATCACGTAACAGTGCATAATAAGATAGTATTATAATTAAAATAGTACTTGGATAAAAACAGTCTATCGTAATTCTCTTACTCTCCACACTTTATGTATGAAGAAACTAAGACACATAGAGGTTAAATTATTTAGTAAAGTGCATGGCTAATCAACTGTATTGCCAGGATCCAGTTGGCTTCTAATCATCTTATGATGCTGTTTATCACTTCTCTGCTGTCTATATTATTTAAACCATTCACAAATATCTAGCATAGTTATGATGTTGTGTTTTTCAAGCTTTTTTCTTATTTTTTTAAAATAGGTATTATATGTTAGAAAAGAACAGAGGAGTTTTAAATTGATAGATTATCAACATTATTCAGTCTCACTTCTTAACTGCTTTAGTCCTCAGATTCAAAATACTGAGAAGGACTAAGTCAATTTAGAAGACAATTCAGAGAAGCAGAGGAGCCGTAAGGAAAAGTTGCTGACCTGCTGTCGAGCCCTGAAGTCACAAAGTATAGAGAAATTTTGGGATCTTACCATCCAGCTAGCTTGAGTAGCTTGCTCTATTTATATAAACAAGAAGTATTCTTTAGCTATATTTTGCTTATATTACATTTACATCTGATTCCACAAAAGGAAATTTGTGGTCTAGTACTAAAGATTGTTGTGTGAAGAAGCTTTCACTGACTCTTAATTTGTATCTTTTTTAGGAGCTGGATAAAATAGTGGTGTATGAACTGAAAACTGGAGGAGTTTTATTACATCCCATATTTGGTGGTGGAAAAGAAAAGGATAAGTATGTTTTTGTTCTGAGATGATATTATAAACCTTGTTTTGTAGGCTACCTCTTACAGGATCACTTGTGTGTTTCTTGAGGCCTAGGAAGGCGAGAACCATAACGATGATGTGATACCACAGACTGGTAGTATGGTCAGTGCCCCTCGTTACTGTTGAGTCATATGAAAGGACTACAAGTGAATTCAAACTTAGAAATGTTTTTTTCTATTCGACTTGCTAACTTTTCTAATTCAACTTCATCATACTACTCTTGTTAAAACTTAAAATCTATGGAAATAGTTATTTTGCTTAATTTGATGGTTAATCTTAATTGTCAACTTGATTCAGTTGAGAAGTGCCCAGAAGATTATTAGTAAAGCACACTTCTAAGTCTGTGTGAAGCTGTTTCCAGGGAGGATTAAGCAGACAAGAAGCTAGTTTAACATGGCTGCACTATCCTGTAGCCTTAGGATGCCCATAGCCAGATGAAATGAGAGGGACAATGGATGAACCCTGCAAGCCTTTTCTCCCTGCTTCTTGGCTTCCAAGAGACAGTAGCTTTGCTCCATCATGTCCTTTCCACCAAGTGTATTAAATCTGTGCTGCAGTAAATCCTTTTACTTTTCAGCTGTTTTGTTCAGGTTTTTGTTACAGACAAGTTTATTATTATTAGCACAGGAAGTTTGTACTCTCTAAACTAACTGTGGTTCTTAAGCCTTTGTAGCTGAATTTTGAAAGGAAGTTTGGAATAGTTTGGAGGCATGGGTTTTGGTATCCCTAAGACTGTTGTCTGTTTAGTGGACAATTCTGTTTGGAGCTCAGAAGACCAAATGCCAAGAGAAATATGGACAGTAAAGGCCAATGTGGGAACTTTATGCCAGGACTAAGAACTCTATGAGGAGCTGGGCTAGAGGCCATGCCTGCCAAATGACAGCAAAGAACAGGTCTATGTTTGTGAACCCTGAGATTTCAAAGTCGCTTTTGTGTAGATTTTGTTGGCTGCTTTTAGACAGATTTACTGTGAAATTGTGAGCAGGAAACTTTGTTTGCCCAGAAAGGAAACACATAAAGCCAGGGCCATGGGAGCTGACAGCTGAAGAGATTAAGATGATTAGAAGAAGCAAAGTAGTTTGCACTGGGACAATAGAAAAGGCCCCTTGAGGCCATCTCAGGAACTGCATAAACCTCACCTGTCATGGTGTAAGGAAAAAAAAGCTCTGGAGCTCCCTGAATGTCTCTGGCTTTCTAGGGACATGATTTACTGAGTTCAGCCATAGGGACACTGACAGGCCATACAGGTGACCTCCAGGAAGGTCTGACTGCTGGTTAAGAAGGTAGCAGACCTTGATATCAGCTGGGTGATTGTTTAAAACATTTTTTATGTATTGATATATATATATAGTATTGATATATATTTACCATATTACAGTGTACATTTCTACCTCTGGTATATTGTTTATGTAATGATATACATTGTTTACATTTGGAGGTCATTGTCCTCATTTATTGCACAGTTGTTTATTCTCTTAGTCTTCAAGTTAGATAGGTATTGAAAATTATAAATCAATAGTCATATATGTTTGTCATATTTATATTTAGGCTAGTCAGGTTCTTTA
>LOEQ01001626.1:112609-123132 GCA_001685075.1 Bramus lutescens
AGAATTGAACTCAGGACCTTTGGAAGAACAGGCAATGCTCTTAACCACTGAGCCGTCTCTCCAGCCCCTTAGCTTTCCATTTTTATAGTGAATAAATAATAGATTTCTGAAGAACATAATCTATTTAAAATTATTATATTTTTATTGCTAAGTACTTTTTTCTGAAATGTGCTTTGTTGACATATATGTTGATATAAGATTCCATACATGTTGAAATTAGTTTTTATGGTATTTAAATATTAATATTATAATTTTATCAAAACATTGAACATTACAGAATTGAATGTGCAATCAAATCCTGAAGTCTTTTTTTGTTTTGTTTTGGTTTGATTTTGAACTCACTCCTATCTTCCTTCCTCTGCCTCCTGAGTACTGGGATTAAAGGTGCACACTACCATTGCCAAGCTTAGTGTATTTTCAGCAACCACTGTCCAGCAAATCATGAGCACTTTTAAAAATTGTTTTTATTTGATTTTATGTTTGTGAGTATTTTGTCTGCTCATATGTCTATACGTGTGGGCATCAGATTTGTTAGAGAGAGGTATGAGCTACCTTACCTTTGTGGGTACTGTCTGGGAATGGAATCCTAGTCCTCTGGAAGAGCAGCCAATGCTCCTAACTACCAAGCCATGTCTGCAGTCCCCAAAATAAAGATTTTAACTGACTGACAAATGAATCTCTAATACCTAGGTAATGGTAATAAATTTAGTTCATGATACTTCAAAGGTTGTAATTAGCTTTTTTTCTCGCTAGCTGCTTGAGAGCCATAAGGGTGCTTCAGAAGAATGGACACGTGCCAAGTGATTCTTCTCTTTTCAAATCCTATGCTGAGTATGGCCATTTTGTGGACATCAGGATAGCAGCTTTGGAAGCTGTTGTTGATTACACTAAAGGTAATGCTATCCAGGTGCTACTTGTTCTGTTATGCCCAAAGTTATCACCACGAGACTGAATCTGTCGCAGAAGCAGGTCTGTTTTGAGTTAACTCAGACCTCCCTGTCCATCTGGAGGAGCAGCAGCAGTCTGTATAACATAGTGTGGCCACCAGCTTCAGAGTAGGAAGCCAGAAGACAGTAAACCACACAGCTGCGTGAGTTTTAGATTCTCTACTGTAAGTTGCCAGGTTGTCATTTACATTGGGAATTAAACATTCACACAGTTCTTGAATAACATTCTTTTTTCCCCAAGATTTTCTTTTGGGCCAGGAATGGTTGCACATGCTTTTAGTCCTCACTCTTGGGAGGTAGAGGTTGGAGGATCTCTGGGAGTTAGAGACCAGCCTGGTCTACATAATAAGTTCCAGGCCAATGAGGGTTGTATAGGGAGCTTCTATCTTAGAAAAAAAAAGTTGTATTCTTTTGGTTTTGGTTTTGTTTGTTTGTGTGTGGTTCACGTACACACACATGCAGATTCCCACAAAGGCCAAAAGATTCCCTGGAGTTAAAGGTTATTGTGAGCCACCTGATATGGGTGCCAGGAGCTGACCTGTAGATCTCTACAAGAACAGTAAGTGCTCTTAGCTGCTGAGCCATCTCTCCAGTCCCGTTGTGTAGCATTCTTAGTGACAAAACTTGCAAAGGAAATTTTCAGGTGGAATATATGTAAACCAAAATAAAAATTAAGATAGTTGAATATGTAAAATGAAGCTGGTGAAAACCAGTCATTTCTATATAATAGCATTAAACTTAAATGCTTGCTAAACTTGGTAAAGTTCAGTGTTTATTTCAGAAATAATTGTTTAATAGTTATATGCAAGTAAAAGAAATGCACAAGTATAATATTCGTCCAAAAGTTAACCTTGTAACAGAAATAATGAAAGAACAAAGAAGTTGACGTATACCCAGCTCTGCTTAGAATAAAAGGAGATAGGAAGTGTCATAGGGAATTACAGGTTGTGTGTAGACCGGAAACATGTATAATTCAGTATTTTTATTGAATTTTTATAAATTTCAGCAGAAATGCCTACAGTCAGAAAACAGAGTAGTAACCATATTGTGTTTACATATGTTTGCTTTGATTCAGAAAGAACTGTCATTTTAATATCCTTCCATTTAAGAGATGATATAAATGTGATTTGCTATTATTAAATGAAGTATTTGACAAGCAATGAACTTATATAATTCTGTGTCTGTATATGTTTTGATATTTTGCCAACTTAAAATCTAGACATGTTGAAATCATGTAATATGTTAGTGTGCCTAACCTTCTTTCCTAAGATAGGTAAAGGGTTTGTGTCTCAGAAATTTGAAGAATTCTTGAGTTAATACTACTCAAAATGAAATAGAATACTAAAATGTTTCCAAAAAATAAAACCAATAAGTATAATTTGAAAAATTGAATGGTGCTTAGGTACTAACCATAAATTCTGTAGCTTAAAATATCGGTGCTCATATTAGAAGGTGAAAGAAGGAAAACTGTTATGCGTAAAATTTTGTAAATCTTTCCTTTTTTTTTTTTTTGCTGTTGTTGTTTTTGTTTTTCGAGACAGGGTTTCTCTGTATAGCTTCGAGCCTGTCCTGGAATTAGCTCTTGTCGACCGGGCTGGCCTCAAACTCACAAAGATCCATCCGCCTGCCTCTGCCTCCTGAGTGCTGAGATTAAAGGTGTGTGCCACTACCACCCGGAAAGTTTTCCAATTCTTAAAAATGTCTTGGAAAGGTAATTGGCAGTTAATGTATCATTTTATGTCAGTTACAGTCGTAACATGTATTTGTAATTGCCTTTCTGATTAGCTTGGGTCTTAGTGGAAGGAACCATGTAGACAGAAACATGTTTATATTTATGATGCTTTTGTACGTCAAGCCTCTCTAGGACTTAGGCATCTACAAAGTTAGGCAGATTGTGTTTAACAAATTTTGTCTAATTTATGGCTTTTAATGAATTATAACTTGTATTGGTGTTTGGTTAAATTTTAATGTGAACTACATACTGGGCACTATTTTAATGTCCCTGCTTATCACTTACTATTTTATTTGTTATAATTAACCCTACATATATTTACTCATTTTTATTTTCAGTGGACCGGAGTTATGAAGAACTTCAGTGGCTACTTAATATGATTCAGACTGATCCTGTACCTTATGTAAGGTTAGTATATGTATTTAATATCTTGAATATGAGTCATGAACCATTTCTGAAGATTATACATGGGAAAGATGTTTATCGTTTTTTAAAATTTCGGAATGTGTTATATGCATTTCTAAAGCCTTTTTTGTTTTCTTTTTTCGAGACAAGAGACAAGGCTTCTCTTTGTAGCCCTGACTGTCCTAGAACTCACTCTGTAGACCAGGCTGACCTTGAACACAAAGATCCAACTGCCTCTGCTTCCCAAGTGCTGGTATTAACAGTGAGTGCCACCACCGCCTGCCCTTCCCCCTTTTATTAAATTAAATTAATTTATTTCTTTTACATCCCTACCATAGTTTCCCTTCCCTCCTCTTCTCCCGTTCCCTCCTGTCATCCCCACTGCACTCCTCCTCTGTTTCTCTTCGGAAAGGGGCAGGGCCTCCCATGGGTATCAGCAAAGCAAGTTTAAAGACTTTTCCTTATTTGATCTTAGAAAAAGATTTTCACAATACATTGTTAATAGTTTGTAATGAATGGAGACGATGATGCCTGTGTGTCCTAGCTTGTAATTGATTTCTCTCTTTATGTCATTTGGGAGCTTATTTCACGCCATCCTGCTTTTTGTTCATTTAAAATCATTTTATTACATTTATTTATTTTGTCCATGTCTGTATGTCCATGTACCATAGCAGTATGTGGAGGCCAGAGGTCAAGTCTTTCCTGATGGAGCCATATCACCAGCTCCCAGTTCTTTGTTTCATTTCTTTCAAAGCTATGATTTTATTAGAGTTGATATTTTTTTAAAATCTTAAAAAATTAAAAGAATTGCAGGCTTGATGTGGTATCTACCTTTGTATTTGTGCTTACCTCTAGTAACTGCATTTTTCCTGCTGTTTTCTTTTACACAGTGGGGTTTTTATTTAAGAATTAAATTTAACCATTTCTGTCTTCCTTTCTTTGCATGTAGTAGACACTTAGGTTTTATTTGATTTAATGTTATGACTTCATAGAACAGAATTTTAGAGCTGAAGTAAGTCACAACCATTCAGCTAGGGACAAGGACTTAGACCCAGAGCCTTGAATGCATTGTTCAACTTTCTGCATCACTTAGCGGACGGTGTTCTTTTAGATGACATAACTCTGCTTTCTCATCTCGGAAGTGCCTCTGGGGTGAGCAGTGTGCTCAAGAGCCTGGGCATTCTATAGCAGTGACTTCTTGGTTCGTAACTGTCGATTTCAATTTAAGTAATGCTTGTTACACAAATTTTTATATAGTTTTATTTTGAAAAATCTGTCCTTGTGCGTGACACAGAGTTGAAATGCAGAGAAAATGTCTGATAGCTTCCGTTTTAAAGTACAGAATTTTAAAGCACGGAATACAGCCTCATTCCTTTCTCTGAAGTGCTGCATGCTCGTAAGTCTTTGGTAGCAACTGGGAACAGAGGCTATAAATGCAATATGAACAAAGCTGAACATGTATTCATTTATTTTCAGTTTGCATAAATAAAAGAATTACTGTCTGTATATCTGAGAACTTGTTTTAAAGACTAGATATTTAAAATCTTTTTCAGAAAGCACTTCGGGTAGTTTGTCATGGGTTTGTGGCATTTCAAGTTACTGTATTACACATTGTATCTGCACTCAGTGCTTTTGAATTGTAGTTTTGGGGCCATTTTCAGTCATTCAAATGTCAAGAGCACTATTTATAGTCTGGACTGAAAATCCATTTAGAGGTGGGATGCTCTGTATGTTTTCTCCTTAGTTGACATACTTTTTTTTATGTTCCATTTAGAGAAACTTCTCCTTTAATCTCACCCTAGCATATAGGTTATATTAAAACATACAGAGTTGCACAAGAATGCAGTTAAGGGTTGGTGAAAAGACTCAGCAGGTCACGGCAGAACCCCTAGGTAGAGCTGAGAACTGCCTTCTGCCAGTTGTCTTTTAACATGTCCACACATGCCACGGTGCGCACCCCACTACCACACGAAATAAATACCAAAGGGTTTTTGTTGTTGTTTTGGGTTTTTTTTTTTTCAGTACACATTTTTTAGAAAATCATTATGGCAATGAGTGGTCACAGTATAAAAAGTGTTTCTACACAGTGATTGCTCTTTCAGCAGTGTTTAGATAGGGTCTCATGATAGCCTTGACTGTCCCAGGTCTTACTATGTAGACCACACTGGCCTTGAACTCACCAGACTCTGACTTCTGGGTGTACCATGCTTCTTTGTGTTTTTAATTAATTTCATTCATTTTTATTTTGTTTTGCTTTGCTTGAGGCAGTTCTGTAGTCCAGGCTGACCCCTGCCTTTTCCTCATGAGCACTGGAACTTCATGATGCCTTACAAACATTGTTTTTAGTTTCTTAGGAGTTTCGTGTTTCTTTTTATTTATTTTGTATAGTATGTCTTCTTTTTCATTCTCATTGCTATCACATTTAAAAAAAAACTTATTGAGTAAGCATCACGTGACTACTGTGCCTTATAGAACTCCTCATGGTCGTCCTAGATACTCAGGTGTCTAGCTCTGTTTCCATCATTGGCATTTTCCTGTCCTGTTCCAAATGTTAAGCATTCTGTTTTTATGATCTTTGTGGGTTTCAAAACTTGTGGTAAAATGGCCCTCAGTGAGAATGGAAACTTCTGAAGGGTATAGATTTTCCATTCCTGTTTTTGTTACAGGATACTTCAAAATTTGCTTGCATAAAGATGTGAAGGTTACCCAGAAGTCAGATGCAAGGAAAATTCACATGACTCATTCTTCCGCTTTAGAATTGAATGTGACCTCTACAGAGCTACCCCTTGCTTCCCTGGACTAGTGCAATTCCCTCAAGTCATAGTCTCCCATAGTCTCCTACAGTTCTATTGTGACTAAATACATAAATACTTGCATAAATATCAATGCCATAGTTTGACTACTTGGTTATTTCTGTTTCCTCTACCGCTCTGTAGCCCTAGATCAGATCTTTTGCCATTGCCTAGTCCATGACATTTCAGAAAAGTTAGCTAAATGCATATGAAATGAATGACTAAATGGATTTTTCCTTTTTCCTCCACTCATGTGTTACGGATATTTTTAATGTAGTTCATAGATTTGTAGCATGATTAATAAAAACCCAGAGATAGAATTTGGGATTCAGCCTGAAGCTAAGAAAAGCAAAACAACCAGCCACTGGCTCTTACCTCGACCTCAGTCTGAAATGGCGATCCTGCCTCCAGGAATCTCAGAATGGAGACTGTGTCTGTGAGCTGTCTCCTCCTGTTTTATATTCCTATCTAAGACTGGGATTAAAGGCGTGCACTGCTCAGTTCTATGGCAAATTAGTGTGGCTATTTACTGGGATTAAACTAGTGTGGCTACTGGGATTAAAGATGCGTGTTACCACTGCCTGGTCTGTAAGGCTGACCAGTGGGGCTGCTTTGCTTTCTGATCATCAGGCAAGCTTTATTTATTGAAATACAAATGAAATATCACTAAGTAGATTAAAGTTATTTTATTTCTCCTGTGACAACTGTACGTAGAGAAAGTATTTCTAGATGTAATTGAGATGTTTACGAAGAAGCTTTGAGTGTTAGGAGCTCAGTGTCTTGTGAGCTGATCAGAGACTTCCTTTGCTTGTATTATCTTCTCTCAACAGAGCATTTTCAGATCGAAGTCTGCTCACCATTAAGATAGTTTAGAGCATTTTCAGATTGAAGTCTGCTCACCATTAAGATAGTTTATGAACTTAAACAAGTAACTTCATTGCATACTGATATCTTTTTTTGCTCTAAAGTTTGCTGCCAATTTTATGTGTCTGTTAGGATTAAAAAAGAATTAGATGCATAGGCATAAATAAATCTTTTAATTTATATGTGTTGCTTTAAAACTAAAATTCTAAATTCTCAAAATTGAAGTTTCTTTTCAATAAAAATAACCCTTGCAAGGAGTAGTCACTTAAACCTTTAAGCCCTGAACTCAGGAGGCAAAGGCAGGTGGGTCTATGTGGGTTCAAGGATAGTTTGGTCTCCATAGGAAGTCCCAGACCAGCCAGAGTGACATAGTAAAATTCTGTTTCAAAAAAAGGGCTTGGGGGTGCTAAGCTACTCATACAAATGCCAGACTGGTACATGCTTATAATTTCAGTGTTAGAAGGCTGAAACAGGAAAGTTGCAGATTCAAGACCAGCCTGAGCTACATAATGCAACCTTGTTACAATAAAATAAAATAGTCATACAAAATTTGGAAAATAGCAAAACTCCACCAAGAGAAAAATGTACGCTATATTATAGTTAGTATGACAAGAAATGGTAGTCCTTACCCATTTTGATTTGTTGATTCATAGTTGTTTTAACTATGTGTATAGTTACTTTTGGTTTAGATTATGTAAAGTTCATATAAAGATAGCTTGAAGCTCTCCTGGTTTGGAAGCAAGCATGATCATGACCTGACTGTACCAGTTCTTTGAGGCGATACATTTATGGTCACTGCTTTTTCTCTTGACAGACTTTTACCTTTTATTTATTGGTTGGCTGGTTTGCTGTTTTTGTTTGGATTGTGGTGGTTTTGATTTATTACTTTTTTATAGTGGTCAGCATTGGGATTAGACTGCCTCGTGAAGGCAGACATAGTGTGATGCTTTTGCTGCTGTGGCTCTGTGAACCTGTGACTGAGACTGGTTTGAAGTCTGTGTCAGATACCTAAAGTATACACTTGAAACACTTTGACATTTAATCTCTGATAAATTAAGCCTGGGCTACATTTCTTACTTCCTTTCAACATTTTGTATATTTAGCCATTTATATTTTCCTGTTTAAAAAACTTTTCTTTCAAGGAAACTTTGTTGTCATTTTTTAATGATGTGTGTGCTTGTGTATGGGTACATACATGTGACTTTTAGTGTTTTTATCCTTGCATATTTTAAGTGTATATCTGTGTGCATGCTACCTGTTATGTGCACGGTGAGTTCTCAGGCACCTGAGGAGGACAGAAGAGGACAAGAGATCCTCTGGAACTGGAGACGCAGGCAGTTGCGAGCCAGCTGACAGGTTCTGGGAACCAAACGCCCATTTTCTGTAAGAACAAACACTCTTAACCACCGAGCCATGGTTTCCAGTCCCTAGCATGTGAACTTTAAAGACCAAAAAAAAATGTTAAACGTTTAGTGGTAATTTCAGAGATGTCCCAGAGTGGCGTTTACAAATCATAGACAGATTAGAAAGCATTTGTAGTGTCCTGAATAACACCAAAAGCCTTAATGGTTGGTCTCTATGGTTCATTTTGGATATGTGGAAAGTAGCTGGACAGAAACTTACTTTTCAACTTACTGCGAATTGAAAGCATACAACATTAATATGCTCTACAGAACAAACTCCCTAATATTCAGGAGGTGAGGCAGGAGGATCACTTAAGTTTAGGAGTTGAAGACTAGCCTGGGCAACACAGTGAGACCGCCTAGAAACTAACCCATACTTTATGCCATTTGCCCATAATCCTGATCTACTCATAGAGGAAGAGATCTTGAAGGATTGTGTTTATCCATTAAGATGAAAATGGGTTTATGAATTATTTATAAAGATTTATGTTCCTTTTCATATAACTATTTTCAGTTATATTTAAAGCTACATATTGCCCTTTTAAAAATAAAATACCCTTTTTTAGTCTTGTTTTGTGTTGTCTTTAAAAGTTTAGATAATCTTTGAAAGCAAATCCACAAGATATTTTGCTGAGAAGACATGATAGATATTTAGGGTTTGACATAAAGCATCTAGAAATGGAACTAAATACAAAATTAGATCTAATAGGAAAGGAGAAAAATTGTTTGTTTGTTTGTTTGTTTGTTTTTGGTTTTTAAAGACAGGATTTTTTCTGTGTAGTCCTGGCTGTCCTGGAACTTGCTCTGCAGACTAGATTGGCCTCGAACTCACAGAGATCCACCAACCTCTGCCTCCTGAGTGCTGGGACTCAAGGTGTGTGCCACTAACACCTGGCTAGAAAAATAGTTTTAATATCTTCTAAAGTGTTTCTTATTCATAGCCCCAGTCAGCAGATGGTCATTTAATAATTCTTTTTTAAAATTTTTATTCTTGCAGGCATAAGATTCTAAACATGTTGACTAAGAATCCACCGTTTACAAAGAACATGGAGTCTCCCTTATGCAACGAAGCCCTAGTAGACCAGCTCTGGAGACTAATGAATTCTGGTAAGAGAGCAGTGACTTTCCAAACTGTCACTTGTGTTCATTTTACATCAAGTTTGTAAAGATTTCAGAGAGAGAGAGAGAGAGAGACTGTGTGTGTGTATGTGTGTGTGTCTGTCTGTCTGTGTGTCTGTGTCTGTGTTTGTCTGTGTGTGTGTGTGTGTCTGTCTGTCTGTCTGTCTGTCTGTCTGTCTGTCTGTGTGTGTGTGTCTGTGTGCATTTGTGTAGCCTGGTGCTGACTGGCCAGAAAGCCCAGTGGCTTCTGTTTCTGACTCCCTAGTGCAGGAATTCCAGGGACATGTCACCATGCCTGGCTTTTATATGGGTACTAGGATTACACTCAGGGCCTCATACACAGTTGCCTGTACTTCACTCTGTGACACACTCTCCAGCTCCTCCCCTCTCACCCTTTAAAATAGGATGTCTCACTTTTACATTAAAGTTAGAACATCTGTTAGGATGTGTTTACTTTGTTCCGTACTGTGGTTGCAGAAATGAAAACTGCGAGCTTTGCACGTCTTCTAAGTAGTTAAAGAGCTATTAAACACGAACCTTCATAGTCTTTCCACCTCTTTTCTTTAGCCTCATAGAGGCCTTGTTCAGAGATAACTAATTCCATTTTTATTTTTCCAGGACAGCGAGTGAATGTAGAATAAGAGAAAACATGTAGTTTTAAAGACTGCATACTGCTGTTCCCTGTTCTCAATCTCAGAGAGCATGCCATCTTATTGTAGTGTGAGTTTCCATCCTTTTGAGTGAGATCAAGGAATGGAAAGGCATGGTGTGTAGGAGAGCTAGTGCTGGAATCAGTTTGCTGAGGTTAAACCTCAGCTCAGTTGTTACTCTGTATAACTGGTTTAATCTACCTCACATTAAATACTTAGTGCTGTGCTTCTCATATATTTGAACTTTGAGTGTAGTTGGTTTCTCTCCTACCGTGTTGGAGAATCAAACTCAGGATCTTGGTTAGTTGGCTATACTTTCAGCAGCCTTGGTAGTTTGTAAGTCATTTTTATTTAATTGGGTTATTAAATCTATGAATTTATAAATCTCATAACTTGATGTGGAAGGCCCCTCTGTGTGCTGTCATTACCTTTAGTGAATAAAGAAACTGCCTTGGCCTGTTGATAGAGCAGGGAAGAACTTAGGTAGGCAGGGAAGACAGAACTGAATACTGGGAGAAAGGGCAGAGCCAGAGAGATGCCATGATCTGCCACCAGAGATAGACGTGCTGAAACTTTGCTGGTAGGCCACAACCTTGTGGTGATACACAGAT
>LOEQ01001626.1:128758-146607 GCA_001685075.1 Bramus lutescens
TCTCTCTCTCTCTCTCTCTCTCTCTCTCTGTCTCTCTCTCACACACACACACACCATTTCCTTTCCCTCTGAACCTTTTATTTTTTTTTCCTGCCTAGTTTTTTGGTGGCTGTGCCATTAGCTGATGCTATCCCTCCTCAAGCAGCTGTTAGCAATAATTACCACAGAAAGAGATGGGGCTTTACCTCCTTTATGATGGGAATGTGCTGATGTCTGTTACTGCTGTGTGTCATGGTTACTCTTGATCTTAAATTCTTTCTGCTATCTTTTCTATCATGTTCTGTGAGTCTCTGGAGAGGGAAGGGATATAGACACCCTATTTTAAGATGAGCCTTCCTCTGCCATTTATTCTTAGCACTTTGGCCAGTTATGAATCTATACTTACCTTCACCGGCTAAGAGCCACAGTAGAGTCTTTGACTAAACATAAATATTTAGAAGACAGTTTGACATGTTCAACAGTGGTAGTGTGTTCCCTGCTTGAGCCCATGTCCTCCCAGTCATAGGTTATGACCAGGTTTATAGTATCAGGTGTGTATTATTATCGCAAAACAGTTGGTTATCCCACAAATAGTCATGCTTTTGTTACCCCAGTAGACATAATTTCCTGACAGGTCAGTTTTATAGCCCACATGATCTACAACTGGGTGAGACTAAGAGTGAGTTCCCTCTCCAGCAGCCTACATTGCACCTTCCTGCACCATAAACTCTATAAGCAGGGAGGGAGCTTCCAATTCACTTCTACATTTCTTTGTCCCCTGCAACCAAAGCATATGGTGTCATCACAAAAGGTTTGGCTGGCAACCTAGAATAGCGACAATAGCCTGCATTCTTTTTTTTAGGTTTATGTATGTGTGTGTTTATGCAAGTACCCTCCGAAGCCAGAAGAGCATGTCTGATTCCCTTGAGTTGGAGTTAGAAAAGTTGTAAGCCTCTTGACACGGGTACTTGGAACTGAACTCGCATCCTTCAGAAGCACAGCAAATGCTTTTAACTGCTGAGCCATCCTCCATTCCCATAGCCTTTACTCTTTTGGGGGTATCTGCAGCCTCTGTGACAAACAACTCATGGGGTTCTCCTGGCATTGGGGTTCTCCTTTGCCTATAACTTCTAGGAGAGCATTTTCTTTCCATGAAAATTCTGTATATGCTCTTCCTTTAAGGATCTTTTGTAGTGGTCGTTTGGTCATCATGAGTTATCTTAGTTTGGCATGCTCTGAAGTGTCTATTTCTCTTAGCAATTAAAAAAAAAATCCTTGTTGACTTTAGCAGTCATAGCAGCTGTTTGATTTCAGGGCTTAGTGTGTCTTTCCGTGTTTCCTGGCTCTTTGGGTTGCTGATGACAGTCTGATGTGTTTTTCTTTGTAAATGTGTTACTATTTCCCTTGTCGCTTTTAATATATGTATTACTTTTTTTTTCTTTAAATGCTAGATCTTAGGTATCACTGACTGGCCTTGAACTTGCTGTATAGACAATAATGAATTTCTTATCCTCTTTCCTCTACCTCCTAAGTACTAGAATTATAGATGTTGACTACCTATGTCTGATTTTTTTAATTGTTGTTTTTCACAACAGGGTTTCTCTGTGTAACAGGTCTGGCTGTCCTGGAACTCACTTTGTAAGCTAAGCCGGCCTCAAACTCACAAAGATCTGTCTGCCTCTGTCTCCTGAGTGCTCGGATTAAAGGCCTGCACTGCCATGCCCAGCTTCCATGTCTGGCTTTGTACTAGGTGGGGACTGAATCAAGGGCTCCATACATACTAAGCAAACATGCTGCCAGACATCTACTTTATAGAAGTCAGTTTTTGCAGTTTTCTGTGTTCTTTCTTTGCTCTGTATTTTTTAAATTTTCACTGTTACATATTGTGGAAAGATTTCTTCTCCACTCTTGTCTAGTTGGGGTTGTAAATACCTCTTGTGTTTGGATGTCTGTTTCTCCAGATTTGAGATATTTTCTGTTGTAATGTTATTGAATAGTTTCTGTTTTTAGTGTTTTATCTCAGTTCTTCCTTTTAGTCTGTGGATAGATATTTTTCTTAGGTTTCATCTCTTAATCATATGCAGAGTTCTTGGACATTGCGGTTATACTGTTTGGCTTTTTTCCCATTCTTATTTATTGGTATTTGAATTCAGCATTTCTTTTGGTATATGTGTGAGTGCGTGCATGTGTGCGTGTATGTGTGTACATTCCACAGTACACATGTGGAATTTATATGATAATTTGAAGAAGTCAGTTCTCTCCCTTCCATCATATGGGTCTCAGGAATTATAGTCAGGGTTATAGGCTGTGCAGTAGGACCTTTTCCTCCGTCAACCTAGTCTTCCATCCTGGCACTCATTCTTCTGTTGTTAGTGGCTTCAGTGTAGTTTGTACTTAATTCATTTTTTTCATTTCTGACATTATTTTCTCAAATCTTAATTTTCTACCCAAATTAATCTTTTACACTGCTGTAGAAGAGACACTTTTTTATCCGTATCACTCAGTTCCTGTTTTACGTTCTTTGTGTTTTTGAGTTTCTTCATCTACTTGTTCATGACATATTTGAAGCCATTCATTTTTATTAGTTAAAATTTTAAGTATTTCAGTGTCTTGAATTCAGTAATTGAGGACTTAGGATCTTTTGGAGGAGTCATGTTGCCTTGCTTTTCACATTTCTTGAATTTCTATGTTGCAATTTATACCTCTTTTGGTCTGGACACTTCTGGTTCTATTATTCATCAGCCTAGTCTTGAGGGTTCAGTCTCTATTGCCACTCAGAACAGAAGACCAACTGCTCAACTATCAACATCAAACTGTAAAAGATGCAGGCCGGCGAGACGGGTCAGTGGTTAAGAGCTCCTCATCCAGAGGACCTGGGTTCAATTCCCAGCACCCACATGGCAGCTCACAGCTGTCTGTAACTCCCAAGACCTGACACCCTCATACCTACCTGCAGGCAAAAATACCAATGCACACTAAATAAATAAATTAAAAAAGAAAACTGTAAAAACCACAGGAGCACAGGTAAAATCGGTTGAATCCTGCTGATATCATTGATGACCTTGGACATGAAAATGGGAAACATTTGTATTATTGTTACCACCTTTGTGTATTTCCCATCCCTCCTGCCCCGCCTTGTAGAAAGAACCCCTCCCTTTTTTCCTGTTGTTTCTTCAGGACAGTTTCCCTGTGTTCCCTGGCTGTCCTGGATTTCACTTTGTAGACCTGGCTGGCCTTGAACTCACAGAAATTCACCTGCCTCTGCCTCCCAGGTACTGGGTTTAAGGGCATGAGCCACCAGGCCTGATTTAGAGCCCAGTTTTTATTATTATTGACTTTCCTTTTCTCAGGTCATCGGTAGGCAGCTTTTAGTCTCCATCTTATATAACAGTCCCAAGGTCCCTTGTAGAACACATTTCTGATTTCTTTGATAAGTTTGGGACTAGAGTTTGACTCCTGAATTCTATTACAATCCTATCCTGTTCATGTTATAACGCTAAGATAATTCTTTAAATGCATTTGTAATCCCTACGTTATTTTTGAAAAATTCAGTAAGTTTGATCATTGAAATGTTTTTAGAAAATTTTACAAGCTATATGCAAATGCCAAAAAGTAATAAAATATGGGAAATGGCTTCTGCAACAGAATATGGGGTCTAATTTATGTGTTCGGCAAGTCTTTCAAGTTTATTGCCACTCGACTATGAATTTCCTCAGATGGAGGCAATTGAACAAAGTGTTACTTGTGATCTTTAATAGCCTTAATATTGTATTCATTTATGATTAGAGTTTTGCTAGGATTAAACTATTTCTGGTTTTAAAGCTAACACGTGAAACCTGTCAAGCTTTTTTCTGCTAAATGTATTTTCCCTTTCACTTGATCTTTTAGGGCTTTCTAAATATCGACCATCGAGCTCCAGATCTTCCTTAATGCCCCAGCATTCATTAGGCTGTGACATCATGCCACCTACAAAACCCCAGTGGAGTATGGAACTGTCCCGAAAGGGAATAGGTACAATTACTTGTTTTTTGTTTTATGTTGTTTTGTCTCAAGCAAATATAAATTCAGAGTTAATTTATCAATTTAAAAAATACTGAAACGATAGAAAACTTAGTTTTCTTGCAATATATTGGTTTTATATTTTGTAGGTCTAAAGACTGTTTCAGGTTAGTGTTTATTTGTTTCAAAAGTTTGTGTTTCTGTTATAGAAAATTTGTAAATAACAACAAGAAGAAAAATAGATGAGATGAAAAATCACCCTTCATTATGCTTTTCCACACTCATTGTAATACCTGTGACTGTTCTTGCCTTACAATCAGACATCAATTTCAACACAACCCTCAGAATTGCTATCATTGTGCCTTTATATAACCCACAGATTAGCCCTTTATTTCTCACCCAATGCTCAGAATTGCTGTTTCATTCATGAAAACACAGTGCAGACATACACAACTTGCATTTAAAGTTATTCCATACAGGACTGGCAAGATGGCTCTGTAGCAAAGGTGGCTGCTGCCAAGCCTGATAACCTGAGTTTGATCCCCAGAACCCACGGGATGGGAGGAGAGAAGTAAAGTTGTTCTCTGAGCCACATGTAAACACACACACACACACACACACACACACACACGCACAGAGGTTTAGATTATCCCATAATAATTGGACTTTCCTAAGAAAGGTCAGCTCAGTTGTACTTATGTGTTTACTCCTTTAAATGATCTCGAGCTTCTTGTGTCCATTGTTGCTTCCTAAGCAAAGAGCGTACTCTAAATAAACAGCAGCTGTCAGATGCTATGAACTACCAGGAGGAAGGATTAAGTATTTGAGTGTTGAAGGAAAAGGAGTAAGAAAAAAGCCACATACGCAAGTCACTTCTGAAGGCTTTCCAAAAGTCATTAGTAAACCTTAAACATCTATGGATTTCTGCTTATGTTTCAGTGGGTGGATTTTGCTTGTATAATGTATGTTTTTGTATGATATAAACAGAAGAGTAATGTTTATTGATCTGAGGAAGGAACTTGGGGACCAACTGTGATTAATAGTAGGCTTCAGCCAAAAGCAACAGCTCAAAATGCTTTAGTGTTAAGACCACAGACTACAGCCTTTTCTGAGGTGTGTACATTTATGCAATAGATTCACACAATGTGTTTCAGAGGGAATCCAGCTGGGACTTTGGCTTGCATTTTCAGGAATGAAGGGATTGGAGATTGTTTCTTTGGCTCCTCCTCTTAACTTCCTCCTTCTTCACTTCTCTCATCTCTCATTTTGATCTTTTCCCATTCTCCTTCTCGTGTGTGTGTGTGTTCTAAACTGTGTGTATGTCTCTGGAGACTGAACACAGGGCTTCTACATGCCATTCTAAACTCCATCCCTAACCTATGTGTGCATTTGGCTTTGGTTTGGTATGATTTTGCTAATTCATTTTATCTATTAAATGTTTACTACACATGGGGAGTTGTCTACTCAACTAAAGTTATAGCTGAAGGAGTTTCAGATTTCTTAACATTAGTCTGAAAATGATTCTTTGACCTTCTCCTTAGCTATGTAAAAGTCAGCTCTGCTTTCCTAGAGTCAAGTCAGTTTCTGTTCCAAAACGAGTTTGAATACATGTGTTTGAATGTTTTAGTGATGTGGCACATCAACGGTATAAAAAGCAAATATTTAACACTTACTGTGTGTGGTTTTATATCATTGTTCTAGTATTACTTTGAAAAATACATTTTCAATTTTATTTTGTAGTTTCTTTATGGTATTGTCCAGTCTCATCATTTGGGAAGATCAGAGGAAGCTAAATACAGGACTAGAGATGGGAAATAAGGAAGCCTGGAAGTTGAGGTTTAGCTGTTAACAATGTGAGGAAGCAAGAGTACACTGGCAATATTAATTTAGAAGAGTGTGTTTTACAAATGGTAGTATTCTAAAGGGGTCTCTCTCTCTCTCTCTCTCTCTCTCTCTCTCTCTCTGTATATGTGTGTGTGTGTGTGTGTGTGTGTGTGTGTGTATTTTGAATTTCAAATATAGCTTTTTCCTAACACATCGTTACTTTGGATGAAGTAGATTTTCTAAACACAACAAAAGCTCTTTTAACAGATGACAAGCAATAGAAGTATCGACCTACTTCCTTTCTCATTTGTACATTTATTTGTGTGTACGTGTATGCTCTTACTTTACAGTGCACATGTAGCTGAGTTTGCAGGCATCAGTTCTCTCCTGCTATCACTTGTGTTCCGGGATCAGACTCAGGTTGTCAGGCTTAATGGTAAGCACTAAGTGCTGAGCCATTCTGCTGGCTGGTGTAACAGTGTCCTGTAGGAGCAGGATTCTCAGGTCTAGCTCTGGGATGTCAGAGATTCAGTGTTAGTCTAAACCAAGAAACAACAAATAAGACGGTTGTGAGGTGGAGTTCCTCTCTCCCTGTCTTCTGTCAGAGTTGGGAATGTGTGGGTGCAGGATTAGTTAGGTTCCTGAAAGAGCACAGTGGAAAGAGAAGGGACGGTCTCCCTTCGGTCTACAGACTGTAGATTGAAGAGCACATGTGGGCTTTGGGGCCATATCTAGCCGTGGTCTCTTTTATTCATTGTTGCTAAAACTTAGAAAAATTTTTGCCCTAGTTGCCTAAGAATGAATAGACATCATATAAAAATCCAGCGAGTTACAGCTTTTCGAAATATCTAAGTGAAAGGCCCTTTTAGTGGTGTTCCTTCTTTATGTTGTCTCCCCAGGTTGAGAGCTGTTGATGTAGGTCCCTTGCTTTCTCTATCTCATGAGGCGAGGTGACTTCTCAAGGACTTAGAGCCAAGAAGCAAGATGATTCTCAGGAGTAGAAATGTCTTACAGACCTCGTCTAGGAGGGATAGAAACAAAACACAGTGCTTTAAGTAAGATGGAGAAGACACACATATTCTGTTAGTAGAGTACAGTGATAAAATGCTTTTAATCACCTCCTCTTCCTTCACACACACACACACACACACACACACTCACTCACTCACTCACTCACTCACTCACTCTTCCGGGGAGGGGGGAGGATGTGGGCAGGTAAAGAAGACATTTCAGAGTTGATTTTGTGGAGGCAATAGGTCCAGCAAGCCATGGGATAACAAAGGAGCCGTGTAAGCATGGTTCCCTCCTCTTTTCCTGAGCATCCTAGAGCCTCTCCCTCCCAGTGCTGAGCTCCCTCTCCACCACTACAAGGTTGGGGGCAGCAGGACTTTCTCCTAAGCTTATTTAGTGATCGCAGGGATGAGGAGCAGAGGGGAAGGGCTTGAAAGTGGAGCAGAAGGAATTCCCTAGTGATTTCTGTGGGGAAGAGGAGAGTCCTGCAGCTGTCTCACTCAGGCTGCTGGATTATGTAATGCCTTCTTGCATAATTCAGAAAACACAATTCTGGTACTTGAAATCTTACTTTGAAATTAAAACAATTTGTTTTAAAAAGCTTGGATGCTTTCCCTAGAGATTTTTCTTTTGGAATTCAACATGAAAAAACAGACTGATTTTTTTTCTTTTTAATCTATAAATTACAATGATGTATTTCAACATCTTTTTTAAAATTTGATCTAAAGAATCAAAGAACAGAATTCTTATCTTCCCTAATAGAAACTACTACAGACTTTGTCTTAAATAGGATCATATACCTCCCTAATGGGAAAGAAGTCAATAAAATTAGTAGATTGTTCACTGTTTCTTAAGCATTCTTGTCAGATATTCTGCAAAGCTTGCAAGTTGGGCTTTTATTAAGTATCTTTATTTGTTTTACAAATGTTTAGTTGACTACAGCTTGCTTGTTTGTTCAAATTTGGTCTTAGGGAAGATTTTACGTTGGACAGAATAATTCAGAATATCTTTTGTGTAACACAAAATGGAGAAATTATGGTATTTTGAATTATGTGTTATCTCTTCCTCTACTATATCTACTATCTAAAATAGAAAAGGCATTTCATATCACCTAGGGTTTTGTCAGCTTTAGAGTGAATGCCACCGAGCCATGCTGAGCCATCTCCGTGGCTCTGGTGTTTATTTTCAGAATGCATTTGTTTAAGCCAGTGTCCACTGAAAGTACACATTGCAGTCCTCTTAACATTTATATCTTTAAATTTATATTCTAGTCCTCATCTTTTTCTCTCTCCACCCTGCAGTGAATTTAGTAAAGAAATTGTATTTTTATCTAGTTTTAAGGTATGTAATTTTGCTGTTTATTTATGGTAGAGTTAACATAATGGAGTTCTTTGTAATTTCTGTAAAATTACAGTCCTATCTAGACATGTAATTAGATTCAGGTTTATCAGTGGTGTATATTTCCATTTGGAAATACCCACTATCTGATTGAGTCTTTTCCAAGGTCAACTGTTGTGGATGTTCAGGATGTAAATGTATTAACTCATTGAAGATTACAAAGTAATGCTATTCTAATTAATCTTTCCATTTTTATTTATAGGATGGATTAGTTCTGTAAAGATAAATTTCTCTTCATTATTACTCAGTGGTGTAAGCCATATAGGAAAGTCTAGATAAATGCCTCTCTCTCTGTACAGTTCATAATTTTAAAACAATGAATGCATTGGCCAGCATCCTTTAATGGCGATCAGTTTCAGTTCATTTTTATTATCCACAATCAGTATTGAAATTGCTATATCTTTAGACATCTCTTAAGGCTGACTTCTTAGTCAGTTGGGCAGAACTCGAAGTTCCTTGCTGTTGAATCTAGTGTTCCAGGCTCATCTTATAAATATTCTGACTCAAACTGGAGCCAGCGCTTTGTCACAAGAGCCATCAGTCCTGTCACCCAGAGTCTTAAAGCTAGTTAACTTCTGTGTTCTCTTTGTCAAGAAAAATTCAAGATTTGTAGTCAAGATATCCTAATGTGAGCTATGAGACCTGCAGGTAAAGATGAGTTCACCTTTGAATTGGTTGTAGGTGTTCCCTAGGAAAGAGTAAAGCGCAAACATCCGTTTAGCCTTTGCCTCTCTGCTGGGAAGCCCAACTTCGAGGGTAACTGTTGGCTTTTCTGATTCCAAGCAGCCTGGCTGCTGTTTAGGAATGATGATGAAACCTGTACAGCTCAGGACCGACCAGAGGCTCTGAGAAGTGCAGATAGCTTAGACAATTGCCAGACTTAGTTGATGGAGAATGGCACACAATGAGCCGGGAGCCCAGTTGTTTGTGTGCCGAGAACATTGTCCCTTTGCCTGTTACCTGGCTCTGTCTCGTGAGATGAGTCTGTTTTTCTGTACTTGTAGCATGAGGAGTATACTTAATTCTTTAAGACTGAAATTAAGATCATGTCATAGCACAGTCTCATGACTGTTAATAATTTCCTGGATCAACAGATTATTAGAACTGAAGGGGGTATTTGAGGACATCAAGTCGCTTCTTGGATGAGATTCAGCACATCCTTAGGTTAACAAGACAGTCTCATCTAGAACACAGTGTCCTGGTTTTCACTTCTTGTCTTTTGTGCTGACATGACTCCTGTCTTTAGGAACATTTCCTTTCACAGCCTCCCTACTTTCCTGGGTCTTCAGAAGAGGTTCCCCTTACTTATAGATTCCCGAAACTGTCTGAACAACTAAATGGGTGTTTCATTTTCACTAAGATACCATTATCAGTAACTGAGATAGTATATTTGTGCATTAGTAATTTTCTAAGTCTAAGTGACTCAGTAAAGTACAGCCTTCCCCCATGATAGTTTAGGGCAGAGCAGTATTTGAAGGAGTTTTATTTTTATCGGCCAGTATAGATTTTAGTATATAGTGCACAGGTAGTCATTATTGTTTAATCATAATACTTGGAGAATATTAACATTCAAAGGATGATTTGCTAATACACTAGCAAAATTTTTATAGGCTACGTGGACCTAAATTAGTTGACTTCTGGCCAGGATGTTGGCAATTCTGTTGAACTTATTGGCTGTTGTATTTGGATACTGCATGAGGCTGTCCTCAGCATCCTCCTGGGATAGCTGTCCTTTTTTATTATCAACAGAAATTCATTTGGTGTTTTAATCTTGAAGGTAAAGAGCAGCCTTTGGAGATGGGTGTGCATTCCATGGTAGCGGCTCCACTCTCAGTGTTTGCTAAGGAGTCCGCCTCCTCTAGACACAGCGAGCACCATCATCATCATCACCACGAGCACAAGAAGAAGAAGAAGAAGCACAAGCACAAGCACAAGCATAAACACAAGCACGACGGCAAGGACAAGGACAAGGAGCCCTTCGCCTTCTCCAGCCCGGCCAGCGGCAGGTCTGTGCGCTCGCCTTCCCTCTCGGACTGAAGCGTCTGCAGAGCCCTCTCCAGAGTCCCGCCCAGAAGACGGTGCTACTAAAGCCTGGTCCTCCGTGGAGCATGGTGCAAGGGGGAATCAGAAGCTGGAGTGCACTGGAGTTCTGGGCATTCAGTTTCTGCTCGTTGTATTTCTGGGGTCTAAGGAGGAACTGGTTTTTTGGTTCTGGATGAACTGTTCGATCTCTTGTTTCTTCCTGAAAACACAGAGTGACTTCTTTTTACAAAAGCCTTCATGTCTCCTGCAGACCCATTCACATCTGGTCTCCTGTGGACTGTAAGGTCAGGTATGCATGGAAGCCGCTGATGGATGTCATGGGCAAAGGGGCATCAGCAGAAGGAACTGCCAGATCTGTGGTACCCAGCATTTCCATGAAGTGCTGAATAACACCACTTGGCGTTGCTGGAAAGGCAGGCTTTTCTATAGGACTCAACCCTCTTGGCTGCTCTCTGTGTAGCATTTGAAAATAAGTACCATCATTTATGAGCTAAGAATCATATATTTCCTTTTACCCTAAAGTACAGAAAGTTTGGAAAGAAATTATTTTTAAAAGCATTTAAAGTAACTATCTTTTGATAGTACATTTGGTGATTTTGATGTTGCAATTTAACAGAACAGTCAGAATCTCCATTATGCTCAAATCAAGATGTTTAAATTACATTTGTTTTGTCTTCTATTAAGTATAAAGGAATGTGTTCATATGTAAAAAAATATGTTTTGCTGAATGTGGACTTTTACACAAATAACTTGTATTTTTTCTAAAATCACCCTGTATATAAGGCAGGCATGGTACTGCATGCCTTTAAACCGAGCATTGGAGGGGTAGAGGAAGGAGGATTGTTCAAGACCAGCCTGAGATACATGAAAATCTGTATCAAAAAAGAGCAATGTAACGAAAATTACTATATATAACAAAATATGCTTTAAGAAGGTGTGTTTTGTTATTCATCGGCTTGGGCATAGATAATTGACCCACATTGGAGAATACCAGCAACAGTTTAAAAATACATGTGCAGTGTTTTGGTTTCTTATTTTGTCAGTTTGTATGGTTGGTTGTGTGTTTTGTTTTTGTTATTTTTTTGTTTTCTGAATTTACCTCTGGTAAATTTTTTTAATATCTAGTTTTTATCGTTTCCCTTGTTACTAAAATGTTTGACTAAATTCCTATGATCAGAATAAATATTTCTAAAGGGATCCAATAATGCTGGAGTTTTAAATAATAAATAACTTTTTAAGTTGAATATTCTGCCTTTGTATCACTTTATTATTTTGTAACCTTCCTGACAGGTGTGTGCACATAATGTGCCAGAGCATATTTGCAAAGAGCTTTGAACGGAGAGGGATTTGAACTGTCCCCAGTAGCAGGGTAATTTCAGTAAACGGAGTGAGGGTAAGGTCTCAGCAGAAGAAACAGTATCCTCAGAGCAAGGGTGTGTGAAGATGGATGCTACAAAGAAATCCCACCATAGCTCAGAACTGAGTATAATAAAGAATTATTTATTTAGGGGTAGACTCACAGATCACAGTTCTCTGCCTGAATGGGGAACAGGAACCAAATCCAGCAGCCAAAAGAGAGAAAGAGCGTGTGCACACAAGCTTTAGGGCTCCATTTATAGTATATGAGACTACGCCCAAGTGGGCTGGTATCTTAAAGGCTATGGGCTGAAGGAATTGCCACAACAGGTATGTACAGGATTTAGAGAGCAGTAAGCGTGACCTGGACTGAGTGTGGTCAAGTGGTGTGTATTTGAGTTGAGGTCTCACTGTGCAGCTCTGGCTCCTTGGAACTCACTGCATAGACCAGGGAAGGCTTGAACTCATAGAACTCCGTCTGTGCCTCCCAAGAGCTAGATTAGAGACGTGTACCATTTAGGCCTGTGATCAGGTATTGAAGGACCTAAATTACCCTTACCGATTCAAATTAATTGCATGTTGGCCAACTCCAATTTGTTTTGAAAAATGGAAGTTTTTATATTATAGTGTACAATAACATGGTGTACACCATAATATAAACTTTGGAACTTTGACATTTCAAAAGAATTTTTTTGTGTCCTGGCTGCAGAGAGTAATAGTAGGCAACTGCTATCTCCATAAGGCACAGTACTAGGACTTGGATTCGTCCGTGAAATCGTAAGCCAGATAATCAGTCCAGATGCTTCTCCAAAAGAACATTTTGTGGTGACTCCAAATTACTTACGCTGCTGGTTCATAATAGACAGTAAAATGGTTTCTGGATTTGAGAATTGCTAATTATACATGGTCAACATAAACTTCAGTGTTTCTCAGTCTCCTTCCCCAGAGGCATTTTTTTAAGTGTTTTGTTCTTTTGAGTGCATGCGTGCACACACAGTAGCTTTTTAAACTCATGATAACCGATGATCCATGCTTGCAGAAATTGTTTATTTTTTGTTTATTTTATGGTTTCAAAACTTTGTCATAGTAAGAGGTTTATAATTCTGATTCTAGAAGAATTCTCCTTTTGTTGTTGTTTAGAATACTTTTTATATGGTTTTGATTTTTCTTTCATCCAGAGAGAATTCACCTTGAGCTTACTCGTGAAAGGTACATAGCAATCCAGTTTTTCTTTGCTTCCCAAATGCTACTCAACACAGTGTATTCAACACTACTATTACATACTAAGTTTCTTTATAAATTCTGGTCTACTTTTAGACTTTGTGGATTTGTCTACTGTGATGGGTTTTAAATGCTAGAGCTGATCTTTATTACTTTTCAGAATGGCTTCATAGGTTTTTTTCTATTTCTTTTAGCTTGTAATTTATGTATGTAGAATAAATTTATTGTAGTCTGTACTCCTTAGCTTTTTTGTTTGTTGGTTTGTTTTTGGGGGGTTATTTGTTTGTTTGTTTTTTGAAACAGGGTTTCTCTTTGTAATCTTGGCTATCTTAACTTGCTCTGTAGACCAGGTTGGCCTTGAACTCACAGAGATCCACTTGCCTCTGCCTCCCGAGTACTGGAATTAAAGGTGTGCACCACCACCTCCTGGCATATACTCTTTAGCTTTAACAGATACTTAGATGACATTTCCACCATCACAGCCCCACCACCCTCAAAATACCCTTCACCCTGCCAGGCATGGTGGCGCACGCCTTTCATCCCAGCACTCAGGAGAAGAAGGCAGGTTAATCTCTGTGAGTCTGAGGCTAACCTGGTCTGCAGAGCAGTTTCCAAGACAGCCAGGACTACACAGAGAAACCCTGTCTTGAAAAACCAAAAGGAAGCAGGGGGGAAAACCCACGTCACCTCAAATTATGACTGATTAATTTTCTATTCTTATAATTTTACTTTTTGATAAATTACCACTAATTAATTTTCTAACCCTATAATTCTACCTTTTAATATGTATTGGATTTTTGTTGTTGTTTTTATTGAGGTATATTTTTTTCTCCACTTCCTCCTCCCTCCCATACTACCCTGTCCCATGATCCCCACGCTCCCAATTTACTCAGGAGATCTTGTCTTTTTTTACTTACCACGTAGATTAGATCCATGTATGTCCGTCCCTCTTAGGGTCCTCTTTATTCTCTAGGTTCTCTATATTGAATAATTTTTTTTAAAAGATACTCTCACTATAGCACTGGCTGTCAACCCTTTAATACAGTTCCTCATGTTGCGGTGACTCCCCAACCATAAAACTACTTTCATTGCTACTTCATAACTGTGATTTTGCTACTGTTATGAATCGTAATGCAAATATCTGTGTTTTTCAGTGGTCTTAGGTGACCCCTGAGAAAGGGTCTTTTGATCCTCAAAGGACCCATGACCCACAGGTTGAGAACCACTGTACTGCAGCCCTGTCTGACCTGGCACTCATGTAGGTCAAATTGTTTTTGTAGCTGATGTTCAGCAGTAATCTATAATACCTTAATGTGGTTATTCTTATTACTAATAATACAGTTATTTTTAGGAGTCATGATAGGGTAATTTATCATTTACAGTTCTGCAGTAGTTGTTCTTGCCTGTGAGCTCACACCTTGGAAGTAGGGCAGGAAGCTTAAGGATACTCTCGGTTACTGTAGCAGTTTGCTGACATTTTAGATCACAGAACAGAAGGGTTCTAATGGAACTCATTTATACTGTATAAATCATCTTTCTTATTGTATGAATATTTGAATATTCTTTCCTTTATACTGATTTTGTGCTTGGCTTCTGTGCTGATTGCTCATTTGCAACGTTCAAAGCCACTATTCTATAAATAATGGCAATCTTACAGCTTTTTATACTTGTAATTTCCTTTTGTGTGGCTTCTTTCTCTTGCTGAATGAGAGCAGCCGAGCTGGCCATCCGCACCTTTGGGCTGCCATTTACCTTCTCTGTTCTTGGCAGCCCTTTCTTGTGTGCTGTGGCTCTGAGTTTTACATTTTCCTTTGTTTGGGGGAAACTGGCATTTGCAGCTCTGTTTCTTGATCTTACGGGTATGATTCTTCAAAGAGCAGACAAGCTAGTTGTTGCCACCAGAGTCTCACGGACTCCTTAAAAAGGCAATGCTAATCCACACTGAAATCCTTGCTGGGGAAAATTCGTTCAGCACTCCCTACTCCTCATCCCTTATGTCTTCAGTTTTTATTGTCGGTCAGTGAAATTCCCCCAGCTCAAATGTACACTAGCACAGAGCTGTTTTCTAGCGCTGGCACCATCGGCTTTTAGTGTAGCCTTAGCGGCTTGCTTCCAAAGAATAAAATAGGGAAAAGGAAAAATCCTAAGTTTACCCTACAACCTGCTGACAGATCCTGCCTCGCCTGTCCGCGGTAAACAGCAGTGATAAGCTGTGCTGATGTGCCTTTCACGGGGCTGGAGGGATGGTTGTGAGGACCTTGGTGCAGTTCCCAGTACCCACGTGTCCCCGCAGGTAGCTCACACCTATCTGTAACTTCAGTTCCGGCCTCCTCAGGCACTGCACACGTGTGGAACACATACATACTTGCAGGCAAAATACGTGTACACATAAAAATATATAAATCTTTGGGAAAAAAATGTCTTCCACAATGTGTTGTCGGAGAGAGGCACTCTGGAATGAAAACTCGTGTTCTCAGTCTATGGAGTCTGTCTTGAGGAAAACAGAAACTGAAGTAGATAACAGTTAATCCTCAAAGCTGGGACAGTTGTCTGGAGCATGGGAGAAAGGAGGAAATTCAGGTCACCAGAGAGAAGAGCAATGCAGTATGTCTCCCGGCATGGGCCCTGCAAGAGGAAGAAGACTTTGGTGGGAAAACAGTTGAACTTTAATTCAAGTATATTCAGGAGTTCCTTTGATGTACCAGTGTGCCTGCTGTGGTCCCAGTGTTGGGGGGGTCCCTTAAAAATTTGCATATTATAGCCTGCCTTCTCTCAGATGATGTTTTTAAAAGGAGGAACTTTGAGATGTGATTAAGGCATGAGAATTGAATCTTCATGGGATTAGCCCTTTGTTTTTCAGCTTTTTAGAATTTTTAATTTATTTCATTTATTATTTATTTTACATCCTGACCCCAAGTTTCCCCTCCTCTCCTCCCATTCCCAGGCACCCTCACTTCCCCTCTGCCCCTCCCCCATCCACTCCTGTTTCTGTTCAGAAAGGGGCAGGCTTCCCGTGGTTGTCCATAAAACAAGGCATCTCAAGCTGCAGTATGGGCAAGGCAAGATTAACCTTAAGAGACCCCAGAAAGCTAGCCTGGTCTTTGATTATGGAGACACAGGAAGAAGGGCCAGCCATTAGCCAGGAAGACCCTACATGCACCTTGAATTTGAGCCTCCCAGTTTTCACAATGGGAAATAGTATGGGTTTTTTGGTTGTTTTTAAGTTACCCAGCTCCTTGTAGTAGCTGTAGCTACCTGTGTGGACTAAGTCATTTTGTTCCTTAGATTTGATAAATGTACTGTTGTAATATAAGATGTTAACAATAAGGGAAAATAGTTAAAGGCTATTTAGAAAATCTTGTGTGGTGGTTTATATCTTTAATCCCAGCACTCTGGAGACAGAGACAGGTGTATCTCTGAGTTCGGGAACAGCCTGGTCTATAGAGAGTTCCAGGACAGACAGGACTACACAGAGGAAACCCTGTCTCAAGGTGGGGGGAGGGTGTGTGTGTGTGTGTGTGTGTGTGTGTGTGTGTGTGTGCGCACACGTGCACATATGTGCATGCACTGTGGAAATTAGATAATGTCTTACAGCTTCTCCCATACCGTGTGGGTCCTCAGGATCAAAGACTTGGTGGCACAGACCTTTAGCCGTAGAGCCATGTAACGTACCTAGTCTTTCTTTGAATCTCCAGCTCCTAAATAATGACACGGAGTCTTCTTATTAAGTATGAAGGCTTGACCTCAGTTTAGGCTCGTTCACAGCTAGCTCTTAAAACTAAAATTAGCCAGGCAGTAGTGGTACACACATGCCTTTAGTTCCAGCACTCAGGAGGCACAGGTAGGCAGATCTTTGAGTTTGAGGGCTAGTGTGGTCTACAGAGTAAGTTCCAGGACAGTTAGGACTGTTATATAGAGAAACCCTGTCTTGGAAAAACAAACAAACAAACAAACAAAAAATCCAAACTTAAACTAACCCATTTCTGTTAATCTATGTTCTACTACGTGACTTGTTACCTCTCCTCAGTACCTTACGTCTGACTTCCTTCAAGTATTGCTGGCAAAATCCACCACCTCATATTCTTCCCAGAGTTCCTGTCTCTGCCCAGAAGTCCCACGTGTCCTCCTCCCTAGCCGCTGGCCTTTCAGCTCTTTATTAAACCAATCATTAGGTGCCTTAGGCAGGTGAGGAAGAACAGAGACACATCTTCACACTGAGTGCTCAAATGTCCTGCAGCAGAGCCGTCTAGCCACTCCAGTTATTTGCTCCTTCAAGTGTGACAATAATTTATATTGTCCACATCAGGACTTTATGAGAAATATTTACTCTTAGCAGAAGAATATTTGGAGAGAAATCAAAGATAGCAATGATATTGATCTAAATTTGTGAGGAGCAAATCAAAAGAACTTTGAAAGAAGAAATAAAGTTGTTAAAGAGTTTGCGGTTAGTTTTTGTCGACTTGACCCAAACTTACGCCCCCTGGGAAGAGGAAACATTAGCTGAGAAGAGTCCTTCATCAGATCGGCCTATATGCAAGCCTGTAAGGCATTTTCTTGATTAATGACTGATGTCGGAGAGCCTGGCCCACTGTAGGTCGTGCTACCCCGGGGCAGGTGGTCATGGGTTGTGTAAACAGGCTGAACAAGCTGTGGAAGGCAAGGTGGCGTATAGTGTTCCTTCCTGATCTCTACTTCAGGTTCCTGCTTGAGTTCCTGCCCTGACTTCTCTGTGGACTGTAAACTGTAAGCTGAACTAAATCTTTCCAAGTTACTTCTGGTCAGAATGTTTGTTGTAACAGAAACCTAAATAAAGCAAGAGTTACCACTCCTTAAAACTGTTGTGGGCCGGTAGATGGCTCAGCACAGGGGGCAGTGTATGTGTGTGCTTGTGTTTGGGAACTTTGGCCAGAGGTTGAGGGTGACCATTGCTCTCCACCTTACTTTTTAAAAACAGGGTTTCTAACTGAACATGGTGCTCACCATCCTAGTAAGACAGGCTGAGCAATGAAAACCAAGAC
>LOEQ01001626.1:146881-157597 GCA_001685075.1 Bramus lutescens
CCTTTGGAAAAGCAGGCAGTGCTCTTAACCTCTGAGCCATCTCTCCAGCCCCTCTTTGTCCTTTTGATAACAAGACATCCTAACAGGTGTGAGATGATGTCTTATTGTGATTTTGAATGGCATTTTCTTAATGCTTAATGACACTATTTCTTTTCATATAACTTTTGACCATTTGTGTATCTTACATGGACAAATATTTACTGATGTCTGTTACCTGGTAGTTTTGTTTTTGTTTGTTTGTTTGTTATCTTGCTATTATTGTTTGAATTCTTTATATATCTTGGATATTTCCCCTGAACCAGATGTCTGGCTTAAAAATATTTTCTCCCAGTCCATAGTTTTTTCTTTAAATTTTCTTTTCTGTGAAGAAACTTTTCAGTTTTATATAATACCTCTTGTCTTTTTGGATTTGAGTTTGCTTTATTTTTGGTTTTGTGTTTCTTGTACTCTATTGATTAAAATATTGGTTAAAAAACAAATCATTGCCCACACCAGTGTTGTGTGAGTTTTCCCACTCTGCTTTCTGATAGTCTTTCAATTTCTGACCTGTCTGAATCTTCAGCTGAATTTGATATATATGATGATATCAAGGTCCTCTTTCGTTCTTCTGCATGTAGATTCTTCCCAGTTTTCACTGCTGTGTATTGAAGAGACTGTCATTGTGTGTTCTTGGCATCTTTGTTGGAAATCTACGGACCACACATGCATACGTTTATTTCTGGATTCTCTATCCTGTCTCATTTGTTGATATGTCAAAGTTAGGTACAGATTATTCATAGCTGTGCAGTATAGTTTAAAGGGTAATGTGTTGTTGTTTGTTTTTGTTCCCCTCAGGATTGCTTTGACTGGTGGGTTTCTTTTCTGGTTGGTTCCATATGAAATTTAAGGATTGGGGAGTATTTTTTGAAAAGTAGCATTAGAATTTTGATGGTCATCATACTAAATATGTGGAGCAATCTTAGTAGTGTGAATATTTGAGCGATTAATTCTTCATATCTGTGAACATGAAATATCACCATTTATTTGTGTCTTTGGTTTCTTTCATCAATGGTTTATAGTTTTCTGTGTCCAGGTCTTTTATCTCCTTGGGTAAATTTATTGCTGAGGATCTCATTTTTGTAATAATTATAAATGAGACTTTTCTTTTGATTTCTTTTTTTGGATAGCTTATGTGTGTAGCATATGGCTAGTGTGAAGAAACAATGCTAATTGTTGATGTGTAGCCTCCACTTTTACCATGTTCACTTATTAGTTCTAATTATGCATGTGCGTACACACGTGTGTGTGTGTGTGCAGGCATGTGTCCCTACATGCATGTGCACATGAATGCATATTGATTAGAGCCTTCTCTACCTAGGCTTTAGTGAGAAGCAGTGACATTTCACTTCTGTCTTTCCTACTTGGTGCCTTCTTTCCCTTTCTTGGTGCCTCCAGCATGAACTGTGAATTCTTGTCTTGTTCTAGTCCTTAGAACAACATTTTTTTCAGTATCTCACCATTAGCTGTGGGCCTTTAGAGTATAGTGTATAGTCTTTCTATGTGTTGTGTTTTTGCTTAGAGTTTTGTGTGTGTGTGTGTGTGTGTGTGTGTGTGTGTGTGTGTGTGTATGGCACATATATGCACTGTGGAGGCCAGAGGATGGTGACAGATCCCCTTGGACTGGGGTTACAGCCTTTTATGAGCTACCTGACAAGGGTTCTGGGAACTGAATTTGGATCCTCTGGGAGAGCAAGAAGTGCTCTTAACCACTGTTCCAGTTCTCCAGCCCCTGGATGGGTTTTGTTGTTTGTTTGAAAAGATGCCAGGTTTGTGAAATTTCTTTTCTGTCTTTTGAGATGTTCGATGATCATATTGTTTCTATCTTTCATCCTACTAATGAGGTGGGTCATAAATACTTACTGAGCTGTCCGACTAGCCTGTGTTTTGGTATGTTAATTGAACATATTTTGTAATGTAATGGAATCTGGTATTTATTTTCCCATGTATCTGTGACCAAAAGAAAAAAGAAAGAAAGAAAGTGAAGTTTCATTTGTAACTAATTTCAAATAGCCTTGCTGCTGTGGGTGTAGTATCTTAAAGCATATTTTAAGGATGAGGTACCTGACTTAATTAGGGTTTTTGTTGCTGTGAAGAGACACCTTGACCATGGCATCTCTTATAAAGGAAAACATTTCATTGGAGCTGGCTTATAGTTCAGAAGTTCATTCCACTATCATCACTGCAGGACATGGAGGTGTGCAGGCAGATATGGTACTGGAGAGGTCACTGAGAGTTCTACATCTTGATCTGCAGACAACAGGACGTGAACTGCCACACTGGGCATGATTTGAGCATATATGAGACCTCAAAACCCACCTCCACGGTGACACACCTCTAACAAGGCTGCACTTACGTCAGTAAGGCCATGTGCTACTCCCTATGAGCCAAGCGTTCAAACACATGAGTCTGTGGGGTCCGTAGCTATTCAAGCCATCTTAACACTGTAGACTGCCCCTTAAAGACTGCTCTGCTTCCCAGTGAGAGCAGCATGGGACGTGCTGTGCATCTGGTATAGCACTGCCCAACACTGCACTGCACATTGACTATTTCCGGTCTCTGCCCATTGGATGCCATGCAAGTCTTTGCAACAATTGCAAACTCTCAACCTGTCTGAAATATCTGTCTCTGCATTGGGCTCATGGACGTTAAATGGGAATGGGATTAGCCTCTCAGTTTTGTCCTTCAGCCTATGAGACCTAACTACTCCTATTTCATAACTTAAATTAGCAGATTTTTGTTCCCCAAACAATCAAATCTCCCAACCTCTCCTTTCACTGCCTTCCATTCTTTTTTGTTTGTTTGTTTGTTTTTCTTTTTGAGACATTGTCTCATTATGTAGTCTTGGCTAGCCTTGAGCTAGCTATATAATCCAGACTGGTCTCAATTGTGGTGATCCTCCTGTGTCTACCTTCCAGGGGCTAAGATTCCACATGGGTCCTGCTTAGCCTTATCATGTCTGGTCATTAACCATTGTGTGCCAGGCTCTCTGTTACATGCTTTGTGTGCATTTTCTTGTTGTATCATGTGAACTCTGTGAGAGTGACTTCACCTTATAGATGATGAGAAATTGAGTGTAAAATATGTACTTAAAATCCATTCAGTATTTATCAGTTACAGTCTACATGTAGGTACAGAGATAAATTCATGAATGACACAAATACGTTTTTTTTCTTCAAGGAACTTGAGATTACATAACTAAAGAAGTAGAAAGGTCAAAAATATAAGCCAGTGACTGTTAAGTCAGTGAAAGCCTTTTCTGAGCCAGCCTGTTGACACCAGTTTAATCCCTAGAATCCATCTAAATGTAGGAGGAGGGAACCCACTCACAGAAGTTGTCCTCTGACTTCCATACACACAGCTGTGGTATTTGGACTCTCTCTCTCCTTTACACACGCATGGCAATTAAAAAATGAAATATTTTAAATAATTTTAATGCAAATATTATATTTCTAGAAGAGCACACTGCCTTCTTCTGCATAGCTTATAATCAGGAAGAATGGTGCAGTCAGCTACATTAAATTCTAATTTACAGACTATGGGAGTGTTCTGAAGGTAGCCATACCATGCAATCACTTGTGCAGGTGTTCTCTTCCTCGGGGCCGCTGGAGCCCATGTGCACAGCACCCGCTAGTCACTAAAGGGGGCACTGTCAGCTCTAGGGCACAGCCTACATGGCCTCACAGGAGCAGGAGCTGGGGCTCTTGC
This sequence comes from Bramus lutescens, assembly GCA_001685075.1. Taxonomy (NCBI): domain Eukaryota; kingdom Metazoa; phylum Chordata; class Mammalia; order Rodentia; family Cricetidae; genus Bramus; species Bramus lutescens. The sequence goes on from LOEQ01001626.1 coordinate 150,626, forward strand.
TGGGCTGCTTTCCTCTTTGCTAGCACTTGGCCTGGAGTACAGACTCCCCTCAGACACCTGCTTTGATGTGGCCGTTCCAGCGTTCAACATACCATGATTACTTCCTCTTCCTTTCCCTTTCTTCCTTCTCTCTTCCTCCCTCCTTCCACTTGTTTCTCTCTTCCACACATTCATGCAGGGTCTTTAAAAAAGTTTTCAGTTATTTATTTGATGTGTATGAGTGCTTCACCTGCATGTAAGATATGTGGACCGCATGCGTGCAGTCCCCGGAAAGGCCCGAAGAGTGTGTTGGAATCCTCGGAAATGAAGTCAACTACAGCTCAACCCACTCCTGGGAGGGAGAGATTTTCTCGATCAGATTATTTGAAGGAAGAGGGCCAGGCGTCAATGTGGACAGCACCTTCTGGCGGCAGCCCAGATGAGAGGACATGGAAGAAGGAAATTTGGCTCTTTGCCTCGCTGGCCTCGTTCTCACTGTAAGTCCCTTTCTCCTGCAGTGTTGTTTGCTCTTTTTTCTTCTTCCAGCTTCCGGTGTAGACCGAGACCAGCATTTCTCCAGGGATCTTCCAGGTCTTCAGGGCTGGATCGGGACTGCTGAAACATCCAGCCTCATGTCCAGCCTCACTGAGCAACTACTAGATCCTCAGCCTCTGCAGTGTGAGAAAGCTCTTATTGGCCTACCCGGACTGCATCCTGTAAGTCAGCCCAATAAATCCCCCTTGAATACATGTATCATTCAATCAGTTCTGTTCCTTCAGAGCCACCATGTGACTGTTAGGATCGAAACCCAGGTCCTCTGCAAGAGCAGTAAGTGCTCTCAACCACTATGTCATCTCTCTAGCCTTAGTGCATTTTTGAAAACTTGTGCTTTTCCAATGGTCAGTAAGGCAGATTCCCATCCTCAAGGGCAGTTCTAGTCGGCATTAACTCCGTTCTCCTCTTTCAAAGGCATATGCCCCCTTTAGTTTTTTCTATATGTCTATCCTTCGGTTACGGTGGTATTATGAGAAATCCTGCTAAATTAACACAGATATGCATTTACTTAAATGATAGTCTTTCATGATTGATTTGATAATTGCAAGTTTCTGATGGCAGTGTACCATTCCTGGGCTGGGTTTTGTATGAAGGAGTACCACCTAAAAGATTTCAGTACCTTTTCCCACTTTCAGCCATTGAGAAGCGTCCTCTGGATGGAGGGCTGTTTCAGTGATTCGGTACCAGACAACCTGGTAATTGCACATGTTAGATAACATGAACATAGCAGAGAAGAGGAAGTTTTCCCACAAGTTAGATGAGTCAGACATTTTCATAAACTTTTGTTATTTCTCAAGATAAACTTTTACACCAAAACATGTTACTTGGGTGTGTAGAGAGCCCTTCCCATTTGATCATGAGTCACTGAGCGCAGAGACCACACCACTACCCTGTTCATGAGGCTTGAGCTCCCTTAACCATTTAGCCACCGCGAGTCACTGCACTAAGCATGGTATCTGTATTTATTGAATTGAATGTGAAAGTAGAAGCTGGTTTTTACCAGCAAGAGCAAATAGCTTTGTAGAGAGATTGAGTCCTGTAAAATGGGGGAACCTGGGTTCTATTTCCCAGTTCTGTGAGTGTCTTGTGTTGTGGCCTCAAAGAAATTACCCAACCTCAGTGGGGCCCAAGTCTTTGGAAAATGGAAAAATCATAAGATTATTTCAAGGTGTCTTGGCAGCTGCCAAACTCCTAGAACTATTCTGTCAAGATGGATTGTAAAATCTTTACTTTGGGTTTTAAATAAAGCCTTAATTGATTTTATTTCAATTTTTGAAAAAGACATCATTAGATAGAGAAAGACTATCTGCATACACTCTGGATGTCTGGACAAGATATTGTGGAGTTGGATATGTAAGTTTTTGACTTACTGTAAACTGTTTTCTTATCTTTTTGAACACGTCCATCCTTCTCCTTGCTGCTAAGACCAGCTCACAGTACTGTCAGTTGGTTTTAGATCTTTTGCAGTCTCCACGGTCGTCAAAACTCATAGAGTTGGTAGACATCAAACCATGACTGGCGAAGGGGCATCCATAGCCCTGCTTTCAAGGAGCCTTGGCCTAGTAGTAAATGTCTCTCTCTCTCTCTCTATCTATCTCTGTCTCTGTGTGTGTTTGTGTGTGTGTGTGTGTATGTGTATAACTGAAACTTGACCCTTTGTCTGAACCCAATCATAGACCAACGAGACATCAGGGCATCCATGTTAGGTATACAGATGCCTTCTTAATTTCTCTTTTGCCAGTTGCACTTGAGCTCTGATCATTTCAAATGAAGATTTGTTCCCTCGCCCCTCTCTGAAGGCCAACAATTCACTGTATGGAATAAGCTGGCTTCACAGTGATTGCAATCCTCCTTCAGCAGCCCTCTGAGTACTGGACTTGCAGTCAATGACATGATACCTGGCTTTAGTGAACTTTTGAGACAGGCTTTCACTAGATAGCCCAGGAACTTGGAAGTCTTTTGAGCTCCCTGCCTCAGTTTCCCTCCTTCCTTAGCCTCCCTCCTGCAGAGATTATAGGTATCCAATGATTTTTTTAAGTATTATTTATTCATTTAGTCTGTGTGTGAGAGAGCGTACAGGCATGCTCATGGAGGTTAGAGGCCAGCTTTGGGGTCTGTTTTCTCTCCTGCTGCCCTGTGGAAACTAGGCATGGGTGTCAGGTCACCAGACTTGTGAGTCAATGCCTTAACATCTCCACCCCAGGAGGATCTTTAACTGTCCACATCTTAAAGCTTCTGAGTCCTGCCTCCCATGCCAGAGAGCTCTCTTGTTCTTAAAAATCCTGTGCCCAGAAAGTGGAACTAGCAGAAAACAGTGACTGATCCTATGATTTATAGACACCGCAAGGGACTATTTTTTTTTTCAATTAATTCAAAATTTTCATTTATTTTACAGTGTCCCCTCCCTCCTCTTCTCCCATCCCTTCTCCCCGCCCCCCATCCACTTCTCCTCTGTCTCCCTTCAGAAAGGGGCTTACCCCCATGGGGGTCAACAAAGCATGGTACATCAAGTTGAGGCAGGACCAAGCTCCTCCCCCTGCATCAAGGCTGGGGTGAGGCAACCCAGCATGGGAAATAGGTTTCTGATAGCCAGTTTACATGTCAGGGACAGGTCCTTGATGCCACTGCTAGGAGTCACAACAACAGACCAATTTATACAACTGTCATGTACATGCAGAGTGCCTAGGTCAGTCCCTTGCTGGTCCCTAACTGTCAATACAGAGTCAGTGAGATCACAAGAGCTCAGAGGGTCAGCTGTTTCTATGGGTTCCCTTTGTCATGACCTGCATCCCCCAGCTCATAAATCCCTCCTCAGGTGTGGGAAGTCCTTCTGTATATGTGTTGCTTTTATGGTTAATGAATAAAGAAGCTGCTTTGGGCCTTTGGCAGGGCAGAATATAGCCAGGCAGAATATAGCCAATGCAGATAAATAGAGGAATAGAAATAGGTTAATTTAAGATGTATTAGCTAGAAATATGCCTAAGTTATTGGCCAAAGAGTATTGTAATTAATATAGTTTCTGTGTGATTATTCGGGTTGGAGCAGCGGGGAAATGAACATGCGGTCTCCAACTACTATCCTCCCTCTCTTCAGTAGGATTTCCAGAGCTTGACTGTGGATCTCTGCATCTGATTCCATCAGTTACTGGCTGAAGACTCTCTGATGAAAATTAGGGTACTCACCAATCTGATTATAGTTCAGGCACCTTCTCCACTATGCTAGGAGTCTTAGCTGGGGTCATCCTATGGATTCCTGGGTGTTTCCCTAACCCCAAAATGCCCCCTCCCCTATCAGGGCATCCCTTTCATTACTCTCCCCACTCGATCCTGCCCCCAACCCACCCAACCAAATCCATCATGTTCCCACCCACCCCCAATTTACCCAGGAGATCTCATCTATTTCCCCTTCCCAGGACAATCCATGCATGGCAAGGGAGTCCTGCTGACACCGAAACACAGTCTCTGACTTTGGGAATAAATGTGCCCATTCTGCTTGTTCCATGTTACATTAGCGTCCTCTAGTGAAATGGCGATCGTGGTCATGGGTTGTTTGCTGGTTGGTTGGTTGGTTGTTACTTCAGTTGTTATTTTAATATTCCTTCTTGGCTAGGTGCAAGTTGATAGATAATCTGAGTTTCCCAGGTCTAGCCACCATGCCGCCACTGCCTTACAAGAACAGCTGTCTCTTCGTGGAGCATGTCTTCCGCTCTTGCAGAAGCGAGCGCTCTGCTCATTTTTGTGGTGAGCAAACAGACGGGGAAGCATGTGCTCTACATTATTATTAATGTAATACAGGCTTGTCCTGGCCCTGATTAAAAATCTGCTCTCCAGATACTTCTGTGCACAGAGTCATTTTGTGTGGAGTTCCAGGCTTTGCTTACCCCTTCCACCTTGCAAATATGGACGATGTCTTTCCTTGCAGTGGGGGGCATGGAGGAGAGCGCCACTCCCTGACAGTTGCGCTTCTCATTAGTAATGGCAGCTTGGGAGTGGAAAACAGAGATGTCTCTATTTCCGCCTGGCGAAAGCTCCCGACATCTTTTGAATGTCTTCCTTTGAGGGGATAGTTCACACATCAGGTTTTGATTCCCATGCCGTTAGTTTCCATTCCGAGAGGAGCCAACTATTATCCTAAAAGGTCAGTATTTGGTTTCCGGACTTAATTGAACAATCGAGTCTCATGCCTATTTTTCTTCAGCTACAAAGTTTTATTGTAAATGTCGATGTCTTTACTTCAGTATAAGAAGAAGCTTAGTACCCAAGAAGACTAAGCAGGGTGCTAGAGCTGGCCATTTCTTTACTCTTACTACACACACACACACACACACACAAATACTAATAATAACAAGTAGATGAAAATTTAAAAGACTCAAGGTTCCATCCTTAGCTTTTTTTTTAAAGGGAAAATTTCATAAGCATCACTCTTAGGAATCTGTGTGTGTGTGTGTGTGTGTGTGTGTGTGTGTGTGTCTGTCTGTCTGTCTGTTGTCTTTTTCTGTCTTTCTCTGTGTGTCCTGAGGATTGAAGGTAGGGCCTCACTCACACCAGGCAAGCTCTGTACCAGTGAGCTACATCATAGTCTCCCTTTTAATTTTTTTTTTCCATTGGGGCTGATCTCACTGCCCCTCAGTGACATCATATGTCTTTGATCTGTCTGTCTCAGGTTCCTATTTAACTGAGATCATAGGCCTATATCGTCATGCCTGGCTCCCTCTGCACTTTGGATGAGAAAGCTGACATTTTATGTGTTTCAGAGGTTCAGAGGAAACTCAAATGCCTGGGTTCTAACCCAGCCTCCACCACCGGTTGAACTGTGTGACTTTAAGGAGCTGGTTTATTCTCCTGATGCCTCACCTTTCCCTGTATGGTGGAGACAACAATGACGATAGTAGTGATGTAGCTTTTAGAGTCCCTGGACGGTATCAAGAGACTCGTTAGACCCAATGTCCAGTGAAACAGCCATAACTGCTAGAACGGGTAAGACCACAACCCCTTGAACTTTCTGAAAATTGTTCAAAGAGCATTCAGCAACCTAACAAATATTGATTCAGCAAAATCCATGTATGGAAGATCAATAAGCATCAGTGGTCCTTAGTTGAAACTCCACACAGGTGGATATGGCCAAGACACAGAGGGACAATGCCACTGGGCTCCAGTCCAGGGATGCAGTATCTCCTGAGGGAGACATTTCAAACCCCCCCCCAACTTCATTTCATAGAGGTTCACTCTTTTCCTGGGTAGTGCAGACAGGAGATTGGGGTTCTCACCTTGGTCCAGTCTCCACTCATAAGCAAGCAAACTGTTCAGATCTCTGCTCATAAAGTGCAGGTGTCCCTCCAAGAGAGAGNGTCCAGCAGCCTCAGTATCGGTGAGGAAAGGCAGCCAGGAGGGACAGGGGATGCAATGGTCTCCTCTTAGAAAATGAACTTTGACACACAGTGGGGGAAAGTTCACGCCTTTCTCTAAAACAATGAAGACTTGGTGAGAAATTAAGAGGCCGTCTGTATGCGAGTGACACATTAAAACCTCAGGCCAGCTAATCTACTAGCCAGAACTGGGGAAAGATAACAACGAAGAATGAATTCCTGAAGTGGGAGAAGAAAATCTCCTCTCAAGGGCTGGCTTCAAAAAAAAAAAAATACCTTGCTTGAATTGAATTAGGTCAAACTGTGGTGCAATTTATGTCCTAGGGAATTGTTGGAAAGGAGAGAACAGTCATCAGGCAGTTGGTGGAGCCCAACAGCTGGACTGTGATGTAATAACAAGGGACAACTGCACAGAGTCAGAAAAGGAGGCAGATAGCTCTGCTGAAGCCACGGCCATCCCAGGGTAGCAGCACATGCCAAAGGCTTTCCACAGTGGACTCAGAGCAAGGATGAGATTTCATTAAGACCAGAGCCAAGTCAGTGAACAGGTAGGAGAGGAAAAGCTGCGAAAGGTAAGAGAGCTTAGTGTCTAGGATTTCTCTTGCAGTCTAATTTACTTAAAACATCTTGTCTATAAAAGGAAAAGAAAGGGGAAGGGTGGCAAAAAGAGAGAAAGTAGCAGAGAGGTAAATTTGCAAGCAGGTGCTACAGTGTGGCTTATACATAGAAAATGTGTAACACATCTGGCCACTAATGGGCCTAAATGTCAAGATACTGGTAGCCCAGTGTTGGAGTAGAGTTCCTGTGGCCTGCAAGATGTAAGACTCTCAGCTACTACTTCTCCAGGACCACATCTGTCTGAATTCTGCTATGCTCTCTGCCATGATGATAATGGGCCGAACCTCTGAAACTGTACGGGAGCCACCCTAATTAAATGTTCTCCATTATAAGAGTTGCCATGATCATGGTGTCTCTTCACAGAAACAGAAACTTCAACTAAGACAACATCCATGATTTACAAAGAAAGAAAGAAGGAAGGAAGGAAGGAAGGAAGAAAGAAAGAAAGAAAGAAA
>LOEQ01001626.1:180395-196044 GCA_001685075.1 Bramus lutescens
AGAAGAAGAAGAAGAAGAAGAAGAAGAAGAAGAAGAAGAAGAAGAAGAAAAATGTATCTTTAAAAAGTTTAGAACTCATAGTGTCCCCAATCACTGAAGAATATTTGCTAGCATGGTAATATGTGGATCTAATTGGAGGAAAATACTGAGAGCAAATCTATATATTCCTAGAAGTCTTCAGTAAGAGAGAAAACATCACTGAGAAAATGGTGCTCATGCCGGCCAGCAATGGGCAAGATGATTGATCGTCCATGGTCCTTGTCCACACTTCCCATGGGCATCATGGGAAAGTGCAATAAAAAGGTAACCCTGAACACGTGTGCTCTGTCTAGGAGTTGTCAGTGTCATTGTCCACCAGGGTGAGTGGAGCCCATCAGTCTGCTGAGAAACGCGTGCTGGCACTGCACATAAATACTCAGCCATGAGCCTCCTGTGCCTCAGGTAGGCCTCTGACTTTCACCTCACAGATCTCAGTGAAAGAGAAAGAGCAAGCAGACATATGGAAGGATATAAAAACTGATTATAAACCAGACAGTGTGGTGCATGCCTTTAATTCCAGCACCCCGGAGGCAGAGAAAGGTAGATCTCTGAGTTCGAGGTCAGCCTGGTTTGTAGAGTGAGGTCCAGGACTGCCAGGGCTCAAAAATAAACAAACAAAAACCAAACAGCAGATAAGCCAAAAAATTAGAAAATAAAGGAAGTTTAAAGGAAAATAAAAGTAGAAGAGAATTGAAGCAAACATATCATGTTAGCAAATTTAAATGGGAATAAAATAATATTTCAAACATAAAAAATAATCATAAATTAAAGTCTACATTGCATACAATACAGAAAAGGACATTTTTGATATGTTGAACATATAGACATTAAGTAGCTCAATTCATAAAAGGGTGAAAGGCGATGTGAGTGGAGTTTAAAAGAATATTGGAGTGGGGACCAATGAGAAGGCTTGTGAGTGAAGGCTCTTGCTGCCAAGCATGACGTTCAATCTGTGGGACTCATGTGTTATGAGAGAACCGACTTCTCAAAGTGTTCTCTGATTTCCATAGGCATATAGTGGGATGAGCGCCCCCACCCACATGTATACATAGACAGACAAACACAATAAAAATGTTGGTGCGGAAGAGATTTTATGACCTCAAACCCATAGACCCTAAACTAAATAGTTATCAATATATTCATTTCCTTAACATAGTAAGGAAAGGATCCAAAGGGATAGAAGAATTGGCAAGGAAAATTGGGAAAAGGGCACATGGTTGAAAAACGTGTGAGTGCCTCTTCTTCACAGAGTTCAACGCAAGACAAAGCAAGGAGCTGAACAGTGTTTGCTCATCAGATCAGCCAACTCTTAAAAGCATGATAACAAAATGACCTGAAGGGTCCGTGGAAATACATGCAGTCATGCTGGAGTTGGAATCCAAATAGATACCTTTTTAATGGGAAAATTGAAAATAACACTCGGGTTTTAAAAGCACATAGTCTTTGATCCAGCAAGTCTGAGTTTAGTAGTTTCTCCTACAGGGACACTTCAAAGTCAAAATAATAAACAAATGAGAACAATCCAAAAATCTACCAGCCAGGGACTGGCAAAGCAGAAGATGAACAGTCTAATCTATGAGAGACCTTCAAACTATTTCAAACAATGGGGTGGAATTATATATAGACAGATGGGAATACTTAATTAAGCATTGTAATGTGAGAAAGATGTACAGCAAAGGGTATATATGTTTCCCATCATAGAAAGACTTAAGATTCATACTTGAGAAATCTGCAGCAGAGGAAAGAATTTATACTCGTTACCTTTATAGGAGAAGCACAGTCTGGGGTTAAAGAGGGGGATTTTGCTGGGCTGTAGTGGCACACACCTTTCACCCCAGCACTTGGGAGACAAAGGCAGGCAGATCTCTTGGTTTGAGGCTAGTCTCATCTACAGAGTGAGTTCCAAGATAGCCAGGACTAAAGAGAGAAATGCTGCTTTCAAAAAAACAGGAAAAAAATGGGGGGAGATTTTAATTTTATTGCACCCTCTTTTGTTGTCTGAGTGTTTTTTCTATTGTGTGTCTGCTTTTCATAATATAGGTAGGAAATACAGCAATCTCAGGTCCCTGGTCCATTGTATATTGCTACCCTTTGGGCACTCCTGGCATGGAGTCCTATGTTCAGGGACAGTTTGGCCTCCAATATTCTGAGAGTGAGAATATCCCCATTCACAAGGAAGACAGAAAAGCTGCAAACATTTGTTACCAACCTTGACTTGTACACGTTTCACATAACTGATCCGCTTAGTCAGCCACCGCTCTTCAAAGGAGGCCTTGAAACCTCATTGTGTTAATGAAGAAAACTGAAAGCCAGCAACACTATGTGAATTCCTCATAATAAATGGTGGTTTGGTCTCCACTTTGTGACTTCCTGGCTCCAAAGCCTGTGTCTGCTCCATTTTGGAACTTGTGCTCTGCAAAGGAAGGAGGTTCAAGATGAAGCAACAATTGAAGCGTTCTCTTTCCTTCTAATAACAGAGCTGGTGGGTATTGGTCTGCATGCAGGTGGGGACACGAAGAACTACCCTGCAAGCAGGGAAGGAAGCCAAGGACAGCCATGAGGGGTCCTTCCCCATTCTCCACGGAATTCACACGTTCACTCTGTCTCTCCAGAGGTCCTGGACTGGTGCACTGATTTCCTGAGCCTATATCTGTCCCTCCAAGGGCCAGCTGGGGTGACTCTGTCTTCTGGAATATCACAGGGCAGATGATGATTAGTTTTTGGCACAGATGGAAGTCAAATGTGAAACACGTGCCTGAGAGCCGTTCCTCACATGTTTCTAATCAACCAACCAGATTTCACTTGAATCTTTTATGGTTTCTCTGAATTATTAGTGAAATCGAAAGCCAAATGTAGCTTTGGACCACTCTGCGGCTGGTATAGTAGCCATCCCTTTTCCTAAGACCCTTCATCCGCTCGGTGAAAATTATTATTGTAGTAAAACCTCTCAGTCATACTTTCCAGGGGGTTGGATTTCTTAGTTTGTCACATGGATAAATGCTATGTTAGAGCCTTATATTTGGGTGTGGCTGTGCCTTGGACTGTATAAATGAGAAATCACTAACTTTATAGGCCCGGGGAGAGTCTGGAGGAACCTATGGGAATTTCCAGGTTCTCTTGCAGGTACACGTGGGGAGTGATAGACACAATGACAATGTATTAGGAGAAAGAAAGGGGATCTGGGATTATGGCTCAGCCAGTAACATACCTGCCGCATGCATGCATTGAGGGCCAACAGGAAGAGAATTCCTTACTCTCCCTGGAGCATAAACATGAGGACCGGAGTTTGGGCCCCCAGCACCCAGGTACAAAGCCAGGTGCAGGAATGCACCTCTCTAATCTAGTTATGGGATTGGGGGAAGGGCCTAGTGTTGAGATGGGCAGATCCTGGAACTCATCAGCCAGGCAATTAACTGAATTCATAGGCTCCAGCTTCAGTGAAAGACCTTATCTCAAAGCTAAGGGGAAGGGCCAGGAAGAAGACTCAGTGGGTTTGCTGCATAACCCTAGCAGCTTGAGTTCAATCCCCAGAATCCATATAGATGTGGAAGATGAGAATGAGCTCCATAATGTTGTCTTTTGATCTCTGCATACATGCTATGGCTTGTGTACCTACAGGTATACATCACATGTACACAAATGATAGTAAATAAAATTCTTCAAGCTATTTCCATTGATGGATTGATTTGAGATCGTTTCTCTGTGTTGCCCTGGCTGTCCTGGAACTCGCTCTGTAGACCAGGCTGGCCTCAAACTCAGAGATCCACTTGCCTCTACCTCCCATGTGCTGGCTAAACCACTACCAGGCTAAACTATTTTTTCTTTCCTTCCTTCCTTCTTTCCTTCCTTCCTTCCTTCCTTCCTTCCTTCCTTCCTTCCTTCNNNTTCCTTCCTTCCTTCCTTCCTTCCTTCTTTCCTTCCTTCCTTCCTTCTTTCCTTTTTCAAGGCAGGGCTTCTCTATAACTAAACTATTTTTAAAAGGTGGAGAATAATTGAGCAAGACACCCAATGTCATCCTCTACACACATAGATTCACATGACCACAGAAATGCACACACCCCTGCATACTCTGATGATAATCAATAAAAATAAAAATATAAATATAAATAAAAAATAAACAGAATGGTACTCCTGAGAATAGAAGTGGCCCAAAGACCTGGGAAATGTCAAAAGTTCAGCTGTATTGGGTTATGAGAGTTGGTGAGTCTTTATGGGTCATTTACATAACAGATACTTTCTCCCATGTGTGTATATGGTAAACTTTCTCCTTACTTGTAGTCCTGGGAAGTATGGGTGTCATTAATGTGCTATGCCAGAAACATATGAATATATTTGTATCTTTTCATAATGTCAGAATTTATTAAATAAGAATAAAAGCAATAAATTTACAAGGTTCAGTTTTTCCTATCACAGTAATTTGTCAGATAATCCAGCCTGCTTGGTGATGTGACTGAGGAAAATCTAGGTTTCTTATTACAATTTTAGTTATTCATGCTGATTCTCCTATCACACATCCCACAGCAAATCTATGTATGTAGGCATTTATGTGAATACAAAATAAATACAAGTTAGAGGCTATGGCAGAGTTCAAGAGGTCTCAGAAGTGGTCTGATTGAAGCGTGATAAAGTCTGTGTTGGTAAGAAAAGAAACCCAAAACAGCTACCAGGGAAGAAGCAATTGCTGCGGAGAGCAAGCTGGGAAAGAGTCGGGGATTCAAGAGAAGACCTAGTCAGCTGCAGAGGTGAATGGGCAGAACTAGAACCAGAGGAGAAGAACAGTCTGTCTAGGTCCGGATGGGTGCATAGTTGGACATGGAAATGTCAACCGCGTAGCCTGCTGTGGGGACCGAGCTGAGCTAAGTAAGCAAGTAGCACTCCTCCCTGGTTTCTGCTTCAGCTCTTGCTGTTGTTCCTGTCCTACCTTTCTCTGTGATGTACTGTGACCTGGAAGTGGAAGCTGAACGGGGAAGGGAAAGAACAGGGAACTTCCGAGAGTGGTAACTCAGAACAAAGAAATGGACCAGGGAGACATGGATAGTGGTTAAAAGAAAAAAAAAAAAAACAAAAAAAACAAAAAAAACAAAAAAAACAAGGGACATGTATTAAAAATGAGACCATTGCTGAGCGTGGAAACTGGGCCAGGAGAGCCGGGTGCCTGTATGGGTCATTTACATAGCACGCACACTTTCCTGTGTCTAGTTTTTCTCATGCATGTTCTGGACCCTTACCTGTATCCCTGATGGGGAGGGGTTCCCAATCTTTCTTCCCATTGACTTCTTTCATACGCTGATCCTGATGTTTTTTCTTCTCTATCACATTCGAAGCAGAAATTTGGTTTGTTGGAATTATATAGCTAGAATGTACTGAAGTGTAAGTTCTGTTCCATGCTCTACTCGCTACGCTCTACGGGAACTAGGCTGAAAATTTAAAAACACAAACATAGGCAGACACAGACCTCTGTCTGTCTGTCTGTCTGTCTGTCTGTCTGTCTGTCTGTCTGTCTGTGGGCCACAGTTACATCTTTGAGACAAGAGTGCGAAGAATGCCCACTTTATCGTGCTCAGAGGCAGTTTATATAGGGCTCTGGCCACGCCCTAACTCTCGGGATCTTTCAGCTGCAGACCCACCAGCCTGCCGTCCGGGTCTCGTGCTCAGAGCAGCTGCAGGCAGCTCTGGGCAGAGAAAAACAAGTTGTTTACAAGAAATTCAGGGTCTGGTGGTCTCCATTCCCCAACACTGAAGGGACCAGAGGGATGGCTTGGTGGTTAGCAGCACGTACGACTTTTGCTGAAGACACAGTTTGTTTCCCGGCATCCATGTTGGATGGCTCTGCTCCGTAACTCCCGGGCCAGGGGATCCAGTGCCCTCTTCTGTCCTTCTCCGGCACCTACACTCGTGTACAACTACCCACCCACGTAGATGCACATAATTAAAAATACAAATGTTCATACTGCATCTCAACTCAATTCCAAAGAAGTCTGAACCCCCTACCATACACAAGGCATGCTGGCAGTGGATGTTAAGGTGTGGTTATTGCATTTCTTTCTTACAGAAATCCGTAACTTAAACTGAACAAACCTCAAAGCAAACCATTGTCTTCTCTCAGCGCTGAGCTCAGCAGATAGAATCACCGGAGTTCCAGTTGCCGGATCGCTACAATTGCCTCCCCTGCTTCCATCTGTAATAGTGTCCTTCCATTTTGTTTGTTTCGAGACAGGGTTTCTCTGTGTGACAGCTCTGGCTGTCCTGGAACTCACTCTGTAGACCAGGCTGGCCTCAAACTCAGAGATCTGCCTGCCTCTGCCTCCCAAACGCTGGGATTAAAGTTGTGTGCCCGGCCCAGATGTTTCTTGATTCTGCATATTCATGAACAGTGTGGTCCTTCTGTGTGACAGCCTTTATTAGCTCTTGCTTGGACCTTTCCAGAAGCTTTCTCCCTAGTTCCCAGGGCTCTATGAACTCCAGCACTCATTTCCTTTACCCTATCACAGAGATTGAAAAACACACCCGAGAGGAATATTAGACTCAGGAAGACAATGAGCATTGTCTACTGTGTAGTCTTGGATGCCATGTTGGAAGAAGGTGGGCAGACCCATGCCTGAAAACACTGTAGAAAGCCCAGTGTTTTTATTTATAGACACTCAGAGCAAAGGAAAGAAGCCTGGCATGTTTAGTCTATATAATCCAAAAAGTTTTGGGCGTTTTTGTTTTTGTTGTTGTTGTTGTTTGTTTCTTTCTTTTTGTCAAGTCATGACAAATGGCCAGTTCCTAGAAATCTTTCTCCCCCCACCCCTTTTGTTTTTTGAGACAGGATTTCTCTGTGTTACAGTCCTAGCTGTCCTGGAACTAGCTCTTGTAGACCAGGCTGTCGTCGAACTCACAGAGATCTGCCTGCCTCTGCCTCTGCCTCCTGAGTGCTGGGATTAAAGGTGTGTGCCACCACCACCACCTGACTTCCCCCCCTTTTTAAAACCTCTTTTAAATTTCATTTTACATCTCAACCACAGTTCTNCCTACCCATTATCCATTTCTCCCAATTGGTAAGGGCTCCCACGAGGAGTCAACAAAGTCTGGCACATTAAGTTGGGGCAGAACCATGCCCCTCCATACTGCATTGAGGTGTCCCACCATAGGGAATGGACTCCACCAAGCTAGCTCATGCACCAGGGATAGATGCTGGTTTTACTGCCGAAATCTGATTTTCAGTATATCCTAGGAAGGCAGATAAAATCCACCTAAGAGAAGCAGACAACAGTAGGCAGTCAGAAACATGGGTTTTACTTTTTTTTAAAAAACATACTTATTTGTCCCTCCATTTATTCCTTCCATTCTTTGATCACCGGGTTATCTATTAAATATCTCAACAAAAAGTTTACAGAGTAACTCAGTACAAGCCCTGCTCTCAAAGAGCAGACAGATAAGAGGCTACAATAAGACTCCTGAAGAGGAGTTCTGCTCTGAACAGCTCACCTTGGTTTTTAAATAAGTACTGGGAGGGCCTGAGACAATGGAAGAAGGTAAGGAAGGCCGCGTTTGAGAAGAGTACAGACCTGAGCATCTAACTTACTTTGGCGAAAGGAAAGCAGAAGGAAGTGTGGGTAGTGCATCAGAATGGAGAAAGGAATTCTGTGAGGCTAACAGGAGATTTGGATGTCGACTTTAATACAAGCCGTGCATAGGGTCAGTAGATAGGAAATTCAGCAAGAGATAATAGACGCTTGTGTTGGATGACTCTAGCCCTCGCAGGGTCTTAGACAAAAGTGAGTGATGTCCTGAGCTTCTGGTTAGGGTCTTCAGCTACAGGCCCTTGTCTGTGCAGTCACCTTGAGCAGGGTACTGCTAATCTCTTCTGAGAAACTGAGGCCTTATCTTCAGGACAATGGGACACCTGCAGGGCAGGAAGCAGTAAACTGGGTGATGGGTTAGGATTTTGGGAAGGTCTCTCTGACTACAGCAAGGAAGGCTTGTCCAAGGCTCAGGGGAGGGTGATTAGGAGACCTACTCAGTGATTCAGATGAGAGAGAATGTGGCCTGAGAAGAGGAGTTAGTGGAATGCCCTGATGGATAATTGAGGGAAACTTACCAACAACCATTAAATTGCAAAGAAAGAGTTACAGTCTAGCTAAAAGCCTGCTTCCTGAGAGGCTCACAGCAGTGTGTTTAGCCGGTTGTGGTTGACTCAGTGAGGAAATAGCTGCTTTCTTATCCTACTGATTTCACTGAGGTAAAAACCATCAGACAGAATCACACACATTTCATGTTCAGTTTAATGTCTCTGGAGATATGCAAACACCTGTGAAGCTACCGCTACAGTCAAGAAGTCAAATGTCCCATCACCTCCAAAAGGGAAGCAAGGCTTTGAAGAACATAAATTTCATAAGGAGATGTCTGTCCTGAGGCTGGCAGGGGTGAGTGCCTCCTACTTCTTTGACTTGTGCCAACCTCACCTGAATCTGATGAAGACATTCCTGTGTGTAACAGCTTGTCCCACCTCCCTCCCACTGGAAGCATCTTCATGAGGGGGTTGAAGACTCTCATTCATGACACCAAAGAGCGATTCAAGCTTTCGAAGTTGTGCAATCCTATTGAGTTAATTTTTTACAAGCCCTTGGTCAGCCTGGCATGGGTGAGACATGAGCAGGTCGGGTGGAGGGGGGGAGCGGTGTAGGGAGGGAGACACGAGGCATTAGTCACTTTGCAAATGTGGATGGTGTGAGCATCTTCAACCACTAACTTGTGGGTGCTTCGTGGTTTGTCTTTGAGGAGATAAAACCCATAATGAACAAAACAATCATTTAGACTTTCTATGATTTCATAGCCAAGTTTAAATTACTGCGGGTGATTTTTATTTGGTATTTTTTGTTTGCTTTTGAAAGAGGATCTCATGAAGACCAGGCTTTCATTGAATCCACAGAGATCTATCTACCATTCTGCCTCCCTACT
The DNA here is from genome assembly GCA_001685075.1 of Bramus lutescens. Taxonomy (NCBI): domain Eukaryota; kingdom Metazoa; phylum Chordata; class Mammalia; order Rodentia; family Cricetidae; genus Bramus; species Bramus lutescens. The sequence goes on from LOEQ01001626.1 coordinate 189,378, forward strand.
GCTGGCCTGAAAGGTGTGTGACATCATACCCAGCTAAATCCATGTTATTTTTAGCTGGAAGAAATATCTTTGTCATAGTAAAACAAGATCTGTTACTAGAGTGTTCCTTAGCCAGGCGCTGGGACTCTTAGTACAGCTTTTCCTTCTCTGAGTCCCATTTTATCCTCTCAAAAAATCCTTTTAGAGTTCAAATCCTAAGTCTCTGTGAAATGTCTGGATTTTAACGTGTTGGCGTACACTAGTGTCTCAGTAACTACCTGTCACACAGACTAATGGACAGTTCAATCCTGAATGTAGGGCAAGAAGAGAAATGAGATAGGTTCATTTTCTGTAGTTGTTTGCATCAGAGATGGCTGTACATGGGGCTGCTAACCAGAGCCCATGCTTAGTGTTCCTCTCTGGGGGCTGCAGGAGAGAGGGTTAGTCATATCTGTCACCCCAGAAGAAGAGGAGGAAGGGGGTGGAACCCAATTCAGGTAAACTGCTTCACTCCGTGGTAGGTGGGTTATTGAGCAGGATCTCTTAGGTCACTAGGACGCACTCTGAAAACAAACTTTCTGAGTCAAACTCAAACTTTGCCAGGCAGTAGCTGATGCTCATCCTGTGTCGCTTCCATCTCTACCAAGAGGATGAAATAATTCCTACTTTCTAGGCACCAGAGAACAGTCATTACAGTGAAATGAGAGGCTGCACAGAGAAGTGCTTAGTTCAGACCTGGAACACTGCAAACACTTGGTATGGACTTGTGTTTCTTGTTGATTGGTCAAGCTCTTTACATATTGTCCTATGTATACTCCAATATGAAAAGGGGATAGTGATGCATTTTTAAAAAGCATTACCAATTATTATTATTGAGAAGATTTCACTACATTTTCATAGATGCTATAAATCTTGAGTTGATTTATCTAAAGCCTAAAATTGACTTACTAGCTGGGTGAGGTGATGTATACCTTTAATTCTAGCCCTCAGGAGAAAGAGCCATTTGAGACCAGTTCCAGGCCAGGCAGGGCTACACAGTGAGACCTTGTCTCAACACCAAACCAAAGCAAACTAAACAAGCAAACTTAATGGAAAGTGAGACTCAAGATGTGTTCGCTCCGTTTCCAGCATTGAATGTGATGGAAGGAGCTGAATCTCCCCGTATTTCTCCATCCCATGAGCAGAAAGAGTACACGGGCTTCCTGGACTTTTACCTGTTCACCCACATCCCTCTCCCACAAGTTCTTTATTTTCCTGCTACGCTTCCTAGGCAGCAGGCCTGAATACGGCATCCTCTACTTAGCCTTCCTGGAACATCTGCTAAATATGTCAGAAAGCAATGTTTGTATGGCTAACCCTCTCCAGGCAACCCAAAGTTAGGATAAAACCATCTCTCCGCATCAAGCAGAATGGCAAGAGGCCAAAGACGTATGGATTTTATCACCAGTGAATCAGCCAACTACTCAGAAATCTGGGGTGGGGGTAGCTGTTGTCTACTGTCGTATGTAAGCCTCGGTGTCTACTTCAAGTTACAGAAGGTAATTTAAGTTAGTGGGCCTTCACCTAGCTTCTGCTGGATCGTCTTTTCTATACAAGGCAAGGGCTGTCCAGGTTCAGCTACCCTCCCCTCTTGCTCTCCTGCCCTATTCTGTCTTCCCAGGGCTTGGGAATTTGGACAATTTACCCAGCTGCAGTAATTGTGTCTAAGGCATACTGCCTTCCAGTATCTCTACCGGGGTCCTTATTCTGTCACACACATCCTATATAAAATGGAAGCCTATGATCAAACACATCTATCCCAGAAGATGAGCTGTTGGATGATTGCATTTATAAGAAATGGTGAAGTAGGTAAATTCACAGAGATAGAGCAGTCTCTGCCAGTGGTCACCCAGGACTAGGAAGTGGGGCAACATGGGGAATGACAGCTAAGGAGTGTGGGGTTCCTTTTTGGTGCGGTGAAATGGTTCCATAATCGATCATGATGTTGGCTGTGCACCTCTTTGAACATTCCCAAGTCACTGGGTTGCACAATTTAAATCAGTGACTTACACATCATGAGTACACCTCAGTACAGTTGTTAAAACAAGCAAATAAAAACTCAAAAAGTAAAGCACACCATTTCTTGGAGAATTCATGTAGCATTTTGCTTTATTAATTTATGAATTCCATTTTTGGCTAGGTGGTCTGCTAGCCTTGAGATACAATGGGGAGAAAGCTGACCCAGGAACCATCACGACCTAGCAGAGAAAAGACGCCAGCACTGTGTGCCGTGTGCAAAGAGAGAAGGGGTCCGAGCTGAGAAGAGGAGGCTGTTTGGAGCCCAAACTCATAAGGGAGTTGAGTGGGGGAAAGGCCCTAGACCAGTGTGGTTCTCAACCTGTGGATGGCAACCCCTGAACTGCTGGAAAACACAGATATTTACAATACCATTCCTAACAGTAGCAAAATAACAGTTATAAAGTAGTGAAAAAATAACTTTATGGTTGGGAGTTACCACAACAGGAGGAACTGTATTAGAGGGATGCCGAGTGAGGCAGTTTGAGAACCACTCCCTAGACAGTTGAGTCGGATATGAGTGTTGGCAGTGGGGATGACAGTGGATGAAAGCCCGGAAGAATGAGAAAGCAGGACTCTGTTTGCAAGCTGGGAAGGTCCATCATGTGTGGAAGAAGCAAGAAGAAAATGACGGAAAGCCAAGTGGAGGTTAATGACTCCTTTCGTTCCTCTTTGGGCCTTCTGTGCCACGAAGAGGCGAGGTGAGTAGCTCTCAACGACGGCTTTTAGAAGCACCCTGACTTACCCCAGAGATAACTGTACTCAGTGCTTTTTGGCATCGGGATTTATTTTTCTTTTCCCTTCTTAGAGTTACAGATGGTTGTTTTCAAATCTGACCTGCCAGGTTAGCGTTTCCCCCGATGCATGGAACAGAGACCTTCACAAGATCTTGCTTAGATGCTACCTTGGTGGGGGCTTCAGCAGCAGCCCTTTCTCTATCCTGATTAGCTTTGTTTCCTTTACTGGCAGCCATGTTAGCTTGGTGTCACTGCGCTCTTCTAAGTTCCAGCTGCTAATTCCTCTTGACTAGTCTCTCAGCAAGAGATGCTCCAGTAATGAACCCCTGGAATTTGACTGCCTTTCTTTCAGATTTCTTCCCTCTGCCTTTTTGTGTGTGTGTCCCTAATAGAGGACAGTCTGGTTTATTGCCGAAGTTTCCTCTTAGAAAAAAACAAAGACTTGCATTTTCCACTCAGAAACAGTCATGAAAGAATAAATACAGATGGTTCTAGCCTCTCAGCATAAAGCATATACGATCAACAATGCTTTCCAAACTAGCATGGCGCTGCACTCCTGTTATCCCTGCAGCCAGGAGGTGGAGGTTACAAGAACTAGAAGTTCAAGAACATCCTTGACAACAGACTATGTTTGATGTCAGCCTCGTTTACATGTGACCCTGACTCCAAAAAGCCTGCCAGGAATATCCTGGGAACTGAAGATATGGGTACAGTACTGGCAAGGACAAGAGTTTCGGGGTTCATTACGTTCAGACAAGAGAAAACAACAGGAAAGGGGCAAGGGCCAAGAAGAGTGAGATTCTCATTACGGCATGAACCAGATGATCTGAAAGAAACAATAAAAGTGAATCAATATTTATCCCGTCATGAAGCTCCCTAGATTGGCTGTGTATGCAAAGTCTCTTTGAGGAGGTGACAAGCCCCGAATGAGAACTGGCCTTGGGACGTCTATGAGAAGGATGTTATTAGCACGCTCATATGTGTGTGTACACACATATGCATATACACGTGCATTGTTGTTGTTTCAAGGAAGAGATAGTGTAAACAATAAAGAGAAATAAGAAATCCCTTAGTAAGACATGGAATCAATGATAAGGGGATGACACATAAAGAAAATGAGCTTGTTATATAGGAAGTAGTTCAAGGAGTTTTTGTGCAGTGATAATTTTATTTATCCTTGTATGTTCAGGATCAGGGATGCAGACTGGCATTTAACACTTGTGTTAGAAATAAATCAATAGAAGAGAGAGTGCAAGGAAGAAGAGTAGCTGAATGTTTTCAAGAAAATGAATAGCAAGGGAATCCACAGCACAGAGAAGGAGAGGCGCTGCTGAGGTACAGAGAGTAGTTGGAAGAAGAGCCAAGTCTTCCTGAACAGGGACAAGAAGTAGAGTCCCCTCCTCATAGCTGGGGACTTTGCTGGGGAAGAGGAGGTTATTTGATGAAAGAAGGTCAGGTGCACATGGCTCAAGATTGCAAGGACTGCCGGAGGTTTGAACACCCAGGCAAGATTGCACACCATACAACCGTGGCAGTGCCAATAGCCATGGCTAGCGGGTTACATCCCATGTGGGTAGTTCATAGGTGATATGGAGTGGGGAGCCCAAGAAGCAAAATGATATGGAAGTCAAGAAGGAGCTCACAGACAAGAAGACAAAGGAACAAGGCCATGAATTTCCAAAGAGCTGGAGCCAGAAGACTGGGAAGCAGGGGAGAAAACAGCATGTGGGGGGGTTTCCTAGTTCCCCTGTAGTTATGCACTTGTACAAACCAGAGTGCTTTACAATTTAACAGTAGCTACCTGTTATATTGTAGACACTCCTTGAAGCGACGCTAAGGGTTTTATTTAGTCGGTTTCAACTAATGCTCATAGCATCCTCGTCTTATTGATGAGAAACTTGAGGCTGACTGAGGTTAAACACACTGCTTACATTTTTTTCTAATTAGGAAAAAGAAACTGCATCTGGCCAATAAAGCTTAAGCCCCACACTGATATAAATATTATTCTGGTTGTACAATAACATTTGACTACTGCATCCTTTTCTTGTGGGCTGATAACCCGGGGCTAGTTCTGTCAACTCATTGGGCAGTGCAGGATGAAGTCCAAGTTTCCTACAGTGACTCACGAGGCGGGTCAGAGTCCAAAGCCACACTCGCCTCTGTGGACACAGGATCCCACACCATGTGTTCCTGCTGGCCTCAACTGTTTTCGTTCTCTGAATGCAGCCGGGCAGCTTTTGTGCACCCGGCTGTCTGGGGGTGGCATGCCCTTTGACCTGACTCCTTCAAGTCCTTCAAAGTGGAGGGTCACTATCACCTGAGTCCTTCTCCAAGCCGAAGAAAAGAAGAATGTGCTGCTCTCATCTTTGCAGACCTCTATGGCATTTTATTGCACTGAATGCCTGGCAGCTGTGGACTGCTTAACCAGGGTTCCTTCTCCAAACCCATAGTTCCTGTCCCTTTGGTTCAGTGTTTTGCCACTTGGTTTCTTGTTTGTTTTTGAAACAAGGTCTCACTCTGTAACCCAGACTGGCCTCAAACCTGTGGCAATCTTCCATGCCTAGCTAAATGAGGAACTGGGCTTTTTTTTTTTTTTTCATTACTGGGAATTGAACCTTCTCAGTGTGATGCAAGTGATCCTTCATTGAGCTACATCTCCAGCCCTTACCATCTTGAGGGATCTAGAAAGAAGAAAGAAAATGGTTTTGAGTTTTGATAGTGTTGATGATGGAAATTGGTTTTACCCCAAGAACTCCTCCTGGCTTATACCTCTGAAGCCAGATCTTGTTCTCAGAGTGTCTTTTCAGTCTCTGGTAAAGGGCATAATGTCCACAAAGTTTTAAATGTGGTCAATAAATTCAAGATATCTGTGGCTATCCGTGATGCAACTGCCATTCTATTAAAACGAATTCTAATACTTTATAACTACCAAACTGAAACAATTACACAGGTGCTTTATATTAGTTTTATCATTAAGCTAAGGTGAGTCATTCAAAACAGAGGCCAAGATTTCACCCCTCTGGTTAGAAGACTGTGCGTGCATTTCTTACTTCTGTTTCTTTGTTTGTAAAATAGCAGCAAGAGTCAGGCGCCCACACACTCCAGGAGGCCAAGTGACAGCTCGATTGTGAAAATCCCTTTAAAAGTATGAAATGTTGAAGGGGTAGAAATATGGTGCTCATACTCCCCAGAGTGCTGCAGGAACTTTCTAGAATGCGTACCCCCGCTGGGTTCACCCGGAAAGGCTGGTTTAGGGACCTTACCAACATCCCAGCAGGAAAGTCCTGCCGCAAGATCTTCAGGAAACAGGAACGAATCCTAGAGAAAGAAGGGGAAATGCACACCAAACTTCACAGACTATCCTTGAAAGATGAAAAATTAACCCGGCGCCGTTGGGGGTGGAAGAGTGAATGGCGGTACTGGACGCCGGGTCTTCAACGTCCGGACACTTTTCCTTCCCTAAAGCCATTTTAGTCAAAGGTCATGTGTGTGTCCTGTCAAAGGCCAGCTTCCAATGGAATCACTGTCCCCCGGGATAGCGGCCCCCTGACTCCATCTGCCTTGGAGACATCCCAAAAGCAAACGGCCCAGCGCAAACAAGCGCAGTCAGGAGCCGCGGTCCCGGGCTCAGCTCCCAGGTCCCCGGACCACAGCCGAGGCCGTGTCCNCTGCACCGTGCAGCGAGGGCAAACCTTGCAAAGGGGCCTCCGCAGCCGCCGGAAAAATGTCCCAGGTTGGGCTGCCTTCCCGTGCCCTCAGCTGGACCGAGTTCCAGGCTCACAAACGCGGAGCTAATTTTGAGTTGTCGTTGCCAGAGTCTGTTTGGCTTTGCATACGCGTATCTCGTTTCTGGAAAACAAGCCAGTGGAAGTTGCTAAGAGGGGCTAGGGACGAGT
>LOEQ01001626.1:196115-210942 GCA_001685075.1 Bramus lutescens
TGTGAGCTCTGCCCTTCTGAGGCAGCCAGCCTCCTGGCCTTCTTGTTTATGACTTGTTGGACAAACGCTTGGCAAGGTTGGGGAACATTAAAGCCGTCTATTTCAGTAGCGTTCTCTGTGCGCCTTCCTACAATTGCCGCAAGGAGACAGACCATTTTCCGAGTGGGAAAGTCCCTTCCCTGAAGCCAGATCCCAGCATCCAGACTGCCCTTTTGTACTTTTTTATTTGAACAAGCCCTTCGGATGGATTTGGCTGCTTTGGGTTAAGAACAGAGGGCCCGGTTCTCAACTGATTACCGGTGCTTTTGGTCTGGACTTGGAAGTACCCAAGGGCAGAGCAGGTGGGCCCCAAGGAGCGGTGGTTAAAGGGTTTAGAGATGGCTGTTTTCGCTCTGGTTTCATCTTACCTGGTTAAGGAGGGAGCCTTTTCTCAATGACAAAGGGGATGAAAACAAAATGCTCAGCGGGACTCAGAAAGAGCCCTCTTCTGGGATTTGTTTACGTATTTAGCGCACGCCCCAAGTCCACCGGACTAGGAGGTTTTCTGTACTTCTTTAGGTATATTCTGAATTTATGGTCCTTTCTAGAGGCCACTTCCAGCGCTACCCAGTTTTCTTCTTGAAAGAGTGGGCGACAAGACCTCACTGTCCTTAATTCTTACCTGTCCCTTCATACCTAGTTAGGGACTTTAGTCCCCCACTCTGAAGACCACCTTTTGTTGAGGTCACCAAAGGCCCATTTGCACCAAACACTGTAGAGAATTTTAAAGTCCCTTTTCCAGGCTCTTGGGACTATTTTGAGTCGTTGGCCATTCGCTCTCTTATGTTTGGACTCTTAGATTCTGCAATACCCAACCGTTCTTGTTCTCTTCTGCCCTTTTGAAAGTCACTACTTCATGCCTTAAAGGGCCAGTATCACTTTAGACCCGTCAGTGTGTGCTCCTGTGGTCTCTTCTTGACTGTCTTCCCGTGCCGTCCTGTAGGCTACATCATCTCACCCACTGCAACAGCGTCAGCCACTGCAGACACAGATGACGGCAGTAGCAAGTCCTTTCTCCTAAGACATCTTCAGTTAGCTGTTCCACAAAGCATCTTGAAATCAACAAATTGAAAACTGAATCTGTCTTCTCAGTTCTTTCTCCCAGCTTTTGCTAATGACGTCCCCCTTGAGCTCCACACAGATGAATCACCTTAGGGGACTCGCTGTCTTCCCTGCCTTCCCTCCCTTTCTTCCCATTGGATGAAGATCCTGCACGCACCTCTTTGTTCATCTATGCACTGTCCTCTCTCCTTCCGTTCTTTTAGCTCAAGCATTCTGGTCACGGTTTTACGTTAGTCTTATTTGGGACCAGTGTCGCCCAGTCTGTGTCTTTCCCTGCACTGGTTCCTTTCCTCATTGCTGAAACAAAATACCTGGCAGTTTAAGGATGGAGGATTTATTTCAGCTCACTGTTGAGGAGATAATGTCCATTATAATGGGAAGGCGGGTGATGGGTGGGTGGTTGCATTGCATATTATAATTAGGAAGCCCAGTGGGGGTTGGGGTCATGTTAAAGCTAAATACTAGCACTCAGCTAGATTTTTCTTTTCCCCTCTTCAGTCTGGGACCACAGCCCATAGGATAGTGCCACTCATATTCAGGGTGGGTAGGTGGGTTTTCCTTCCTCTCTGGAGACACACTCATAGACATCCATAGATGTGTCTTTTAGATGATCCTAAACTCAATCAACTTAATCATACCGCCTTATCTTCATACTGTGACAGGAAGTGTTCCTAAAATGCAATACGGTCATAGGCATGCTTTTGGAGATGTCTGTAGTGAAGTTTTGTATTTGCCTTCTAAGAACCATGTTGGTATGTACAGATTCTCCACAAGTTGCCTTTCACCTTCCTCCCTGCTCTCCTACATTATCGCTCACGCCCTATCCATATTTCACAAACTATTTTGCACATTTTTCACACACTGTACACAAAATGGGCTTATTAGAATATTCCCTCCCAGGTCAGTATCTAGTTCACTTTTTTAAAAAAAATGATTCATCTGATAGCCACCTTTTCTTGGAAACTTCCCAGACCATCTAACTGCTCCTCTTCCAGAATGGGTTAAGCAACCTTGCCATGTTCTCCCAACACTTCCTTTTCTCCCATTATCAACCCTTACCATTCTTTATTGCCGAGTTCTAGTCATCTGCCCCTCGGTAGGCAGTAAATGCCTACAGGATACAGAACATTTGCTTCTGTCTCAGTATTACTTTTGTCCTAGGATCTTTAGGGCCTGGTGCCCAGCGTTTCAGCTGGAATGCTTCATGAATTCTTGTGATTGATTTTTCTTTCCTGCATGTCCTTTCTTTTCCCCTCCCATCTCATCTTCTCTCTCCTTCCTTCCTCCCCCTCTCCTTTCCTCTCTTCTCCTCCCTTTTCCTCCCCTTCCCTCTCCATCTTTCCTCCCTTCTCCTCTCCCTTTACCCCTCTCTGGGTCTCATGTATCCCAGACTGGCTTCAAACTTGCAGTAAAGATGATGGACTTCTGATCCCCCAGTCTCTATGTCCTGACTGCTGGGCTCACATATGTGCATCACCACACTTAGTTTTCTGTAATACTGGAGATGGAACCCAGGGCTTCATGCTTGCTAGGCAAGGACTTTGCCAGCTGAGCTGTATTCACTAGCCCCAGAATTCTTGTGAATTCCTTGTAGAAAAGAAAAAGTAAAAGAAGTGTCTGTGTCACACATGCCATAGTGTCTGTCTGTCTGTGTACATAGGAGAACAACTTGGCAGAGTCAGTTCTTTCCTCCATTCTCACATGGGTCCTGGGGCTTGAACTCCTAGCATCAGGCTTGTGTAGTAAGTACTGTTATTCATGGATCCATCTTGCCAGCAGCTAATTTGTGAATTCTTATGCAGTGCTTAGGAATGGTATTCTGGTCAGGCACTGGATCAGATGACAGAGATACAACAGCTTATGTGAGGCTTTTCTGAGATACCATAGGGTAAAGAATAAAGATTCACAGCCCATTATTTTTACAAGAAGGGTTTAGAATTTCTAGGTATCTGAGGTCTCTACTGTGTGATCCACGTCTGAATGGGGAGGCTTTTCCTACCCAGATTCTATCCTATCCATCTCTAGGCATGAAAGACTTCAGTAGTTTTTCCTCTGTTGACCATGAAAGCAAAGACATTCTCCTCTTTGGGCTGTAGTCCAGCCGGAGACAAGGACATCAAGAGAGATGGTACTTGAGGCTCAGAATGGCCAGGGAGGAAGAACTCCAAGAGTGCTCTACAGAATGATGGAGACTTCGGGAGGCTGCAAGAGAGGAAATGTGGTTCTGATTTTCCAAAGAGAGAACTATGCATTTGGAAACTCTGAGAGGTGAGCGGTGATTGCATTCTATAGGGAGTTATTTAGACTTTAAGCTGTTCTTAAGCTCTTTGGGGCCATGGTTCTTTTGAGGTTTGGATGCACATTAGTCTTCTTAGAAAAAAATGCACAAAAGACTACACACAGCATTTTGCATAAACTTTTAGGGGGTTCATCCAAGTCTGTCCTTCAATACCCTTGAGTTGTTCAGGACTTCTAACTAGAATATATTTAATCAAAGGGCTAATTAATTCAGTGGATATTTGGGAGAAGGGAGGAGGTGGTGGTTAGGAGCCAGCATAATCAAATTATGCATGTTTTCTGTTTAGAGAGGATCCTGTGTAATGTGTGCTAATGACCATGAATTTGGAGTCATAGGACCTGGGCTCACGTCTCTACTCTGGCAATCACTAGTTGTATAACTTTCTCTCTGAATGGTCATTTCATTTAAAAGGCTAGCTAGAATTTTAGCTAAAATGAAGCATTTGAAAACCATGTGGACTCTGCTCTACTTAAAACTAAGAAGGGGTGGTTGGAAGAAGAGGAGGATTAAGGAGGGAGGAAGATGAAGGGGTGCATATGTACAAGTGACAAGATAGAGAAAGGAACAGACAAGAACAGTTCAGGAGAGAAGTGGTGGCTTCGTGTAGTTAATGTTTAGGGATTTAATCTGGCCGTGAAATCAATAGCAAGGTGTTGCTTCTAAAATTAAAGTTAGGTTGTATGAAAAGAAGGCCAGAGTATCAAACATAGATGACAGTTATTGTTCTCTGTATCCTTCAACCTTTAGAACATTGCATCTCGATTTGAATGTTACCCATTAAGTTATTAGCCATTACTGTCTGAACACCCACTGTGATCATTCACTGTGTTGTAAAAGCAGACCAGATCACATGGAGTTTGCAAAGTAAAGATGTTCTGGGCAAGGAACAAGTGACTTTAATTTGATGTTATACTTTGACAGAGGAAAGTGAAGTTCCCATGGAACTACATAAGAAGGAGATTTAATCCAGACTTAATGGGACAGGGTAAACTATAGAATTGATATCAGTCTACACTGAGACTGAATGGCTGAGTAGGGACAAGCAAGGCGAAGGCGACAGAGGAAAGCCAGTTTCAAGCCAACGTACCCTCAACAGGCTGAGAGCCAGGGAGCAGTCAAGAAACTAAAAGAAAGGACTCAAGGAGGTAGAGGATGAGGACACTGGGCTAGGGGGGCAGCGTGGGATGCAATTAATGGTTAGGAAAATGGGAGTCAGTGAAGGTTGTAAGCAAGGCAGCGCCATAATCTGCTTTATGTCTTGGGAAGTCTACAGAATGGACAATAGGCTGAATGAAATAAAAGGAAGATGATGAAGGAGATGACGGTGATTATGATGATGGCAGGGGTGGGCACATTGGAGGAACGGTAGTATGTAATCAAGGAGAGATGCTGGCCCCAACCAAGAGGTGGGTCGTTGAAAAGCTCTGCTGGAGACAAAGTGAGGGAGTGCAGACTGCAGAGATTCTGTCAGAATGATGGATAAGGTCCAGTTAACGTGTAGAAAAGAAGATACAGAAGGTCACCACACCAGTCTTTGTGTCTTTCATTTTGGTGAGGAAGGGCAATTAGCACTGCCTGCCTTTGAAATGACAGGACTGGGCCATGTAGTGGGGGATACAGGATACTAAATTCAAAACATTTGCTAAATAATTTTCTGACAGGCTTTCTGAGGCAACAAGTTCTTTGCTACTCAACGATTTGAAAAAAAGTGAGAGAATCAGGGGTAAGGCTAGGCAGGCTGGAGGGCACTGGTGCGTCTCTTCTTACTCAAGATTCCAAAATTGTGTATGGAGTTCAAACAGCTGAGCTTGGCACTCACAGCCCGTTGTGATCCAGACTGAGCTAGGCGCCCGCCGTGTGCCCTGATTTCCTGCTGCAGTTCTAGAACGTGACTGACTGTTTCTACCTCGCAGCTGGCACGTACAAAAGATTCCTCATGTCAACCATACATTCTGTGATCATCCATCTCCTGGGCAGATGTGCATGCTTAATTTCCCGATATATATTTTTAGAAAGCCCATGAGTTACTCCATGTTTACTATTTGTTACTCCCAGAGTAGACTGGCATTTCAGTGCCACTGTGTTTACCCACGTCACTTCCCAGACCAGGAATAAATAGCCTTCCTTCCTGAATCCTATGTCCTCACCGAAAATACACTGCTTCCTCAAGTCCTAACCTGATTTACTCCACGCTCTCTATCAAGAAGCTGTTGCTCCTCTTCCCCCCTTTACCCTCCTCCACTCCCGCTAGTTCGCTTCTTCCTCCTCCTTCATCTCCTCATCCTTCTCCTCCTCCTCCTCCTCCTTCTTAAGCCTATTGAAACACGGTCAGTCGCATTATATTGCTGACAATTATTTTTATATTTACTTAAGCTACTTTTCTAATTATTCTCCTCTAGAAGTCTAGTACTACAACCTGTGATCAGTTTCACAACCCAGTGGAGTGAGCAGCGATTTGTCTAAGGCAAGCCTTTCACTGGGAAAGTTTGGCTTATTAAAAATTGCTATGTTCGGTTGGAGAGATGGCCCAGCACTTAAGAGGACCGGTTGTTCTTGTGGAGGACCTGAGTTGGGTTCCTAGCATCTGTATGGCAGCTTATGATCATCAGTAACTCAGGTTCTGGCATATTCAGTGCCCTTTTCTGACCTCCACAGACACCAGGCACACATGTGGTACACATAGATATACACAGGCAAAAACCGCACACACACAAAATACAATAAGTACATCTAAAAATAGTCATATTTTATTATATAGGCAATACATGCATTGTCTAGAAAGAGCTGAGTGAAAGAAAATATAAAGAAGCCAAGAAAACAGTCTAAAGTCATATTGTCCAGAGATAAGCATCTGGACACAGGGGTGAACAGCCCCTTCTGTACTGTCTTGTGCACCTTCTATCTTAAAATTGGAGTCAGGCTTATCTTCCTGTAACCCGTTTGGCCCCTAAGAACAAACCTGGGCCATTACGAGTTCTTCACAAATGTGATCTTTGACGACTGAGATTGCCCCTCATTCTGTAGTTATCTCATGATTTCCTTAGTGAATTTCCACAGCTGGGCATTAGACGATGTGCAGGTTTTGTGTGTTTGTTTTCGATGCAGCATGTCATGCTATGATCAGCTCCCGAAAACATGCTCCTCTGCAACCATTCTGCATGAAACACCGACGGTCTCTAAGATGACAAGATCTAGCTAACGACTGAAGAGGGCATGCTGAGTCATTAAGGAAACACAAGGTTTTAAAAAAGCCCCTCTAACTTATTTTTCTCATTTTTATTTTGGAAGTTTTTTAGCTTATTTATTTTGTTATATATTGTTACCTATAAGAGTTTCTGCACCTGTATTTTTATACCCATGGCTTAATGAAGGCATCTTATCTGGAAATATGTCAACAACCTGTGGACTTTGGAAGGAAGGGATTGACAACTAATAAATTGTATGAACAAATAATTGAATTTGAAGCCCAGACACTTTGGTGACCGAATACTGTGAGATGCATTACTGCTTATGAGCTGAATATAAGAGGAAATGAAGACAGAGAGATGCAGCAGAATGAAGGTAATTCTCTGGAAAGGTGGACACTGGCCAGTGTTTTGGTGTTTGGAAAAGGTGGAAGGCCATGGACTTGGATCCTTATTCTAAAGTAAATAATCAATCATTTTGGAAACTCAGTAAGCAAGAACATTTCTATTGTGGAGGAGAATGCTTTCATCAGAGGAGAAACAGACCTTGTTTGGAAAGTACTGAGAATTTGTGTGGTCACTTCAACAGACTTAAGGAAAGGCATTATTACAGATTGAATTGTATCCCATTCTCCAAGTTTATGTGTTGGGTCATAGACCCTTAGAAAGGGAGGAAGACGATCTGAAGAGGCCCATGGGAAGGGAGGCTTGGTAAGCCTGGGGTGACCTCAGAAGAAACCAGCCTTCTGATTGACACTTGACTCTTAGACTACCAGTTTTTGGGATGTGTGTCAATACAAATGTGTTGTTTCAGCCACTTTCTATTAATTAATTAAGTAAATAAAAAGGTATAATTTTTAAAGGTCATTTTCATTCCCACTAGCCTTTTCCATTCCTCCTTCTCTCTTACTCAGACACTTCTTCTTCCTAACAAATACCCTCCCACCTTCAACTCCTCCCCACTTTTCTTGATGCACAGAGTTCAACTGTTATTGCTTGCATGAGCACGAACTGGGACTTATTCCCTGGAGCAAGGACAACTTAGCAGTGGCTGTACCACCAAAGAAAATTGACACGCTACCCCAGCACCTATTAGCTGCCCCTTGTCCCTTAGTGAGGGGTGGCCATCTGGAGACCCTTCCCCATGCACCATTAAGTAGTGGTGGGCACAGTCTGTGCAGGTTAGCACAGCGGCCATGAGTTCAAGACTGTGCTATCTGTGTCATGTCTACCAGACACCTTTCTATAGCCCTCTTCTCCAACCTCTGGCTCCTGCACTTTCCAACCCCCCTTTCCAGACATTATCTGAGCCTTGGGGGAGTGATAGAGATGTCCTGTTAGAGTCAGGCACTCCGAAGTCGCTGTCTTCTCAAGCTTAGTGTGATCTCTCTCTGTGGTAGTTCGCTATGGCACCTGCGGATGATCAATGCACACTTTATGATATCATCCCACCCTGAGTGTGTTTCGTCTTTTAATACTCAACAACATCTCCCCAGAGATCCCGCTGTTGCAAATGGGACCATGTGATGACAGGGTTTTGTGGCTGGCAACCGTAAAGACGCTTTATCTCCACAGCTGCTTTTGAACTTGACAGTGTTTGCAACAAGACTTCTTTCTTCTCCACTCAAAGGCTTTGCTGCCTGACAGAATAGGGCTCTCTCAGTATACAGTTTGAGTACTGACAAAGCCAACAGTATAACTTTAGCTATATTGGATATAATCGAGTTTTTCCATCATTAATACTGTTTGCATATTAATTCAACACAGTGACACGAGGTGCCTAACATTTTCCTGGAAGCTGCCTGACTTTAATCAGCAGGAACAAATACAAGATTATTGCCCTTTTTCCTTGGGCGACCTAAGCTTGTTCTTGGCACCCATGAGTGTGAAACGCTGGGTTGTCTCACAGTGTTTCAGTGGCTTCTACCCAGGGGAGTTATTAGTTCTGAACCTTAGGGTTAAGTCCGTAAGAATGCAATTCCTTTCCCTCCTACAAGAGCAAAATGTTGCTCCTGTTGATTATCTCCATTGTGGGATGAAAACCAGAGTTTTCAAAATGGTCTGCCATAGTGATCTATGGATAAGATATCAGATTTAGTGAAAACAAAACATATAAAAACAAAATCTCAAAATGATCCAGTTTATTTCAATATAAATAATGACTACTTTTATGTGATATTTTTCTAGTATTAAAAAGACTAAAAACAAATAATGTCATCTTGAAATTTGCAGGCAAATGGATGGAGCTAGAAAGCATCATTTTGAGTAAGGTAACTCAGACCCAGAAAGACAATTATCATATGTACTCACTCATAAGTGGTTTTTAAACATAAAGCAAAGAAAACCAGCCTACAAATCACAATCCCAGAGGACCTAAACAACAATGAGGACTCTAAGAGAAACAAACATGGATCTAATCTACATGGGAAGTGGAAAAAGACAAGATCTCCTGAGTAAATTGGGAACATAGGGACTTTGGGAGAGGGTTGAAGGGGGGGGAGAGGCAGGGAGGGGAGCAGAGAAAAATGTAGGGCTCAATAAAAATCAATAAAAAAATATAAGAAATACTAAAAAATGTATCTAGAAACTTTATCTGAAAGGAACTAGGGAGGATAGACATGCTTCAATATGTCAATATTTCATAAGTCTATATGAAAATTATATATTTATTTTAGTAACACTTCAGAGGCTATTGACAAGATTGAGTGTCTTCAGTATTGGTCAGAGCTTTAATTTGCTTTTTATAAAACCCAGTTTGGAAGCACGAGAATTACACTCGAGCTAGCTAATTTTGATGACTTGTCTTCTAGGGGTCATGCAAAGCCCTTGTATCAGTTATCACATATGGTCTTCAAAGCCAAGGCTTGGCAGGGCTGGAGAGATGGGATCATAGTGAGGAGGACTTGCTGCTTTTGCAACCATTCAGGGTTCCATTTCTAGAACCCACAAAGTGATCCTCATCCTCTTGTGATGCCAGATGTGAGTTCCAGGGGATCCTGTGCTTTCTTCTGATCTCCATTTACTTTCTAAATTGCCACTAATATATATTACACATAATACATAATAATATAATGTGCGTGCAGACACATAATACATACATATATGCATTATGTGTATAATACATATACAAATCTAGTTTTACTTATTGGCTTGTTTTTTTTTTAATCACTGAATCAAAGTTTATTACACATACAAAGGACAGAAAAAAGAAAAAGAAGAAGCTCTCACAAAGTCAAGGGACTAGATGGACAGTGTAGAGTGGTCGGTCAGCATGCATGGTATCCTAGGTTCAATCCCCAGCACCACATAAAAAGGTTTAGAATCATCACACTTTAGAAGTGGATACAAGAATGATCAGGAGCTGGGTGGTGGTGGCGCACGCCTTTAATCCCAGCACTCAGGAGGGAGAGGCAGGTGGATCTCTGTGAGTTNGGCAGGGAGGGGAGCAGAGAAAAATGTAGGGCTCAATAAAAATCAATAAAAAAATATAAGAAATACTAAAAAATGTATCTAGAAACTTTATCTGAAAGGAACTAGGGAGGATAGACATGCTTCAATATGTCAATATTTCATAAGTCTATATGAAAATTATATATTTATTTTAGTAACACTTCAGAGGCTATTGACAAGATTGAGTGTCTTCAGTATTGGTCAGAGCTTTAATTTGCTTTTTATAAAACCCAGTTTGGAAGCACGAGAATTACACTCGAGCTAGCTAATTTTGATGACTTGTCTTCTAGGGGTCATGCAAAGCCCTTGTATCAGTTATCACATATGGTCTTCAAAGCCAAGGCTTGGCAGGGCTGGAGAGATGGGATCATAGTGAGGAGGACTTGCTGCTTTTGCAACCATTCAGGGTTCCATTTCTAGAACCCACAAAGTGATCCTCATCCTCTTGTGATGCCAGATGTGAGTTCCAGGGGATCCTGTGCTTTCTTCTGATCTCCATTTACTTTCTAAATTGCCACTAATATATATTACACATAATACATAATAATATAATGTGCGTGCAGACACATAATACATACATATATGCATTATGTGTATAATACATATACAAATCTAGTTTTACTTATTGGCTTGTTTTTTTTTTAATCACTGAATCAAAGTTTATTACACATACAAAGGACAGAAAAAAGAAAAAGAAGAAGCTCTCACAAAGTCAAGGGACTAGATGGACAGTGTAGAGTGGTCGGTCAGCATGCATGGTATCCTAGGTTCAATCCCCAGCACCACATAAAAAGGTTTAGAATCATCACACTTTAGAAGTGGATACAAGAATGATCAGGAGCTGGGTGGTGGTGGCGCACGCCTTTAATCCCAGCACTCAGGAGGGAGAGGCAGGTGGATCTCTGTGAGTTTGAGGCCAGCCTGGCCTACAAGAGCTAATTCCAGGACAGGCTCCAAAGCTACAGAGAAACCCTGTTTTGAAAAATCCAAAGAAACAAACAAACAAACAAACCAAAAAACAAAACAGAAAAACCAAAAAAACCCAAAAACGATGACCAGGAGTTCAAGATCATCCTCAGCAACATGAAGAGTTCAAGGCCAGCTTTGGATACAAGAGATTCACCCTATTTAGTTGGGAGGAGGAAAGAGATTAAGGGAATATCCAAGAGATAAGAGAGGATAATGGGGTATGAATATGATTGAAATACATTATATATAGGTATGAGGATGTTGTTATGAAATTTATTATTATGAATAATTAACATGCCTATAAAGACATTTAATGAAGTAATGTCAGGTATCATCTCACAACTGTAATTCCAACTCTTGGAAGACTGATGCCGGGGATTGTCATGAGTCAATCTAGGTTACAAAGAGAGACTTCTTCTCAAACAAGCAAACAAAAATACAAACGAGAAAATAAGGGGCCTGGAAAGACGAGTCAACAGTTAAGAGCAATGGCTGCTCAACCCAAAGACCCAGGTCCAATTCTCGGCACTTACATGACTGGTCACGCTCCAGTTTTATGAGATCCCATGCCCTCTTCTGGCTTCCAGGCATCAGGCAAATACAGAGTGCCCAGACATGCAAGCTGCCTTACAATAAAACACTAAAAAAATTAGAGAAAGTAACATCTAGAATGGTGAATCTAACATATTAGCTGCACCAGAGTTTCTGATTTAGAAATTCTGCTGTGGGGTTGAGTCTATATTTCTAGTTAGTTCCCGCATAATAATTCCCATGCTGCTGATTCGGGGATCTAAACAAAGTTGTCTACCTGTCTATGTACCCATTTACAAACTTTCTTTTTTTATGTGACAATATTGCTTTTCTTTAAAAATATTTTATTACATTTATTGAAGATGTTGTTGTTATTCTGATGTATAGAGTGAATGAAATGGACACCTAATTGGTTTGTAACTTCGGAAAGATTCTCAGTAAACCTTAAAACTCACAGTGAAGTTCACTGAATTCCAAAGTGTCTGCTCATACTATATCATCAAGGTAGAGTGTACATTTAATTTGTCCTTCTTGGACTAAGCAATGAGGAAACTAATTCGCGATTTCTGATTAAACCTGCATCCATCCCAAAGACACATCTGATGGAATGGAATGGTGGCTAAGTACTCAGGCTGTACAGGCACACTGTTTAAATCACAGCTCTGTCACTTGATTTTTTTTCTGTATCTGCTTGCTCCCCCCATAAATTAGAGATGATAATAGTACTACCATTTGCATGATTAAATGAGATCATATCTCAAAAGAAGTTCATGAGTACTGGACATAAAATACAGAAGACGTGCTAAATTTATTTCAAATCACTGTTATTTTGAATTATCATTTCAACTTTTTATATTTTAAAATTTTATTTTATGTGCATGAATATTTTGTGTGCATGTATGTCTATGTATCATGTATGTGCCTGGTGTCCATGGTGGCCAGGAGAGGGCATCAGATTCCCCAGAACTGCAGTTACAGATAGTACCCAAAGCACCTCCCAGAGTTGCCAGTCAGAGTAACTCAACCACGAAGTTCACAGAACACATAGGTGCTGTCTGTGGAGTAACGGATGAGCAAGGAGACTCTTCCGCTTCTTTACAAGACATGACTTGGGCTTGACCACATCTTTTAGTCTTGTGGCTGGTCACAGGTGCCCAGAAAAGGCCTGCTGTGAAGTACTGCCGGCCTTCACGCACTGCCGGCTGGGCCTGGGCCTTTCCTTGCTGTCATCTTTGATATTTAGAGTCTCAATATTCACTCCCAGAGCCTCCAGACTGACTAAAGATGCCACCAGAGCTGCCTGAGAGCAGCCCACTTGCACAACGCAAGATAAGCCACCGTCTTTATTCTTTAGCTTGGTGATGAGAATAGGAGGAGCCATGGGCTTGTTTTGATATTCCTCCTCCTCCTTTGTGCTGGGAATAGTAGTGGTTATATGTTGTGTGTGCCACTATTCTACCTTCATCTCTGTGGCTGTGCTCAAATATCCTGACATAAAGCAGCTTAGGGGAAGAAGTTGGTTTTTTTAGCTTACAATTCCAGATTGCAGACCATTGTTATAAGGGAGTCACAGAGGTGGGAGCTGGCCCCAGCACAGGGAGAAATGAGTGTGCCTGCTTGCTTACAGTCAGCTAGCTTTCTTCATTTAAAAAAAGATTTAGTTTGTTTTATATGTGTGTGTGTGTTATATAGATGTATGCATGTATATACATACATATATATGAATATTTCTTCTGCATGTATTTATGTGTACCATGTGTGTGCCCACCACAGAGGTCAGAATAGAAGATCAAATCCCCTGGCTCTGGAGTTACTGACAGTTGTAAACGACCATGTGGTTTACATGTGGGGGCTGGGATCTAATCCCAATTTTCTGTTCCTACGACAGTGCTCTTAAACGCCGAATTATCTCTTAAGCCCCAGCTTCCTTCTCTCTTATATGGTTCAGGGCCCATCCTAAGGAATGGTGCTGCTCACAGTGGACTGAGTCAATTAACAAGCAGCATGATCCCGCCCACCCCAACCCCAGACTTGCCCACAGGCCAATATGATTTAGTTAATTCCTCCTCAGTTGCGACTCTTTTCCCAGATGATTCTAGGTTGTGCAAATTGACATGTAAAGCCAAAATCACAAAAAAAGAAACAAAAAAAAACCCACATTGTTTTTTCTGAGATGACTGGGAGACATGGTTGTTCCCAAAGAAGGATGGGCACGGAAGCCTTGGGACATTGTTTATGAACTGTCACAAGGATAATTAGTAGAAAGTGACTTAAGTCCCAGTCGTGATGACTGGAGGCACTGCTGAAATGAAGCAGAAGCAGGACGTTTGCATGGTTCAGATTCCTCAGAACAGGAATAAGAAAATAGCATTATTTTCTGAGATTAGGCTCAGCTTTCCTCTTGGATCTAGAAAATTCTTGAAAGCTGTGGGCTTAGTGCAGGGATGAACAGGCTAGAGAGATGGGGAAGCAGTCTGCAGTGAGGCACAAGGACTATATTAGTGCAGGGGTGAATGGGCTAGAGAGACGGGGAGCAGTCTGCAGTGAGGCACAAAAACTATATTAGTGCAGGGGTGAATGGGCTAGAGAGACGGGGGAGCAGTCTGCAGTGAGGCACAAGGACTATATTAGTGCAGGGGTGAACGGGCTAGAGAGACGGGGAGCAGTCTGCAGAGAGGCACAAAAACTATATTAGTGCAGGGGTGAACGGACTAGAGAGATGGGGGAGCAGTCTGCAGTGAGGCATAAGGACTATATTAGTGCAGGGGTGAATGCACTAGAGAGACGGGGGAGCAGTCTGCAGGGAGGCAAGAGGACTAATGCTAGTTTTTTTTGGTGTGATAAACACCAGGACCAAGAGTGACTTAGAAAAGAAAGAGTTCATTCTGGTGTATGGTTGCAGAAGGATGAATCTGTAGTGGTGGAGAGGCACGGCGACAAGTGGGAGACATGTGGTCCAAAACAGAAAGCTGAGGAGGTCACATCCTCAGTCATATCAGGAAAGAGAGAGAAAACTGAAGATGGGGGAGATCTTAAGCTCTCAAATCCTGAAGTCCCCAGTGTCACACTTCCTTCAGCAAGGCTGCATCCCCTAAATTTCTCCAAACAGTGCCACCAACTGGGGAGCAAATATTTCAATGCCAGAGCCTATGGGAGACATTCTCATTTAAACTGATACAGGGTGAAGGACGGACAGTTCCCTGATTCCTTTTCTTGTGTGCCTCAACTCTACATTTTCTTTCCTCCTCCTCCTCCTCCTCCTCCTCCTCCTTCTTCTTCTTCTTCTTCTTCT
>LOEQ01001626.1:217357-228627 GCA_001685075.1 Bramus lutescens
ATTGAACTCAGGACCTCTGGAAGAGCAGCAGCCAGTGCTCTTAACCTCTGAGCCGTGTCTCCAGCTCCCAGAGACTTATTAATTATGAATGCTCAGCCTATATAGCTTAGGTTTGTACCACTAGCTCTTATGACTTAAATTAGCCCATTTCTGTTCATCTGCATATTGACACATTACTTGTGGCTTTTGCCTCTCTTCCTGTGTTTTTTGCTTCCTCTGAGTCTAGCTGGTGACCCTCCTTTCTTCTTTGTCAAGACTTCTCTGTCGCTAGAGATCCCACCTAACCTCTTCCTGCCTAGCTATTGGCCATTCAGTTCTCTATTAAATCAGTCACAGTAACATGTCTTAACACAGTATAAAGAATTGTTCTATAACAGACTTACTCTTCCTGTCATGTGCGGCCATTGGAAGAAGACACTCTTTTATAGGACCTGGTCCGTTACTGGTGTTTTGTTACATTGCCCCAAGGAAGCCAATACATTTTATCTCCCAATTAAAACATGTGGGTTTTTTGTTTGTTTGCTTGCTTGCTTTTTATCTTGGTATTCCTAATACCAAGGAATCCTGGTACCAAGCAAGGTTTCATAAGCCCTAGCTAACCTTGTGAAGGGCACTTTCTACGTCTGTGTTGAACCAGTATACTATGACTTTGTCAAACTTTGGTTTCCCTGAGTTTAGAGAAATTGCCTAACAATGGCAAAAATTATTTTCTAATGGCATAGGAATTTTGAAATACCTCGCCAAGGTCCTTGTCACTCTCTCATGGCTGGTGCTTCTGTTTTGGGGTCACAACAAGGCCAGCCTAGATCAGAGGTTTCTCTGTGGTTTCTTTGATGTTCACCACCCACTTATCAGTTCCTCTGCTTTGCAGGGACTTGAGTCATTCTCCATGTAGCTGAGAGTCCCATTTTATGAGAGCTTGCTAGTTTTCCTCTAATCTTCATTGGGGATCTGAGAGAAAAGATACTTTCCCACTAAAGAGGGACCTGACCTTAGGAATATTGTCAGGTATATTTGATGTTGTTTTCACACTTGTTGACAATGATATCATAAAAGCTTTATGAACATCAAGCAAGATGATCTGTGTAAATTGTCTAGGAAAGTACAGGCCTTTCTGAAGACCAGCTACCACATATGAGGTTTTCTGCAAGCCGGTGATAGTTCCCTGTCTACTCCTTGTCTGAAATTTCTCATTTTTTGCTTCTGGTACATTTGCCCCCAGTGTTTTTCACCTATTTTTCCACTTAAAAAAATTCATCTTTAGCTCACTGTATTAGCTCTCTCTCTGCTGCCTGAACTGCCTTCATCTTCCAGCCAAGGGTGCTTTAGAGCTGAAGGCTGGGAACAACCTGCTGCTCCATTCATTATAGAATGTTGGAAAGTGAATAAATCTTCACTCTGTCTCAGAGGGCTGGGTTTTTTTATTTTACTGTTTGTTCTTGAAATACAAAGTATTATTGCTCTTAAATCCCCACAGCTGCCCCTCATATTATTCATAGTTCAATGCCACTAAGGTTCAAGTTTTACAAGCAAGACCTGGATTCTCTTATAGGCTGTGTTCCTTGACAGTAACATGGACCATGAAACCTGATGAAAGGGCTGTATAGGCCAGCAGAGTCTCGGGAAGTCATCTTCTCAGGGATATGGAGAGATTGTTCACAGACCGAGGTACACACCGCAGCTGAAATGCTTTGTCCCTTCTATGCTGTGTTAGGTATGCAGGGGGAGTGGCGTGACCCTGGAGACAACTTTGAACATGCAACCTTCAGAACTAAGATCAAAGTTAATGCTGTTTTTCTGTGGATCAAGTACTTTGGAATTTTCTTTTCTGCAGCTAGAATCTCGCTAGTTTGCAAGTGTGTTTGAGTCACTAGCTTGCATGCATGTTTGAGTGTATGTGTGTGTGTGTGTGCCCGTGTGTGTGTGTCTATCTATGTACCCTGTGCTGACTTGGTAATTGAGATTCTAATACCCCAGCCTCCCAAGTGCTGGGATCATAGGTGCTCACTTCTACACCAAGGCTGCTATTTTTTTTTTTGTGTGTGTGTGTGTTTTGAAGGTTTATTTATTTGTGTATAAATAAATAAATGTTTGCCTACATGCCATAAAGAGGGGATCAGGTCTTATTATAGATGGTTTTAAGCCACCATGAGGTTTACTGGGAATTGAACTAAGGACCTGTGGAAGAGCAGTCAGTGCTCTTAACCTCTGAGCCATCTCTCCAGCCCTTTTTTTCATGTGTTTTAAAGATAACATCTGTGGACCGGGCAGTGGTGGTGGCGCACACCTTTAATCCTAGCACTTGGGAGGCATGGGCAGGCAGATCTCTGAGAGTTTGAGGCTAGCCTGGTCTACAGAGCGAGTTTCAGGAAGGCTCCAAAGCTACACAGAGAAACCCCATCTCTATAAAACAAAAGACAGAAGGCAAGACTAAACAAAAAGCAAACATCTGTGAAGTCATACTGTCAACAAATATATTTTTTTTCTAATGTGAAATGTTCAAATATCACCATTACCTAATTTTAGAGCATTTCATTATATGTGAGCGCAAGCTCCTATCAGAGTGGCATCCTTGTCACGTTGTCTGACAGCCCTGAATCTCCATTCCCTCAGTTCTTTCCCACTGGAGATGTTTCTTCTCAATGAGACAGGACAGCAGGTAACTTTGTACAAAGCTTCTTTCACTCAGTATGGGAGCATCTGCACTGCTTATATGGTTCTGTAGCCCTGAGGTCTTCCTCTCCTCATCATGCTCCAGGATCCAGGAGCTCCATGTGGATCCAGGAGCATCCACACTGGTAGGTGCTTGCTCACTTGTTTTGGCAGCAGAATGACAGTAGACCAGAGATTCCAAGAGCGCAAGCCTATCCTTGCTTTGCTCCTAATCTTGGGGAAAAGCATTTACACTGTCTTCATCAGCTCTCTCTCTCTCTCTCTCTCTCTCTCTCTCTCTCTCTTCATTGGACAAGGGGAGTTCTGCTCTGCTCTGACTTTGCTGAGTCTCAGTAGCTCTTGTTTGCTTGAAGGGGGAAGCAGAGGCTCAGCAATTGTGTTTCCTCTCTGGAGAGGCCATTGTGCTGGGAACGCTTGCCTGGCCATTCAGGGAACAAGTGCAAACTTCCTTCTAGACTGGAGTTCAAACACAGTTCTTCAGTAGAAACTTGAGTCAATGCTTTCTACATGGGTGTTAACTGTTGTGTTTAGGTCTCATGTCTTCTAAGGCATGTCTAGAATAACCCCAGCTTTGCCAAACAGCATCTCTTGAGATCTCAGAGAAAGTGGAAATGGGAGATTTGCAACATTAGACATTGATCTATTGTTTCCCTAAGTTAAATGAGTTTCCTTGAACCTGTATTACTATGAACAGGCATTGAGACTGTGAGGGCAGCCGATGGAGATCTTACTCTTCTGAACTGAGGAATTGGTAATGTCTGTATAATGTCTGCGTTTGTGTGTGTGTGTGTGTGTGTTCATATGCGCATGTGTGTTTTATGTTTCAAGTGCTTGGTTACTTGCTTAACCTATTATATAATTTATTCTTCCCGTTAATCTTATGTGATAAGAACTATTTCTCTTTATAGAAATGAGTCATTTAAAGAAGCTGAGTTGGGGTGGAGGGATGGCTAAGTGGTTAAGGGCCGCTCTTCCAGAGGTCCCGAGTTAAATTCTCAGCTACCACAATATTGCTCACAACACAACCCTCTATACTGGAATCTGATGCCCTCTTCTGGCACAAAGGCATACATGCAGATAGAGTACTCATTTATAAAATAGAGAGAGAGAGAGAGAGACAGAGAGAGAGAGAGAGAGAGAGAGAGAGAGAGAGAGGCAGGCTGAGTCTCATCTTAAAGGTTTGCATTCTGTTGGAATCCAGAAACCAAACTCTTGGCCTGTTTACCATGCTGTTTATTTCTCCTGTTCTCTGAGAAGTTATACTTTTACTGACAAAAGAGGAGATAGTAAAACAAGCAAACAGACGGACAGAGAACACAGACAGGACACCATGAAGGACAGATAGCTTAATCCTGGGTAAATTCTCTGAGTTCTTGACGGTGGCACAACTCCAGTTGTGAGATGTGTTTTTGCAGTTGCCGAGGCTTGGAGAAATTTATGGGCTGAGATTTGGAGGAGGGGAAGAAGACCTCAGAGCTACAAAAACAGATAAGTAGACATGAACTTGACCTCTTTCTAGAAGCTGTTGTCTGGGGACTGTCTGCCACTCAACAAAAGGTCTGCCATAGAGGGTCAGATTTGGGTTGGGTTTGAGAATCAGAATATCTCAGGTAAGGAATTATTGGCAACGGCATTTGAATAATGGAGATAATGTATTGATTTTATTAGTTTGTTTTTACAACTTACACTCCTTACTTGTTCAGAAATCTGAGGAGGTGCCCCAGGGTGAGAGAGCTGGCTGGTGAGATGGGATACTGGCTCCCCATTCCTACCTCAAGTCAGCTTCTCCAAACTTAGTTCTCACTATTTGTTTTAGGGTTCCATTTGGGAAAAAAATCTAATTGTTTTTTTAAAGGGCTAAAATCCACCACGATAGTCCATCAACCCTGTTATACAGTTGAAAAGGTAAGTGCTTAAGTAACAGAGCAAGAAATGTCATTCATTCAAGGTTCTTGGTGCCCAGTGGTTCATCCGTCAAAGCTTTGTCATTTGCATATGACATCCCAGGGAGGTTGCAGTGCTCTGTGGGCTTTGGGATACCTGACGTCTGCATTTGAAGGGTTCCAAGGGCTAGAGCCATGTAAGAAGTTCCAGAAAAATCCAAGAACAGAGCAAGGGGAGCCCATAGCTCTCCACTGGATGAACAGGTCAGGGGAGGCCATACTGGATAGTGTCATGTGACTCAAGTTTTCATAAATGTTTTGGGATTTGTCAGGGAGATTAAGTGAAGAGGTCGTTCCAGGCTGAAGTAGCAACCTGTATTGAGAAACAGAGGTGTGCAAGAACACAGCTTAATCAAGAAATAACAAACATTTTTCTGATTAAGAAAACTACCCTTTATGAAGCATTATCCTGGGCCAGGCATTGTGTTTGGTGATTTGCATGGATTACTTCTTGTAATGCTCTGAAGAATCCTGAAATGGATACACATGGGAAAACCAAGTCTTAGGATGGAGAAATAAGGAGGTTTTGTAAGGCCTCACAGTTAAAAAGGGATAGAGCTTGGAATTGAATTCAGAGACAGTAGTCTTGATGGGGTTCGGGGCTCTATGTGCCTGGTGAGAAGTTGGCTTTCAACCTCTAGATCAGTGGTTTCCCCACTTCCATCAGAGTAGCCAGATGTGTTTGCCACCACTGGGGTCCCTGATACCATTGATGTGAGGTAGGCTCCGAGGACATGTAATCCTCATCCCAGGCCATTCTGATGCAGCTAGTTCAGGGATCGTATTTTAAGAGCAGCTATCGAGGCGAGGTAGTGGACAGCCTTTACATGACAAAGGAAGGGTCAGATTTGCTTCATACCTCGGGTTCTCTGGGTAATTTGTAGAGATGAGTCACAGGCTGAGTCCACTGGTCTTTAATGAAACGGTGTGAGGCCGAGGCAGAATGCAAAAGAAGAGGAAGGAATGAGAGGACCTTCCAGGGCATGTCTCAAAGAAGACGAGCGATGCAAAGAGAAGTCTCCGCCCAGCAAGAGAACTCATCTGCCAGCAGCACCCAGCGAGCTCTGAGCAGCAACGGAAATGGCTCTACTGAGTAATTGGAGTCTCTGGATGTGATATCTGATCTGGAGGAAGAGAAAGAAGCATCGCAATAGAACACGCGTTTCATCATTTCCAGGAGAGGAAAGCACACTGTTTAGGGAGCTGCACTTTGGCTGTGTTGAGTTGAGGCCCTCATGGGGTGTGGCAGAGAGATGTAGGCGCCAATGGAGGGAGGATTAGGATGGTTTGGGTGACCTGGTGTTTACCTTGGCTTAGCCACTTGGCCAGTTCAGAGACATCACGTACTCTCTGTGCCTCTTTTTCCCCCCTCTTTTTCATCTTCAGGAAGAGGAGATAATAGTATTTCTTCCTGTTTACAGACACTGGAAGGAAATAGTCAATCCTATTTCTTAAAAACATTTGCCTTGGGCTAACAAGATGGCTCAGTAGTAAAGGAGCTTGCTGTTAAGTCTGTCTGATGACCTGAGTTTGATATCTGGGATATCCCACATGATACAAGGCAAGAACTGAGTTTTTCAAGTTGTCCTGTAACCTCTATATATGTGCTGTGGTGCGTGTGTATGCGTGCGTGCACGCACACACACACACACACACACACACACACACAAATGAAAAACTATTGCCTGGCATGGTGGTGGTGGTGCACACCTTTAATCCCAGCACTCAGGAGGAGGTAGAGACAGGCAGATCTCTGTGAGTTCAAGCCCAGCCTGATATACATAGTGAGTTCTAGGATAGCCAGAGCTGCATGGTGAAATCCTATCTCAAAAAAAGAGAAAAAAAATACTAATATTAAAACACATATAAGAGAGAGAGAGAGAGAGAGAGAGAGAGAGAGAGAAAGGGAGAGAGAGAATTTTTCATAGTCATCTTCCCACCGACCCATGCATATGTGGTACAAGCATTACAAAGTCACTTCCAAGATAGAAGCTTTTCTGAGGGTCTGCTGATGGATGTAGTTTCTCTGTTTCCTGGACTCTTGAACATACAGTTGAAACTAAACAGTTCAATAGTGTTTTTGACTTTTAAAGTGTTTTTATTATCAACCAGAGTTAGGAACAAAGCCGACTTATTTCCTGGGGGCTAATTCTTTCAAAACCTCTTTTGTTATGAATTTATTATGCTCAAGGTCTCAGGTCATATTGTTCTACATCAACTGCCTTAGACGGTTTTGAAAATTCTAGACAAATGTTTTGAAACTACCCTATCCAAAGGCATTAACAAATAGATACATGTGTCTTTCTTGTGTGTGCGTGCCCGCGTGTTCATGGGTGTGAGTATGGGTAGACATTTGTCGAGGTCTATGTGTGGAGGTCAGAGGACAACCTTGGGTGTTGAGGCAGGGTCTCTTTTTTGTTCCCTGTTGTGTACACAAGGGCAGCCCTTGAGTTTCCGGGGAATCTCCTGTCTCTCCTCCTATCCCAGCAATTGCAGAAACATCACTAAGTCCAGCTTTTTATGTAGGTTCTGGGACTCCCGAATCTGTTCCTCACCTGTAAGGCACATGATTTCCCATGGAGCCATTTCCCAGACATATGTGTGTATTTATGCATGTCTGTATGTATCCCATTTAAATATATTTATGTGTTCAATTAAGATACAAGAAGTAACTTTCCTGAGATTATATGTGGTCATGGTAATTGAGAAGTATTCATTAGCTCAAAGGTCACACGCCATACCCACTTGCTCTTCAGTTCTTGTACCTGGTTGATTAACAGATCTTTCCCATAACTCTTAGTCTTTTCTTTCTGTCTGTAATAACCGGAGCCTCCCTGGGGCAAGCTGAGCGCCATCCTTTTTAAGCCCAACAACTGTATCCATTCTTGATTCCTTGCATATTGTAGCCACACTACAAAGAGATTAGCCTTAAAATCTGATTAAACCTCTACTTTCCTAAGCCTTCTAAAGGCTTTCCATTGCTTTAAGGATAAAGATAATGCCATTAAGGTTACCTTTGAAAAAAAAATCACATGATTGACCTCCCTTAACCTCTGCAGTCTCCCCTCTCTCCCTGTCCACTCTTGTTCTTCCAAAGTTACTCAAGCTCTCTTGATCTTTTTGGTCATTGTGAATCTCACCTTATAACTACAGAAAATGTTTGCACATTCTGGTCTCTCTGTCTAGAGTCATTTCTTCTGTCTGAATCCAGCTATTCCCTCCTACCCTTCAAATCACAGTCCAGTGGACTTTACCAAGTCTTCTGCAAGCCCTCCCAATGAGGTCAAACCTGAATTCTGTGTTCTCCAAACACTGCTGACTTCTACATGTCTTCCTGCACTTACCACAGTTTCAACTTTCCCATTACCTTTGTGTCTCATTGAATCTGGAAGGCATGGATGATGTCTAGTTCAGCTTCCTATTACCCAGAACAATGCTTAGCTAATGAATATCTGAATGATGGGTGGTTATTCATAGAATATTTTGGTGTGGGATTCTTGTTAGATTCTATGGGTAGAAAATGTAATACATAGACATAAGTTAAACCCATGGGAAAACATGGCAATATTGATTTCAGCTTTCAATTTTGTGATAATTAAGAGAACAAGCCCTCTTGGCATTTGAACTGCAATTTGTAATTTCTCAACTGGCTAACTCCTGGGAACATACATTACCCATAAAACCTTGCTTTTGTGGGTTAGCATCTTAAGTGCCATCTGCAGTCCAGAATTGTGGAAGCAATGAGCCAGTTTGCTGTCAAAACATTCAAACCATTAGGTTGGGAAACAAAGACTGTTGTTCATTTTGTAAATGCTGTGTTTTACAGTAGTCCTCAGCCAAAACAGAACTTAAAGACAAGACGGAATGACTTTTCAACTAGATTAGGGAAAATACACTTGAGTGCCATTTTCTAATGTTCATGGTGTTTGTTGTAGTTACAATTGCAATAATACTAAGTCAAATCAAGTCAAGAATCATGAGAAGCAGGATTTAGACAAAGTTTTATTGAGTTTCTGATGGTTTCAAAATTGGGAGCAAGAATGGCAAGTGTTGGTCACACAGCTTTCAAATCTCATGGGTCACTTCAAGCCTTCTTCTCCTGATCAGGGCTGGAGAACAAGGACCCGTAGACTGCTTTCCTGAAAAGATGGACTGTGCATGTATATAAATGCAACTGCTATATTGCAATTAAGCAACACATTGCCGCTTTGTGCAAACAGCAAAGTAAATCGATCACTGCTCTGCAGTTCACAGCATCAAGATGATCCACCCCTTGCCGGAGCACCCCAGCTTGCTCTGCAGCTCACAGCGTGAAGATGATCCATCCCTTGCCTGAGCACCCCAGCTTGCTATAAAGAGATCGAAACTTCAAATCCAATGAACATTAGGCACTATCACTAATAGGTTAAAATTACATTATGAATTAGGCCAAGCCATTCAACATGTGTAGCATTGGTAAATTAAGTCACTGTCAGTTATTTTTAATGTTGTTGTTTGCAATGTGGATCTTGTGTGACTTGCATCAGAATGACTGATGGTGTCCTTCTTGTCTATCTCCTAAATCCCCCTTTCTTCTCTGTACCCATTAGATCTAGTGGAATAGAATCTCTGGGGGTAAGGCATAAATATCACATTTTAATACCTTCCCCTCAGGGGATCCTTTTGGGCCATAAAGTTGGAGAATCAGAGTGATTTTTGAGACTGAGATGGTTAAAAGATGTTTACAGTATTAGGTTTTTCTTTGCCAGGGGGCAGGGGCCTCTGAAATATGGCTGGGTCAATAAACCACACTGAAAGTTGAGTTTAAAAGTCTTCTTTCTGTACTCATTGTGCTGGACTGAGTCAGCTAGCCATGTGTGTCTTTCTACCAAAATGTTAAACACCGTAGCAGGTGAACGTTCTTTCTCATGAAAGATTTCGTACTGCAGTCCAGTTATTCTAGGTGAAGTTTTTGACCTATTGTATACATAACCAGGTGTTTGGGTTTTCTCTGTTTGAGATAATGAAGGGTAATTGCATTTTACTGTTGATTCGATGCCAAAGTAGGGGCTTTGACTCTCCCCCTGACAGCTAATCTATAATGATTACCTTGTAGGAAAAATCTGCTTGCCTTGTGTCTTGCCCTTTAAGCCCTGTTGGGAGTGGAGACATGAGGATTGCTGGATTTCTGACTGCCAGCCTGGCCCTCGCTTCAATGAGATTACCCTATCTCAGGGAAACAGAGGGCAGAGAAATAGAGCAGAATACTCAAAACCCTCCTCTGGCCTCCACACAGCTACGCATGAAGAATATATGTACCATCACATACACATACACATATAAAACACACACAATTTGCTTGACTATAGTTACACGATGTGTATATTTGTGTGTGTTTATGCATGTGTGCATGTCCTTATACGTGTACATATGTGAGCACATGTGTATATGTATATGTGTTTGTGTGTGCATGCATGTGTTTGTGTGCGTATATGTATGTATGTCTGTATCTGTGTATATGCATGTATGTGTAGGTATGTGCGACATATGTATTAACAAGTTTATGACACACAATGACCTGGTGAAGATGCAGTTCTTTGGCAGACTGGTTATCCTGTTGGATACATGGGTAATTCCAGTGCCATACAGAATCATACATGTATGTGGATTAACTTGCTATCACACTTTGTGGCCCTTTTCTCCTGCACAGCTAGTGTGCGTGCCGTAAAATAAAACAATAAAGTAAAAACTGACATTCAGTTTCTGAGCTGCATCCTTCCCCCCAAGGAGAGCCTGCATTGTCCTAGGGATGGGTTTCTATAAGCAAATGTCAGAGAAAGTCTTAAGTTGCTGAGATCTGGAGGCCTGGGGAGGCTAGAGAGAAAAGGAGGCTGTTTTTAGATCCTTTGTAGCATACAGCATAAACCAAATAACAGTGTGGAGTTGATAATTTCCTTTTGGTTTACAGATCCCCCCTCCCTCCAAAAGCCCAGCAGGTTTGCATCTTGAGACTGAATATAAACGCAGAAAAATCTTACTTGGGGTTAACATCTTTTCGAAGTCTTGCTAAATAATCAACTCCAGATCAGTTTAGCTTGGCATACAGACTAAAGCGAGAGGCTTGTAGATAAATCCATAGTCTGCCCCCTCTGCGAGAGCGCAAAGCTGAGAGGATCCGTGAGGAGCAACCGAATGTCTGGCAATGTCTTTCCTCCTTTTCAGTGAGCTGTTTACTAAACTCTGGAGTTTATAATGAAACCCAGGCTTACTCTGCGACCCACGTAAACAAGCTCTTGACTCTTGTGCTATCGGGTTTTATGCGAGCAGAGCCATGGGGGCTCCTTTAGCGGTTGCTGCTTGGAAGGTTCCTGTTTGTTTACGTATGCACATATGGGTTGTGCAAGGATGATAGTCACGGGATGGGCCTGGCAGGGGAGAGCCAGAAAACAGCTACCCTGCCCTCCCCTGAATCCTAAAAGCATGTAATATGTAAACGGCTTTCCGATTTAGAGACTTCTAAATTTGGTGTGGTTGCCAAGTTACTAAATTACTTAGGATAGGAGCTTCAGGGTACGCAACAGCCTCCCAGGGCACACAGTCGCTTCCAACTGGACGAGTATTTAACAGGGGTTCTTGCAGGCATTGCCACTTCCAAGCGAAATTCAAGGCTGATCA
>LOEQ01001626.1:238220-253314 GCA_001685075.1 Bramus lutescens
CTATCTATCTATCTATCTATCTATCTATCTATCTGTCTATCTATCTGTCTATCTGAAATGTGGTTTCTCTGTGTAGCCCTGGCTGTTCTAGAACTTGTTCTGTAGCTCAGGCTGGCCTCAAACTCAGAGAACCATCTACTTCTGCCTTCCAAGTGTTGGGATAAAAGGTGTGCACTACTGCCACCCAGTTAGCTTTTTCTATCCTCTCAACTTCCTATAATTCTGGATATCTTTCTCTGTGAATGTATTGAATATTTTAGTTTAGGATGAATTAGGATTTTTACGGTATTGATTTTTTTTATCTTTAAAATTGTGTGCCTCTGATTTAAGTAAATTTTTCTAGAACTGTCATTTTCATAATGTTTTAATATATTCTTTTAGTAAAGGATTTTATTTTTAGTTGTCTGTGTGTGTATGTGTGTATACATACATACGAGTGCAGTGCCCATGGAGGCCAGAGAGGGAGTCAGATCCCCTGATGCTGGAGTGATAGTCAGTTATGAGCCATCCAGTATGGATACTGGAAACCAAACTTAAGTCCTCTGTAAGAACAGTATGTGCTCTTAATCATTGAGTTATTTCTTCATATGTCTTATAAAATTCATATCTTGAATTTTTTCATTTAGATGCTCTTATGGATAGACCTTCCATTTAATTTTCAATCATACATTACCCACACAGAAGTTTTTAAAATTTTCATCTTATCACATTCTTTCATTTATTTAACTTTGGTTAATTTTTGAGAATTTTAGACTATATCACATGCAAACAATGTACTAGGCTTTGTTTTTGCCATGCGGCGTTTATTCCAGTCATACTAGATTGACATGGATTTTATGGGTAGAAGAGACTGCAAAAGTGCTCCGTTCTTATCAAATGTGTTCAGACAGGTTTTGAGAGTCTTCCACTCAAATTTCCTTATAGTGTTGTTGTTGGTGACAATGTTCACACAAAACCTTGCTATGTAGCCCAGGCTGGCCTTGAATCCTCGTGTCTCTGCATAGTGCTTGATCATGCTCGGCTAGCAGGATGGGTTTATTAGATAAGAAATGAAAACTTATTTCAAGAAGGGTATTAGACATTACATGGGTATAGTACTAATAATTGAAATCACGAGGAGAGCCAACATTTGTCACTCTGTTTATATTTGCTGTCCTGATATGCATATCACAGGTTGCTTCATTCAGTACTCATTTCAGTCTGGAATTACTGTTACGTGCGTGCCTCTCACTTTACGAATAAGGAAACTGTGCTTTATGTAAGTCAGGCAACATGCTTGAGGGACCCAGGTAGCAGATGCTGCAGACAGGCTTCTCATCCAGAGTCTGACTGCATTTCCACACCAACTGCTTCCAAGTGCCACTCCTCCCCTGGTGTGACCTGACCGCCCCCTAAGCTGTTGTCCTTGCCTCTTGTTTGAATGACAGCGTTATCTGATTCTCCGTGGACCAACACATCTGGATCCTGCAAGGGCAGATGCTTCGAGCTCCAAGAGGTGGGACCTCCTGACTGTCGCTGTGACAACCTATGTAAGAGCTATAGCAGCTGCTGCCATGACTTTGATGAGCTCTGCTTGAAAACAGGTATGTGACTTCTGGAGGCCTCTCGCCCCCAGCAGAAGGCTTAGTGACTCCCAGCTGTTGGCCCACCACTGCTTCAGCCTATTCACGTAGAGGGTTTTAGTTTGTTTCTCGAAGGCCCGATGGTTGTATGAAGGATGTACTGTGTCTGAACAACTTGACTCAGCCGAAGACGGCGCTTTCCGACTGCAGGCAGTGAGGATGGCTTTTCAAAGCATTTGAGGCCAGGCCTTTGTCCATCTTCCTCAGTTCCATCTACTTCTCGCCACCTCATGCTGACTGCTAGGGTATGTGGGCTACAGTTGTGCCCATTTTAAAGTACTAGGTTTAAAGTTTGAATTTCTGGCTATCTGTACACATGAAAAACATTTATGGAATCAGTGTGAATGAACACACATCAGTCAAGGGAAATGTATCCTTGGAGACTTTTGTCATCATGCTTACTCTGTTTTCAAAGCCAAATGTGCTTAGATAAGACTTTTGGGGTGTCTTGTGTGTTCACCACCCTGCCACTGCCCTTGGGCAAAACCTCATTCGATCTACCTAAGAAAAATGGCAAGGACCCCGCTTTGAACACTGGAGACTGATTTCTCAATTCCCCTGACAAATTATGACTTTCATGCATGGGCGGTATTTTGGAGGGCCCAACTTACCACTGCTATTTGTCTGATCTTTTTAATGATATTATTGGCAATGATGCATTATTGCCTTTACTTAAGCCTTAGTTCTGGATTTAATTGAAAAGTTGACATAAATTCCCTTACTAATTAGGACTTATTTCCCCCACAGCCTGAAAACCAGAAGGGCTTTATTAGGTTTTTTTTTTTGTGTGTGTGTGTGTGTAATATGTTTTTGAAGCGTTCACATACATTTTTCTTATGCATTTCCTGTGGAACTCTACCAGGTTCCTCAGCTGTGGCTCCAGAAGCTTAAGAACTGTGGCTCTTGTAAATTGAGTGCACCGGCAGAACAGGCTTCCCATGGAGCTCTTGGACTCTAGGATATAACTGCAAACCAGCAATCTGTCTGCTTAGCACCGAGAAGAAATCTAGAACATTTAGGTTTCAGCCGTGCTCTGACAGTCTTGTCGCCAATAAGTTCTGTCGGCCTTCCACCATGGTCTTCAGACTCCTTGCAAAGTTTGCGCCCCTGACTCTAGCTTCGTTCTCTTTGAATGTAGCTCAGGCCTTTCTTCCTAGTTTAATAAGACCATAGCATCATTTTATAAAGCACTTTACTCTCCGGTGTCTAGCGTCAACATGTATTGAATGTGGAAGAATCCAATGTCAAATAGCAATGGAAAGTCAAGAAGAGGAAAGTTTTAGAGGTTCTGCTGTGCCATCCAGGAAACAAGCCTAGGATTTCAGTATAAACTCTCTCCGGCTCTCTCTCCCTGTTTAGTGCGTCTGGATAGTGTATGTATAATTATATTTGTATTTATGTATACAATCATGTGGGAGGCAGTGTCTGTATCTATAAGGCTTTTAAAGCACCACCCTTTCAAATGGCAGCAAACGCTCCGTCAAACAGTTGGAACATACTTCACTGACTATTCCACCTCTGTCTGTTTAAGTACCTAGCAAGGGCTCCTCTTGGTAGAATGTCGTGAAGGATCAGCCTTGCTTCAGAGCAATGGCTCTCAAACTTCCTAATGCTGCGACTCTTTAATACAGTTCCTCATTTTGTCGTGACTCCCAACTAAAACGTTATTTTGTTCCTGCTTCATCACTGTAATTTTGCTGCTGTTATGTATTGTAACTTAAAATGTGTGTTTTTAGGGAAATATCTGATAGTCTTAGGCAACCGCTGTGGAAAGATCATTCATCCTCCAAAAGGTGGTGACCCTCAGGTCGACAACCACTGGTTTAGAAGACCATTGTTTCTTTCTACCGACTACACAGCTTGAAAAATGAGGGCTTGACATGTCCATGTGTACTGCAATTCTGAGACACTTCCCTTGATTGTTCTGCCAGTAGCTCTTCTACTGCCTCGTTCATGCCTTCCCAAGGTTGAATGATGGTGTCTGGTGACTGCAGGAATATCTCTCTTGGAGGAGAGCTCCAGGAAGATGGAGCTCTTGCCTTTTGTTTTGTTTTGTTTGTTTTTTCATGACAGGGTTTCTCTGTTGCTTTGGAGCCTGTCCTGAAACTAGCTCTATGTCGACCAGGCTGGCCTTGAACTCACCTACCTCTGCCTCCCAAGTGCTGGGATTAAAGGCTTGTGCCATCACTGCCCAGTGGAGCTCTTGTCTTTTGCTCTTCTCTAAGCCCTCAGTACCCGGAGCATAAAAAACAACGAGACAGAGAGATTATGGGAAAAACTAACTCTGTGGATTAGCTGTGGAAGCTCTTTATGTTATAGTCCTCAGGTTCAAGAATCGTAGTTCATTTTCAACACCATTCTAAGGATGTTTAATAAGTGTTCATTGAACAGCTAGAATGTGCCAGTTAATGTCATTGTCTTATACCTGAGATGAAATAGAAAGAAATGTTTCTTTTTAAACTTTCCATAAGACTTGTTGTTTATTGGCTAGAAAAAAAGATCAATTAAAAATATGACAATAAGCTGAATGGTGGTGGCAAACACCTTTAATCGCAACACATGGGAGGCAGAGGTGAGCAGATCTCTGTGAGTTTGAGGCCAGCCTGGTCTACAGAGTGAGTTCCAGGAGAGCTAGGACTGTTACACAGAGAAACCCTGTCTTGAAAAACAAACAAACAAACAAAAAACAGAAACAAAAACCACCCCCCCAAGTGACATTAATGCTGGGATTAAAATGAAAAGGTTACTTTTTTGAATGTTTCCTTGAAGAATTGAATCCTGAGTTATCACTCAGGCAGGGCTGTAGCCCATTTACTGACCTCCTCAGAGGCAGGGAGCTGCCTTCTGTGGACTGCCTCATTTTGGTCAGTTAGGATTTTGAGGGCATTGATGCTTCTTTGTACTCTTTCTCTTTTTGCGGTACTTAGGGCAGTTCTGGAGGGGCAGGGACTCTTTGACTTTCTGGGTTTTGTTTTCCTATGAGAGCTCAGTTGCGCCGTGACTTTGCCCTCTGCTTTGAAAAATTAGAAATTCATCCTATCTGTACGTTCTCCAAATGTCTTCTTGGCCTCTGGCTGACTCAAGTTTCGCAAACAGATTAAATGCTGTGGGCTTCTGGCTCTTTTTGTTGGAACCCTCTGTAAGCAACTGTGGCCTCTTTCATTTGGTCTGCCTGCAGCAGTGAGAGTGTTTCCCTCTGATGATTTCAGCTCGCGGCTGGGAGTGCACCAAAGACAGATGTGGGGAAGTACGAAACGAGGAGAATGCCTGTCACTGCTCAGAAGATTGCCTGTCCCGGGGAGACTGCTGTACCAATTACCAAGTGGTCTGCAAAGGTACATGCCTTTTTAGACTACCTTGAGAGATGAAGCACGGGGCATGCCCCAAAATACCTTGAATTGTCTGGATAGAACATCTTACATGCAGGGCTTAGAGAAAGGAATGAATTGCATTTTTTTTTGATTTAGTTATTTTATGTGTATGAATGCAGGCACCATGTGTGTGCAGTGCCTGTGGATGTCAGAAGAGGTCGTCAGATTGTCTGGAGTTGGAATTACAAATGGTTATAAAGCCATCACGTAGGTGTTGGCAACTAAACTTGACTCCTCTGAAAGAGCAACAAGAGTTCTTTACCACCGAGCCTTCTCTTCAGCCTCAGAATTATCATTTTATGCATGTGAGTGCTTTGCCTGCCTACATGTCTGTGAGCCACATGCATGCCTGGAGGTCAGCAGAAGGTGTCAGATCCCTTTGGACTGGAGTTATAGATGGTTGTGAGTTATCATGTGGATGCTAGAAACTAAGTCCCGGTCCTCTGCAAAAATAGTTTGTGCTCTTAACCACCGAGCAGTCTCTCCAGTCCCCATGGCATATATTTTTAAAATAAATTGTACAGAATTTGTTCTTTGATGATTTTCATGCATTGTATCTAGAACTTTCTGTTTACTGTAGTCCTCCACCCATTTTCACCTTCCCTCCACTCCTCTTCTCCCCCTCGCCATAAGTCCATTTCCCACATGTATGTCATTTTGAGTTCCACTGAACCGAATCATGTCCAGCTATGTGTCATAAGGTTTAACTGCCCCTTCCCCTAGAACTCAGCAATCAGTGGGTCACTGTGGTTCCCTCTTAGACTGATGCTTAGCTACTGACAGCCTTCTTGCACAGACCTGTTACAGGCACCTGCAGCTGCAGGGGGATTATAATTGCACTGGCTATGCCATACCCAGAAGACAACGTTTCACAGTACTTCTCCCTATCCTTACACGCTATGTTCTCACCACCTTTCCTCCGCAATGTTCCTTGAGCCTTAGAGCGGGCAGTACAAATGTCCTCTTTAGGGCTGAGTATTTAACCAGGAAGATCCATAGTAACTGTAGGTGGGTCCACTCCCTTGGCAGGGACTCCTGGGCTGTATACCATGGCCTGGGCACTATCCTAAAGTCTTTATTCTGGGCTTTCTAATTGTGAACAAGTTGAGACAGGCTGCTTCAGATCCCTTCTGCCTTTCATCCCCCTTCCATGGTGCCCTGTCCCTTGATGCACGGGCTGAAATAAACCCTTTCTCTTTGGAGTTATTATTTTCAGAGTATTTTATCATAGCAACAGAAAAAGAGACTCTGTGGCAAAGGGTAAATCAGAGTTGTTTGAAGCATTGGAACGTGACCTCTGTTCCCGGTGGATGTAAGATATTTGCCAAGGCCCTAGCAACAGCGTAGGGCTGGGGGTGCTTGCTGGTGAAGTCAATAAAACATCAATAGATCTGGTTACACACAAAGCCTTATTTGTATAATATGTATGTGCATGGTAGAATATGATATTTTTATGATCTTAATAGTCAGTGGCCCACAGAAAACATAAAAGACACAGCTCCAGATAGTAAGACACTTTAGGGACCACACAGTCACGTAGAGATGTTTAAGCAAAAAAATAAAAAAATTAGAATTTTTTTTTTAATCTATAGGTTCCATCACCTCTTATTTCCTAATTTAAGTCCTTTTCCTATGTCTGGTACAAAATATTTATGAAGCGTCTCTGCTAAATGACTTCAGGGAAGAGCGAGTTAGGGATATAGCATGGACAAGATCCTGGAATAAATCCCTACTTAAGAAAGGAAAAAGAAGACTCAGGACAAAAAGAAAGTTGTTCCTGTGAGGTGTAAGTGGACCCGGAACCCTCCCTCTACTGCTGTTGCATTGTGAAGCTTCCTCGACTCTAGCAGCTGGGCTTTTATTTTGAAATATAGCATCCATCAAGAATTTATTCCCTTTGAATCTTCATGTAGTAAATATAACAGGCAGCCACAAGGCTATTAAGAGAAGAGAAAATAGCAAGGAGGAAGGTCTTGGGTGCCCTTAGTCACTGGATCATGACAGGTGAAGGCCATTTTTGGCGGTTTGAATTCTGATTTTAATACTCTAGTGAGTCTCACGTGTCTGCCTTGAGTTACTCGTGCTTGGTAAAGATAATTCAGTTTACTTACTAGCCTACCTGGTCAGCCAATAGCCAGATGGTTCTGGGCCGTGGGAAACTTCCAAGTGCTCTCTGTATGGGAGAGGTT
This sequence comes from Bramus lutescens, assembly GCA_001685075.1. NCBI lineage: Eukaryota > Metazoa > Chordata > Mammalia > Rodentia > Cricetidae > Bramus > Bramus lutescens. Next base: position 245,403 of record LOEQ01001626.1, read on the forward strand.
TCTGTAAGATATTGGGCACAAGATGTATGTCAGTTCAAGGTAAGTAATTTTTTGCTTGTCTTGGAGAGCGTAAGGTAAATTCTTAATGATATTTTTTCTTCCCGAAGAATGCTGTCTTCATATCTCTCGCGTTGCTAGGCCTTTTTATGAATGAGATAGCTCACAGTTTAGAAGCTGAAAGTCCTCTATTGAGAAGTCCCATCTGTTTGACCTTGATGATGATTGTTGTGGGAACTAATGAAGTCCTAAGAGACATGCAGGTGTTAATCTCTTGTCAGCATGGTCCTCCCACAACCTAGTTTCTTTCCAAAGGTGTCACCTCTTATATACTCCACATCAGCATTGCCACGCTGGAGATGGATACTGTAGTGTACGACCTCCTGGGTATGTCAAAAGGCAAAGCTAGGCAAAGAGGTAGATGTAGACAGCAAGATTCTGGGAGCTCATTGGTCGGCAAGCCTGGCCAATCTATGAACTTCAGGTTCATTGAGAAATCTTGTCTCAGAAAATCAGATGGATAGTGACAAAAAGAAAGACCTGACAGAGACCCGTGGCCTCCACACACACAGGACTTAGGTTCTCAGATCTTGATGCAAGGGAAGAGCAAGAGGCAGCTTGGGTTTTCATTTATCCAGTGCTATCCACACGGCCATCAGGAAAAGCTCTCGCAATTGTTCACGTTATCCTTGTAATATGATTAGAAACATAAACTTTTTCTCTATGTGAAGGGAAGTTGTGTCTTGCTTTCTATGGCTTTGAGATCTAGAGTGGCTGAGGAGGGAGAGAATGTTCCATCTAATGACCACCAATCAGTTTATTTTTGGAGGGAAACAAACACGAAATCTTGTCCACTGACGCCACTTTATTTATTTATTTTTTTAAAATCTACAAACCATTTAGGCTCTGAAAGCTGAAATAAACACCATTTGAGATTATTAAATCTTAGCTTTCCCACCATGCATGGGTGTACTTTAAAAGCCAGAGCAGACACTAGACTTTATTTCAGAACTTCTTTTTAGATGGTGTCCCAGTAGCAACTACCAAACCGGACAACAGATTCTGGCATTGTGCTTCTAGGCTCTGGATGGCTTCTATAAATAGACTTTGCAATACATGTCCCCATTTTTCCTTGTAGGAGAATCTCACTGGGTAGATGATGACTGTGAAGAAATAAAAGTCCCCGAATGCCCTGCAGGGTGAGTGTATTTTGTCTTATAGATATTATGAATTCTTCTACATTCCTTGATGAACCCAAATGAAGGCTAGATGGGTAAACGGCTACAAACATTTTGAGACAGACATCCATGTCTACACATAAACTGGTATGAGTTCTTATAAATATGTTGTCAGTCAAGTTATCTTGATGCTTTAAAAAAATAAAACAAAACACTCTTATGTGTTATTTTGTGTGTGTGCACATGTGTGTGTATGCAGGATGTATATGTAAGCATTTGTGCCAAAGTGCTTGGAGGTCAGACAACCACTTTGTGGAGCTGATTCTCTTTCTGCCTTTGCATGTCTTCTGGGGATCAAGTCAGATCAGCAGGCAGCCGCGGAGCCTGTCGTCAGCTCTGTGCTGAAGCTTTGATGTTCTTTTTTCCCTTCAATTTTCTCCTATCACTGCTGTGCATTCTGGAGTCTTGGGGTCTGCTGTGGTCCCTAAAGGATGCACTTCCTGCAGCAATTCCCCACCCTCCTACCTTGCTTTCCCCCGCAGTAGCTTTCCTTGAGTTCTGTTTTTGCCTTTGTTAGTGTGTGAGGGAGGGGAAAAAAAGACGGAGAGTCTAGAACTTCTAAAAGTTGTCTGGCAGAAACCCTCTGCTCTGCTGACAGACAGTCAAACTGAGTGATACCTTTCAGCTCAAGTGTGACCAAAACTGGGCACTTTTACCTTCTAGGAAACTGTGTAGACTTCATGGGCCTTACAATGTTTGGCAAACAATACATTTTCAACAAATGTGGCTTCATAATTTAGTCTTTAAATATCTGTCTGTATGTATGTGTGTATGTATGTCTGTATTATGTATGTATGTATGTATGTATGTATGTATGTATGCATGCATGCATGCATTCATGTGTTATAGCCTGGGATGTAGAATTTAAGTGTTTATATATCTTTATTTTCTCTTCCTAAAAATAATCTTAATTAGTAATAAAAGAAAGGGAAAATAAAGACATCTAAGCACTTTGGATGTGTGGAATGGGATGAAGCATTTATGACTTTCTACCTGGCTGCCTTAAAAAGTCCTATTTCTCACATGGCTTCTAATAGTCTCAAGTTAAGAGTTGCTCATCAGATTCAAGTTCTTAGAAAGAATCCTGCACATAGTTCAGTCTTTTATGACTGACCAACTATACCCTTAGAATAATACAGTACCATTTCATCCGTTCTTGGCTTGGGTCAACGAGTTTTTTGCTAATAGGCATTTTAATTCTCTGCAATTTAAATCACCTTGGAAACAATTTTCTAATAAACTTGAAGGAATGTTTCTATGATGCTGAGGTCCAGTGAAAAGGGTGTTACTGTGGTTAATTTTATCTCACTCTTGGAGTCAATAATTCGCTAATATATCTGTTAAGTATTTATTGGAATCAGACATGGTGACACATGCCTGTGAGCCACTGAGGCTAACACAGGAGGTTTGTGAACTTGAAGCTGGCCTAGTCAACATAGCAAGTTCTAAGCCAGCGTGGAACTCTAAAGGGGTAGCCTTGTAACAGATGACAATAGTAAGATACAGAACAGTGTATATGTTAGGGCAAAGGAGGTATGTCTTAACATCATGAAGGAATTTGGAAGCATGGGCAGCTAAAATCATAGAAGAGGGAACTTTGGGCTGGTTTTAGAGAATGGGTAGGAACTTTCCAGGTTACAAATGGGAGAAAATACGTATATACATACATGTATAATATCCATATATTTACCTATTGCATAAGGTTCTTGTTTGTAAGGTAGGAAACAACAGTAACATGAACTACTTTCTCTTGGTCATGGTGATTTTGCCAACTTCACTCTGAATTCAGTTGCCTCAAACGTTATGTGGTTGGGAGTCCAGGCTTTCCATATTCCTTCCTTCTTGGGTTTTCCTGGTGTTGACTGGTCCCACTGTGGAGTGTGTGTGGCTGCCGTCTCCCTGAGATTTATTGTGTTACTGTTTAAGGTTTGTCCGCCCTCCATTGATCATCTTCTCTGTGGACGGGTTCCGTGCATCATACATGAAGAAAGGAAGCAAGGTCATGCCCAACATTGAGAAGCTGCGTGAGTCATTCTCCACTCAATGTTCTCATCTGTTCTCCAGGATAACCACTGCTCTGTTGTAGGCGTCTAGAGCCATAGGACCACTGTCTGTCTGTCCGTCCTTCCTTCCGTCCTTCCTTCCTTCCTTCTCTCTCTCTTTATTTCTTTTTTAAAATAAATTTAATTATTGGAAATACAACAGAAAAAGGCATGTGTTTTTCATAGTTGAGAAAATGGATTTTATACTTGAAGTGGTTCTGGGTGGTTTTCTTGTCCTGATTAGTTATTTTTTACTTCCAGGGTCCTGTGGCACACATGCTCCCTACATGAGGCCTGTGTACCCCACAAAAACCTTCCCTAACCTATATACTTTGGCCACTGTAAGTATTTGTTTTCAAGTACTGTACATTCAAATGTCTGATTTAACCCTGGAATGACTTGAAGGGGACTTTATTCTTTTAAAAATATAGAACATATTTTAATTTTAAAAAAGATTTGTTTTTAAAAATATATTACTTGAGAATTTCACACAGCATATTTTTATTGAAGTCTTTCTTATTTCCTGACTCTTCCTCTCTTCCTAGACCATCCCCCCTTTCCTACTTATACAACTTCATGTTCTCTCTCTCTTTCTCTTTTGGTTTTTCGAGTCAGGGTTTCTCTGTGTAACAGTCCTGGCTCTCCTGGAACTTGCTTTGAAGACCAGACTGGCCTCAAACTCACTAAGATCTGTCTGCCTCTGCCTCCTGAGTGCTGGGATTAAAGGTGTGTGCTACCACTGCCTGGATTCTTTCTCTTAATGAAAACAAACATAGAAACAGAAACAAAGAAAAAGTCACTTAAAAACGTAAAGTCTTACTTATCTTGGCCAAATCTATTTATTTGGTGTGTATGTATGTGTGTACCTGCGTGAGTGCATGCGTGTGTGTGTGTGTGTGTGTGTGTGTGTGTGTGAGTGTGTGTGCATGTGTTTAAGTCAGGGAACAACTTTAGAGAGTCAGTTTTATCCTTGGCTCTCTGAGTTTAAGGTCAGCCTAGTCTGCAGAGTGAGTTCCAGGACAGCCAGGGCTATATAGATAAACCCTGTCTCGAAAAACCAAATAAACGAAAAGAAAACCAAAAAGTTGAAAAACTGTTGGGTATGGTGTTGCATGCCTTTAATCCAAGTTAGAGGCAGGTGGATCTCTGAGTTTGAGGCCAGCCTGGTCTACAAAGCGAGTTCCAGGACAGCCAGAGATACACAAAGAAATTCTATCTTGAAGAACAAAAACCAAAAAAATAAAAATAAAAAGCAAAACAAAAACTGACCAACCAACCAACCAGCCAACTAGCCAACCAACCACCATCACCACCACCACCACCAACAACAAAAATCTCTAAACTATATTCTTCAGCATTCAAAGAAAATCTTATCCTTCTATTTGCCTCCATTGCTTACTGTGACTCTCACGGCTTTGTGGGTGACTAAATTGCTTTTCAAAATTAAAACTGCAGCCTTTTCAAGCTCTCTTCTTGCTGAACTTCCCATTAAACTCTCAACTTCAGAGATGTCTATCATTTATTCTGAATTTTCAAATAAGAATGTTGATTTCAGGGCTTCTACGTTTGAATCTTCGAACATTCCAATGCTACCCTCTTTTCTTCTTTCAAACACAATGTTCTATTAATCATTATTGCTTTATAAGTTAATTATTTGAAGAACAAATAGAATCATACATTGAATCTTCTTTGGAGACATGTACCCATTTCAAATAAAATACTAAAAAATGTCTATTTTATTAAGTCTCAGCAGTCAAAAAAACCCCAAATATTATATTTCTCACCCATCATTTGCATTTCTAAAATATCTTAAAATTAGCTATGACTCATTTGTGTGAAAACAGACTCAAAGTGAAGGCTATATGTATCTATTTGATTTGGGTAATTCAATATTATTATAAAATGATCTATGATAAGAAAATTGATAATAGAACTAACATATGTAGATTATTACATTACTATTTTAACAATGAAACCAAAGTAAAGGCTATATGTATCCTACTTGAGTTGGGTAATTCAATATTATTATAAAATCTTCTATGATAAGAAAATTGATAATAGAACTAATATATGTAGGTTATTACATTGCTATTTTAACAATAAAATCAAAATAAGGCTATATATCTCCTACTTGAGTTGGGTACTTCAATATTATTATAAAACTTGCTATATAGTAAGAAAATTGATAATGGAACTAATGTGTATAGATTATTACACTGCTATTTTAACAATATAATTGCTCTTATGCAAAGGGTTTATATCCAGAATCCCATGGAATTGTTGGCAATTCAATGTATGATCCTGTATTCGATGCTACTTTTCATCTTCGAGGGCGAGAGAAGTTTAACCATCGATGGTGGGGAGGTCAGCCTGTAAGTCTTGAAGTCTATGTGTCTGTTTTCATTGAAATATTTTTCCAAAATAGGGTGTTTTCACCTTTTGATATTACATGTGTGTGTTTGTATATGTGTACATTTTACATATGTATATGTGAATCTACATAGTATATTTGTATGAGCTGTGTATACTTACATGCATGTGGGTATATAATATACACATATATACACACACATGCATCTATGAATGTACACATGCCAACATAAGTTAGGATGACAAAAATGTGAGATAATAAATTTCTTCCTGGGATGATAGTGGTGGAATAATACTGTGGGTTCAATGTTAGAGTGCCTAGATGAAGGAATAATCATGTTACCTATTTATCAAATTTGGAGACACAATGTGAAAGAAAAAGCACTATGATTTTTTAAATATTTTGACCCAAATGACATCATAAGCAGAAATAAGAGTGATGGAGAAAAGGAGTGGATTAAAACTCACAGGAAATTTATAGGTTATTTTATTTAATCCATTTGCTCATAGAAGGTAGATGGAAGAAGTGGAGTCCTACTTTGGTACTGAGGCAGAGATGAACACTTGGAAGGAGATCCTGCCCGGGACCTTAGACACTCGGGCAGAAAATCAAAAGGCTTCAGGTGGCTTCCCCTGGTGTTTTTCCTGTGCTGTGTATGGTTAGGTAACCTGCTTTGGTCAGACGTGAGAAAAGCAGTGACTTACAGCCATGGTTGTTGACTGTGTAGAACTGGGCTGTTGAGTACACGCTCTGGGCCAAGAGGCTCAGAATCATCACAGGAACTTAGACCAGGGCACAATCATTCAGAGATGTGCAGAGAGCAAATGGAAAACGGGTCCATCTCGGGCTGTCTGGGGCACTGGTGAGGGAGGAGGCTTGTCAGACCTCTGTGCTTAGGAGTGGGAGGAAGGCACTGTCCTCACTTATCCCATACAACCACCATGCTAAGACAGCCTTGAATCTGAGCATTCAGTGCTGCAGACAGGCAGAATAAGGAGTATAATAAGCAAGAGATGTTTTCTTAAGGTATCTTTTCCTGAGAGAAGGTCTTCTGTGATTAAAATATTCATATTGCTTAATAGGTAAATCACTATGCAAGAATAAATGTGGGCTTCTTATTTCTTTTTTTTTTTTAAAATAAACACTGTCAGACTTCCTGTATGCCTGTAGAAAAGGCTCTTTATAATAGACATTCTGATTTTACTGCTCTCATTCAGGCCGGATTCCCAGAGTCTATGATGACTTAGTTTGTGATTCCAGTGAAATTTGTTGGCAGGGTGGATTTCACAAGTTTATGACAGAGGAATATTTCATGGGTAAATAAAGTGATGGCAACACCAGCTCTATTGGCCTATTGCTGGTTGTTCTTTGGTATTAATTTGATTATGGAAACCAACTTGCCTGAGAAACTGCAAGGGGTATATGGAGATAAATGGTAATCTGACCTAATTGGATCACTTTACACTTGGTGTTGATATTAAGTTTCCTCTGGGATAGCAAGACTCAGCAGCAGAAAAGCCCACAAATTCACAACCTTTTGCAGACACCGAGTAGAGAATCTGTTGACCTGCCCCAGGAAGTAAGTTCTCTATTCCGCTTTGTTGGCCTGCTTCCTCACTAGCTCTTAGAGTTGACACATTTGACCGAGTCTCCTAATGTTCCCCAAGATTAGTGATGACACTGACTTGTGTTTCTGTCTATCTGTTCTATCTTTAGCTCAGAATGCTACATCCTGCAGGCAACAGGAAGTTGACTGTCACACTGAGGGAAGTTTGAGCAAAAGAGACCTCAAAGCCCTACCCCAATGTGACATACTTTTTTCAATAGGCGATACCTCCTGATAGTGTTACTCCCTTTGGGGGCCATTTTCTTTCAAACCATCACAAAAAGCAATTGGATATGATCACTCTCATCAAGGAAGTTTTTTGTTTGTTTGTTTGTTTTTCGACTTGCTAATCTCTGGAACATGCTATTGGAAGTTGCCATGCACTTGCTTATGACTCTGTATCTCATGTGTATTTTAATGGAGTCCCTTAGGGTGCTTACTTCTTTGAAAATATGGTACAGCCCTGTAACCTCTGAGGAAGAGGTTTGTGGAGTACTTCTGTGTTTAGTTTAGATCTGGACTCTCAGATGTTTGTGCATGGGACTCTGGGCACTAACTCAATCTGCAGATTGGAGAGACAAGTCAAGCCCGCTTCCTGATTCAGTGTTTTTTTTTAATTTTTTATGATTTATTTATCTTTATTTTATGTGCATTGGTG
>LOEQ01001626.1:253403-275912 GCA_001685075.1 Bramus lutescens
TCCTCTGGAAGAGCAGTCAGTGCTCTTAACCGCTGAGCCATTTCTCCAGCCCCGTCAGCCAGTGTTTTTTAAGGGAACAGATATACTCCTGCTCTTCTCAAGCTGCCTGGCCTTGAGTTGCTTACCACCCCATTGTTCAGGCAGGTCCCATCCTCGTGAATGAATTACAGTCTAAAACAAGGGACGTTGGCATATTCCAAGAGAGATGAGAAAAGGCCACGCAACAGTGCTCTAATGAATTTCTAGGCCAGAGGGATGGGCCAGATGGGAAGTCCAAGTCATTGTCTGCTTTTCTTACATCCTTTCCTCTGCCTCCTTCCTATATGCTGTTATGTAACCTATGGGATCCCCCGCCCTCCAATTGTGTTCATTTTGGCTCTTGCTGCTGAATATTGAACCCAGGGCTGTGTGCATGATCTCCTGCTGAGCACACCCCTAGCTGCTCTCTGTCTGAGTTCTCAGCCTGTGGGCTGCAATCTCTTTGTGGGAATCGCAGATCAGATATCCTGCATATCAGATATTTACATTACAATTCATAACAGCAGCAAAAATTACAGCTATAAACTAGCAGTGAAATAATTTCATGGTGGGGGGGTCACCTCAACATGAGGAACTGTATTAAAGAATTGCAGAGTTAGGAAGGTTGAGAACCACTGTCTTAAGATAGTTAGGATGAGCTCTCCTCCCTTGCTCACCTTGAGGGACCCAGCCAGGAAGTGTTCCTTTGCCAACCATGCACTGGCCTCTTAATTCAGTCCAAATTTTAGTTGAACTGTCTGTTTTAGGGTTTCTCTTGCTGGGATGAAACACCACAACCAAAAGGCAAATTGGGGAGGAAAGGGTCTATTTGGCTTATACTTCATATCGCTGTTCATCATTGAAGAAAGTTAGGACAAGAACTCAAAACAGGGCTGGAACCTGGAGGCTGGGGCTGATGTGGAGGCCAGAGAGGGGTGCAAATTATTGCCTTGCTCTCCACGGCTTGGTTGCTCAACCTGCTTGCTTATAGAACCCAGGACCATCTGCCCAAGGGTGACTCCACCCACAATGAGCTAAATGAAGCCACATATAATCTCTAATTAAGAAAATACCCCCACAGGCTTGCCTATATCCTGATCTTATTGGAGGCATTTTCTCAGTTGAGGCTCCCTCCTCTCTGATGAGCCCAGCTTGTGTCAAATTGACAGGAAACCAGCCAGGACAGTACTTGGACCTAGGAGACCTGCTTTAGCAAAGCTAACCGACTGCCCTTCAGCTTTCTTTATCATATGTCAGACCAGCTCCTTTTGAAATTATCATTTACTTGTCTGCTTTGGTCTGAGGGCTGCATGGGGGTAGAGACTGACTTCCTCATTTCTAGTCTAAAGACCAAATCAAAAGGCTGATTCAGTTGGTGCCCCACAGCCTCAACTTGGGGTTTGACTTGCTCTGCACCTCATTTGAGACAGGTTTTACCTGTGCTTCCAGGGAATTTGCCCTTACGACAGGATTCCAGGGCTTGGGGATTTCGGTCAATGGTAGAGCAGTAGGAAACACGGTCCTGGGTTCAGCCCTCAGCTCCTAGGGGTTGGTTGGTTTTGTAGGAGGTGGGACTCTAAATATGGACCTCCTGTTTGAGAGGCTGATATTATAAGGATCACATGTTCAAGGTTAGCTTGGACAACTTAGTGACACTCCATCTCAACAACATAAAACAGTACAAAGAAGGTTGGGGATGAGGTCTGTGAAAGAAGCACTTTCCTTGTGTTTGTGTGGCCCTGGCATATATCCACTGTAGGAAAAATAAAGAAGAGCAGAAAATAAAACAAGAGAGAAATAAAAACAAAATAAAAATAACAATGAAGAAACGAGCAAGTAGAACTCTCACTTCCCATAGTTGCCAGCTCCAGGCCTGCATGTTCCCAGCTCTGTTGCTTGCCTGCCACTGACTCTAATTACGGAGAGCAGGGGAGTGTCCATGTCCTGTCCCCCTGCCGCCCCCCACCCCACCTCGCATTCTCACTATTTCTTGATTCTCTGCACTGATCTACTGCAGAAGGTAGGGGTAGAAGACAGAAGAGTAAGGGGGAGGAGAGAGAATCTGACCAAAATACACTGGATATGTGTGTGAAACTGTCAACAACAGCAAAAAAAAAACCCAACAGTACCGATGGAACTGATAGTCCTAGCTGTCCTTCCGGTCTCTCAAAACTCTTACCTACTCAGTTCCATGACTTTGACTGCAAAGGAAAATTTCCTTGCAAAGAAAGGAAGGTGTATGCTTATGTTTTTGAAAACTATTTCTAGCTTTTTTTCTTTTTTAAAAACTCTCCTGTTCCCATACCTATATACTTCATTTAATTACAGAAAGCGTTGAGTTTCACATTTAACACCCTGGTTTCAGTGGGGAAGCTTTACTGATTCTTAGCATTCCTGGAAACACAGCAAGAAGATACAGTTATATTTCCATTTGCCTGGTTTTCAAAAGGCTGTATCTAGGGCACCGATATGAGAATTGGAACAGAGCATTCTGAGGATTTAAGGGTAGGAGGTCCACACTCAGTCAATATCTCCTCAGTTTATTTGCTTAAATTTCTTTTATCAGCATCTAAGGAAATGTATGTTTGCATTCAAGTTCAGAAAAAGATCATGAATTAACACGGAGCTGGGAGCTTTTCTGTCTCCTCTACTTAAAAGAAAATGTAGTACTAGAGGGGTTGTTTTTGATTTTCTTCTTTGGGTCAGCATTTTGGTACCTCCAATTTTGATGATTCCCATACTTCTGACTCCTGAAATATAAGATATACATACAGCCTCTACAGAAGCTCTCCTGGAAGTTTAGAATTCAACTTAAGAAATCCCCTCATGCTTCAGTCTCCCAGAATTTGCTAAACTTTGACCATACTATGAGCTTATTAAATGTTTTTTAACCATCTAATTTATAATATCTAAAATTTTTTTGGAATGTGTCAACATGTGAAACATGTTCTGTAGTTGCACTTTTTTGTTAGAACCGTCTGCTCACCAATAATGACATGGACACTTATTATTAATTATGGAAGCTGGGCCAATAGCTTAGGTTTGTTTCTAACTAGCTCTTATAATTTAAATTAACCCATTTTTTATTAATTTACTTTCTGCCTTATGGTTCCCATACCTATATACTTCATTTAATTATAGAAAGCGTTGAGTTTCACATTTAACACCCTGGTAATGAGTAGTGGAGGACAAGAGCAGTGGGGGAGAATCTGACCAACATTGGATATATACATGAAATTGTCAAGAATAATCTACAGCATATTTGTGTATGGAATTGTACAAAAAGATACATGAACTAAAATACTTTTTATATATCAAAGATTATATATAAAATTGTCCATACCAAACATAATTTTTATTTGATTGTTTATAGTGTATATTCCAACATTTTATTGAGAAAGTATTGCATATCTGAGCAAGCTTTATTGAACACATTGTGGAATAATCTTTTTGTACACTGTTAAGATGTGTCACTTTGACTGGCTTAATAAAAAAGCAGCTTTACAAAATCAGTATCTCAATATGGAACAGGACTACAAGAGAGTTCCAGGAGAGTCAGGACTGTTATTTAAAGAAACTCTGTCTCGAAATACCAAATCAACAAACAAACAAAAATCAGATCAGCACAAGATATTTATTGCCAACACTTTAATATCATACATTAATGGGTTTGCCAGTTCACTCAGGAGGAACATGGGCTGGGGTAGGGACTTGGAGCATCCCGGAAGTGGAGCATGTGAAGACAGCCTTCTGGTGACCTATCTTGGTTATCCTTAGCAGGATGGAGCTGGGCCAGGCCAGGTACCTGAGCAGCTCCTTTGTGTAGTCCACACCCAGATTCCAGTCATCCCTCCTGCATTTTCCTTCTTGATCTTCCTATGGGCCATCAGAGTTGTTGCCATGGTTACTTGTCATCTTCACACTGTGTTTACAGCCTTCTATCAGTGCAAATCTTTCTGCTGGTGATCTTGTCACAAGCTAAATGCTATCTCTAGTACTTCTTATTGGCCAGATATTGCCATCAGTGTGAGTTCTATGCTAGAATTTTGAACAAGTTAGCTCATCATTTGAGAAATTCATGTTATGATATTTTTCCTTTAGCAAGCCCCAGGTTGGCCTTATATATCAAATACTGCCTGGTACAGTTTTCTTGGAACTAGCAAGGCAGTAGCTTTTCCAGAGGTCATTTGGATATGAATGCAGCAAGCCTGTGTCACTGGAACACAGATTTCAATCAGAGTCATACCCATAAAAATACTCCCAAAGTTTGGATGCAATGAAACGGGAGAAGGATTCTGTTTAATTCTAGCTCATGCTGATAAGAAGTAAAAGATAAAGGAGTTCAGAGCCCAGGCTTTGCAACTTTGCACCCTAGACCGTTTGTTTGCCTTGGTCTCAGACCACAGTCCCCCGTCATCTACTGCCTTTCTCTTCCTTTGTGAGGATTTCTTCCCACAGCCTTCTAGTGGGATCCTTGCCACCATAGCTGTTTTTAATGCTCCTGGGGTAAATGGATTCCATTGATTTTCGCTATTGTGTAATAATGAAAGACTGAAGCAGACTGTTTACCCAATGCTAAAACACTGGTTTATGGATTTTAAGTGAATTAAGTCATTAAAATGTAGCATCATCCCATCTGCTAGGAAAGTCCATCTGCGCTGTGAAGGAAACCAAAGCCCAAAACGTCAAAGCGACTTTCTTGAGGACCATGCTGTTGTTAAGTGACAGAAGCAGGGGCCTAGGTCTAGGGTGCAAAGTTGCAAAGCCTGGGCTCTGAACTCCTTCATCTTTTACTTCTTATCAGCATGAGCTACAATTAAAACAGACAGACAGACAAACAAACAAGCAAATCTCATCATTTGTCCTAGGCTTGTCCCCTTGCCTCAGACTCCCTGGTATCGGGATTGCATCAATGGCTGGTTTACAGAGAATGTTTAAGAAGATTCTTCACGGAATACTTCATTCACCCCACTTATCCTACAAACCTTCCCCTAGAGATCCATTTGCCAAAACGAAAGAAAAAACAAACTAGATGAACAATGTAAAAAAAGAGATTAAAATGTAGTCTTTTTAGTTCTTTTCTTTTCCCTCCATCATTCATCTAGTCAAATGTGACAAGCTAGATTTAAAGATTTTGACATCTTGGGGCTGGAGAGATGGCTCAGTGGTTAAAAGCATTGCGTGCTCTTCCAAAGGTCCTGAGTTCAATTCCCAGCAACCACATGGTGGCTCACAACCATCTGTAGTGAGGTCTGGCGCCCTCTTCCGGCCTTCAGACAAACACACAGACAAAATATTGTATACACAATATATATATATATATATTGACATCTGGGTACCAAATTGGGACTCCACTCCACAAGGCCATCAGCAGTAAAAGGAACATATGGTCTATCCCTGCATCCTTTAATGAGTAGAATTCCGCCACACAAGTAATGCTTAAAACAGTTATCAGAAAAGACAGGTATAGAAAAGAGAGACTTTGGTGATGAAATAAAAGTTTGAAAAGTCAGTGGCATCTCAAGCAAAGCTGTTGAGAACTTTTGCAGAATATGTATTGAATAACAGTTATGGAAACAATGAGTCTAACTTCCAGATGTGGAAACACAAACGGCTGGAAATCTTGTGAAGTTTATGGTGGGCATCAATAGAGTATGGTGTATCAGGTCTAATGTGTTTTAGTCTTTTTTCTTTAACCAGAACTCAGAATGTATTATAAGCCTCTTATATTTTCCTCATTAGCTATGGATTACAGCCACCAAGCAAGGGGTGAGAGCTGGAACATTCTTTTGGTCTGTGTAAGTTACCTTTATTTTGTCAGTGTTTATAAAACTACAGTTAAGGTTCGATTTATGAAACATCAAATTTGGTCAACTTCATTTCAGCTAAATGTAAACATGGTAAGTTAATGAGAATTTATTGATTCAAAAATAACTTTTCAGGTATTTTTTTTCAAAGGTTCTTTCTCTGTCTTTTTACTTCCCTTTCTTGCCTTCTCTTCCTCCTCTCTCTCCTTTCTTGTCCTGTCCTCTGGTTAAGGGTGATTTTCTCTTAGACCTACTCTTTAGATCTTTTATCTGGTTAACCTTTAGTATGGCAGCTTTTCACCCAGGAATGTGTATTTCTCTTAGACTATTGCTGTAGTTTCTGCCATCACTCTCTAAATATACTGCAAACTACTGTGGTTATTTTGTTTATATTTATTTATTTTGCTTCCCAACTTTAAACACATTGTGTAGCCTCAGGCAGGTGGGAAGCTGATGGAATGGTCTAGAGTCTGGAAGTTCTCCACAGTAGACCAGGGTAGGGAAAACCTCCATTTTTACCCTGTTTCCCACCAAAAATTTCAAATTTTTCCAGTAAAAAAGTGGGACGGCTTATCGCTGCTGAAGTAACTGGGAATTAATAATTGATGTTTTCAGGCTTTCAAATGAAATTTACCTGATAAAACTGTCAGCATGTTGATTATTTTCAAGGCTCCTTAAATGATAAAAGGGGTCTGGTTCGACGTTAAAGGGGATTTTATTCCTGGTGTGATCTTTCCACTTTTTTTTTTTTCTAACCACCTAAGGCTATTTCCATGGCTGCTTTTTTATGCTTTCACGAAAACTCTGGGCTATTCTGCTAGCAGCAGTGTGCTGAGCGAGATCAATCATGTTAAGATGGATCCAGAGCAATGTTTTCTATAGACTCCAAATTCAGGGACAGAGATCAGATTTAGATTCAGATTCAGATTCAGATTCAGATTCAGAGGGTTCAGTTAAAATTGTTTTGGGTGACCTGAAGCTAAGACGGTGTCAATTTAGAGAGGTTTTTTTTTTTTTTTTATCTTTTCTNTTTTTTTTTTTTCTAACCACCTAAGGCTATTTCCATGGCTGCTTTTTTATGCTTTCACGAAAACTCTGGGCTATTCTGCTAGCAGCAGTGTGCTGAGCGAGATCAATCATGTTAAGATGGATCCAGAGCAATGTTTTCTATAGACTCCAAATTCAGGGACAGAGATCAGATTTAGATTCAGATTCAGATTCAGATTCAGATTCAGAGGGTTCAGTTAAAATTGTTTTGGGTGACCTGAAGCTAAGACGGTGTCAATTTAGAGAGGTTTTTTTTTTTTTTTTATCTTTTCTCTTTTAAAGAAGTCTCTGAGTCCAGGGATAAGTACAGCCATGATAGAATTGATGCAGCTTAATGTAAGTGACGTGTCATTTACCAAGTTAGTCTTCCACGGCTCAGGTTTCAACCCTTGGCTCTCACCGATGTATGTGGGAATTCTGTTGTGCGACTCTTTCGCCTAGCAGAGCAGAGAGGACCCAACAACATAATTAATACTTAGTCTGCACCCTTACCCCCCTGGGATTGTCGCAAAGCTTCCTTGAAAAGGCCCAGTGTTGTGGCTTTGAATGACAGTTTTCTCCACCCATTTTGAAACCACTTATAATAAGGTGGCTTTTGTGCGCTCCTAAGATGCCTTGGCTTCTCTAGCTTTCTTTTATCTCTGTGTCCTGGAAGTGAGTGGGCTCATTAACTCCCAATCCTCACCCCTTTGAAGCTTTTTATAGCTTTGTGAAATATGATCGGGCTTCCCATTTTTACAGGGAATATATATCAAGGGTATCTGCATAGAGTCCATTTTGAAAAATTTTAAATTTAAATAGAACCAGATTCAATCCGTAGGTTTAGACTTTAAAGGTCACCCTTTAAGCATGGTTCTTCATTGCAGTCTAGAATTTTATTCTTGCTTCTTAGATGATAGCATTTCATTTCAAAATAATCACCAGCTGATACTGTATTTCATTCCTTTGTTTCAATTCATTCTCAGAGGCAATAATTCCCATTGTATACTAATGTTTAGACTGAATACAATTTAGGTTGGCTACTTATGAGGCTACTGACCTTGGATATATAACTGAGCATCTCAGCAAATCGGAATTATCAAAGGGCACTATGGAGACAGATCAAGTTATCTTTTTTAGAGAGCTTTATTGGTACATAGAGAATAGCCAATAACCAGCATTTTTTTTTTAAATTCTCATTTCTTTAAACACTGACTAAACAATGTAGCCCCTTATCACTAACTACCTCATTTAGCCTTTTATTTTTCTGGTTTTCAGTTTCCTTTTTTGTGACTCTGTTTTATGCACTTAGTCTCCAGATTAATTCCTTTTCAATCAGTGGTACTGACATCAATGACACATGCACTATTTTCCTTGCTGCTTAGATACTTGCTGCTCTTGATCAATTTATTTACAATTCTTTGCCCTGTATTTGAAACACTAATAGTTAAGGACTAAAGGACCATTTTTTTTTAATCTGTGAGGTTATTTCCAAAACACATAGACAACCTTAGAGACCACGTTGCCCAATTCCTTGTTTACAACATTAGGACTTAGAATTGTTAAACGCTGTGCTCAAGGACACACTAAAGATAGACACTGGGACCTCCCAAGTCTTCGTTGTAGCACACACAACACTGGGCGAGGGCAGGGGAAACCATTACTCAAGGAATGATAAAATGATCTGCTTTTCCATCCCAAGTAGAGGGCAATGACTCCTCCACCATCGTTCTTTAGGTGGGAGAATTTTGTTTCTTCACTTTTATATACAGGCCTTAATTTCAATGTACCTTTAATATACATTTCGTGAATGGACGGATCCTCTCTATAGACCTAGAAGCCCAGTACATGATTATATAAACTAGAATTTTTCTTTTTTAGTATAACATTTTATTAACTTTTAACTCCTTGATAATTTCGTATGTTTGATGGTATTAACTCTCACCCTCTTTCCAACTTCTCCCAGATCTACTTCTCTCTTCCCCCACCTACCCAACTTCATGTCTTTTTTTAAAACCTGCCTACCAAGTCCCCTTGATGCTGTTATGCTGCCCTTGTCCTCATAGATGTGGGGCTCTCCAGCTTGGCTGACCTACCAGAGGCCACAACCTCAAAGAGAACTGACTAGCTCCCTCAGAAAGCTGTCAGTTCTCAGTAGCTCCTCAGTTAGGAGTGGAGGCTCCTCCCTCCTCCGTGCTAGAACATGGATTGGCTTGATCTTGTAAAATTAGCATGTTCTTAAACTCTTTCTATGACCCAGGAACTGTTTTAAAGTGCTTTCCATATATTATCTCTTGGAAACCTTCCGATAACCTTATGAACAGGTACTGCTACCAGCATTTTGCAGGGGCATCAAAAGACAGGTACCTTGCCAAAATCTCATCACCAGTGCTTATGGGAATTAGGATTCAAACCCAGGCATTCTGCCCTCCGGGCTGCTGTCTTTGATTCTCTAGAACTGTTCATGTGCCCCATTCAGCAAGGGTGTTAAAGGGTGAGCATTCTTAGCTTCACACGTGTTCTGTCACCTTGTATTTCTCCAATGGCGTCAGGAGTGGGTTCATCAGAGTCCATCTGTGTGCTGTGACAGTACGCACACAAAGCAGTTTTCAGGTAACAAGGAAAGGCCAAAGCATTGGTTCTTTTTGTATATAAGTTAGGAAAGAATTCAAAACCTGCCATTAAAATTATTTTGTTTGGATACAACAGATTCCTAAGGTTAAAGGATTAAATTCCTTAAGTGATTAACCTGACTTTGCTTAGTCTATTTGTGTTTCACTCGTAGGACATAATAAGCAAGGCCACACTTATTCAATGTCATTGGGATATGTTTAGGGCAGGGCTTATTTTCCAGTCAGCATGGTTTTCTAGTCCTGGAGGGCATCTCTTGATAGAGAGGTGGTGTCAGAGCCTGAGAGGAGAGCCAAGTGGAGCTATTGGGATGGACAGTGGTGGCAGGCATAGTCATTGACCATGTTTTCGGGGACTTATCTTTCTCCCAGACCTCTCACTGATGTTGCCGAGAGTAGAGATCTAAATTGGCCACCCAATAATTTGCATCACCACGTTGAAACTAGTGTTACTTTGGATTCATTTTGAATTTGCCTCCATGGCCTGATCTTAGAGCAGAAGAACATTTTGTATTCCTTGTTTGGAAAAAAAAAAACACCCAACAACAAGTGATTCTTTCTCAAGTCAAAATATTGCTTAGCTTGCGAACCTTCTAACGGCACTCAGCCCAGGATATCATCCTGTGTTATCCAAGAGCTCCTTGTGCTATTGCCAGGCCTAGGGTAATTATGTTCAACAGAGGAATGGTAACTTAGACACAAAATCCTTTGTGGATGAAGATTATACCCCTTTTGTCAGTCTCATAATTATATGTGCCTGCTCTTGACAGCAGAGCTAGAAGCTAGAAGAAAATGTCAAGAGTACCTTCACTAACCCATTATTTTATAGAGGAGGAACTTGAAGTTTGGGGTTAGATAATGCTTTCAAAGTTATAGCTATTTGGAGGTGGATGGATATCTAACTGTGATCATTGGTAAAATAAGATTTATTTTTAGTTTTGAAAATTTTTTTTTAAACATTTGCTCTATGTTAGGTACTTTGTGTGTGCTCTGTCCTTGCTTTATTTCACTCCGCTCTACAACTGGTGTGCAATATTCTTTGTTGTTACTGTTGTCATTCTGATGGGCAAACAGAGGCTCAGACAGGTCTGGAGGCTTCGAGGTCCTCAGAAGTCAGATTGCCAGCAAGAGGCGGATGCTGGAAGCCTTCTGCCACAGCAAAGGGCATGACCCATCAAACAACAATGGTTTTAAAGCCAGGGTCCTTTTAGCTTGTAGCAGAGTTTCTGATCAGCAAGATAGGTCCTTCGCTTTAGTCATGAATCAGAGTTTCCAGTCCAGTCATTCATAGAGGGGGTTGAGCAATAAACTAAGTTAGGGGTGGAAATGAACTCTAATTCCAAAGAGGGCCCTTCATTGCAATGAAGTGGAAACAGATGGTGGGGAAGAGAGAGAGAGTGCTGGCCTGGGCGTTAAGAGCAATCATGTTTGGGGCTGGGTTTGTGGAAATGCAACCTAAGGATTTGCTTTATTTTTACGCCCTTACAGGACCATCCCTCATGAACGGAGAATCTTAACCATCCTGCAATGGCTTT
Source organism: Bramus lutescens (assembly GCA_001685075.1). NCBI lineage: Eukaryota > Metazoa > Chordata > Mammalia > Rodentia > Cricetidae > Bramus > Bramus lutescens. The sequence goes on from LOEQ01001626.1 coordinate 264,420, forward strand.
CACTGCCAGACAATGAGAGGTATCTGTCTGTTCTCGTCTGTCCTTTTCTTTCTTCGGGACTTTTCCATCTTGGGCACAACACTAGATGGACCGTGACATAGAAGCACAGCCAAGGACTGATGTTATTAAGAGTCTCGTGGTTATTAAGCTTTATTTCCTTAAGAAGTTTTGAGTTACTGGGGGCCATTTCAACAAATGGCTGACTCCAGCTGTTAATCTTGGTGGCTTCAGTGGACCTGAGGCTTTGATAAAGGAATCCAGCAGCTTCATCATGGTATTTGCATATGTGTTATCATGTTTTGCCTCCTTTATTTCCATCCCACTGCCTTCCGTAGCCCTCGACCTCCCTGTGCCCTTGAAGGTTCATTTATTTATTTATTTATTTATTTATTTATTTATTTATTTATTTATTTATAATGTGTGTGCTGTAGGTTGCTCTATGTAGCCCGGCTTTGACTCTGGTTCTGATTTTCCCACAGGCCTTCAGTTTATGCCTTCTATTCTGAGCAGCCCGATTTCTCTGGACACAAATATGGTCCTTTTGGCCCTGAGGTTAGTAGTTTATCATCTGCCTGAGGAAAACCCATGTTCCCAGGCCACCGAATTTCCAAAACCTTACTTCAGGATTTGCACAAAGTCTGGGAGTTTTCAAACCTGCAAGGCATAAACAATGTCAAATCATTTTAGGACTAGAAACTTAAAAAACAAAAACAAAACAAAGAAAACTTAAATATACTTGTTTCTCTTACAGGAACTTCCTTTCAGATTGCTTGGTATAGAAACATATCCTAAACACGGTATTATGAGGAAAGGGGGGACTTTGAGCTGTGAAGGTATTAGTGGAACATCGTGAAGGATTTGCACCCCCCACCCCCGTGGGATAGGACAGAGGGATCTATGAAACCTCTGGGATGCAAGACATCACAACTGGGTTTTAACAGCTTTAAAATGCTTACACAGTTCATAAAGGGGAAGTTATTTCACCATCTCCAGTAGCCTGAGCATGTGTGATTAAGCTGACATGTGGCATAGAGAGACACATTCTGCGGGGTATTTGGACATATGTGTTCGTAGTGTGGAACCATATGCACTCCCCAAAGGTAAACTGAATTGTTAAATGAGAGCAAAGCCCTGCTGGAGGCCTGTGGAACTGGTGGTACCATGCTCACACTTAGCCACCCCAGTAGAAGGCAATCTGTTAGTGAGGTACAGATCACTGTGACGTCACGTGCAGGAAATGGTTGCCTATTACTGTTTTCATTCATCGGCGATGGAATTCTTCCTAACGTTTCAGTATAGATTGCTTGAAACATGATAAAAGTCTACAAGTCAAAATCCTAAAATATTTTAGATTTTTTCTATTTTTTTCCCATGGGTCACAGAGGTTACCACAACAATGGGAAGCTTGATTTGAGCTGAGGAAATTATTTTAAAAAGCTTTTGTTGATGGGTGCTATGTCCAGTTGGAAGCCTGTGATGGCACAACGGCTCTAACTAAATTCACTGTGTCCAGCACACGGATGTGTCAGTGATACAGACAAACGTGTCTTGATTTAAGCAGCTTTAAACAAATAGCTCTTTGTCTAAACAAAGGCAGGGAATATGAAGAAGCCATAAATGGATTTTTGAATGCTTTAACATCAATTCAGTGTTTGGTCATTTTTTTTTAAGCACTAGAAACTAGTAACTATGTGAACCCATTCATAGTTGGTCTTGAATCTCGGAAGTCGTTTAAATCCTGGGCTCTTTTATCCTTTTGATGTTCAAGCATTATTGTGTTATTATGAAACACAAATGATAAAACAAGATAAAGATCTGCATACATGAGACACAAAAAGTAAGGATGGCTGTTTTATCTTTGGGAAGTTTTTTTTTAAGTTAATCTAAAATGAACTAAAGGAACCATATTTTATTAAAATGAAAAAAAAATCCACCCCACTAAACACCTAACTAGTTCCATGTGCTCTATTAAAAAGTCAACTTTGTCTGAATAATATCCTTTAAAAGAAAAAAAAACAGGAATTGATATTGATATGGCCACTCTTTTGAAAGTTGAGATCGGTGCTTAAAGATATTTGGGGCTGTTTTGGTTCCTTGGCAAATAAAGGATTTGTGTTAGATTCCCAGACCATGAACCTTCTTCCAACAGAACCACCCAACCTTCCCACAGAAGAGGGGATGAGTGAAGCCACCTATCAATAACTATGTTCACATTACAGGAAGCATCATCTATGTGGCAAGAGCTGGCTCTTAACAATACACATGAATTATCACACATTTGATACCTTAAATCATATGGCTTAGCAGTAAGTGCTCTTTCCCAGGGACATCTTTGGGTTTGTGAGGTGTGGTTTCGTTACAGCTACCTTGCGAAAGCAGGTATATTTTGAGTAAGAAACAACCCAGTTGTTCTGAAGTGCTGAGCAATGACGGAAGCAAGGTGTAAAGTGCTTTAATTTGGCATAATGATGGTTTCTATGTCCATAATTGCTTATAAACATATAAGCCTTTTCTCCCCATAGTATTTTTGAACTAAGAGTTGTAAGTATTCTCATTGTGTTCTTTTCAGTATCAATACTGCTTGCAACTGGAGTTTTCTTCCCTATCTGTTGGGTAAACATTATTAATTGCATGCCTAAGAATATATGATAGCCTGCTCACATTTTTCTCATAAAGAAAAGGACATTTTCAGATTTTTAACTATCTTTTGTTTTGTTTTGTTTGAGACAGGGGTTCTCTGTGTAACAGCCCTGACTGTCCCGAAACTCACTTTGTAGACCAGGCTGATCTCGAACTCACAGAGATCTGCCTGCCTCTACCTTCCAAGTGCTGGGCTTAAAGGTGTGAACCACCACCACCCAGCTCTACTATTTTTCATATGGTTCTAGTTACTTCTACTAAAATCAAGACAAAATGGTTTTGTGCTTTTAAAATAAAACCAAAGCAAGTCAGTCAAACCTTTCTTGAGTCATAAGTGTGAATGGCTTATATACATATTTATTATAAACATATAAATGTACATTTAAATGCATATATATGTACATATACACAGTCATGTTTCCTTATAGATCTTAAGTATGCATGAGAGTATACACTAGGGGAAAGGTTATTTTTTAAAATGCATACCATTTTAAAAAAAATAAGAAAACACTTGCACTTGAAATTTAATTGGAATAATTCTAACTAGCAAACAGCTATATGGCACAGTAAGAGAAATTCAACTGAAGTTTGTGGTTTGTTCGCTTAATAGTTGAGCACACTTGTTTTTCGGGGTGAGTCTCAAAAGCTGTTAACTGAGACGGCCAAACACGGGGCTAACAGTTTCGAGAAATGGCGTACTGCTCCTGGTTTCCTAGTGTAATGGTGAATGTTCAGAATATGCTTGCTTTTGATTATTGGCACAATCTTTTTTCTCTTTGACCTCTGCTTCCCTTGTGACCTCTTGTTCGGCTGCTCTTCTGGGCCTAGAGGCAGAGCTTTGGCTGGCTGGTCCCTACCTTCAGATGGGAAAGAATCCTTCTGAAAAGCAGGGACAATCGCACCTCCTCTCTCCCATCCTCTGAATAACCTCAGGCTAAAACTTCTAAATTCAGGCTGAAGTATGGCTGGTCAGTGAAAAACTTAGCTTTCGTCTACCTCTAACATTTGAAGAAAGAGAAACATGCCTTTGTCATGACTGGATGAAAACTCAGTTGGCTTAAACTCCGTTCCTTCTGCTCTTCTAACCTGCTGCAATTGGAAGGGTTCTCTCTGGGCGTCTTTGGAATGTTGGAGTCTTTTGCAAATGGCCTAGAGTTTGATGGGCAGATTTGAGTGCTCGCGGAATGTACTCGGTGACCATGACATGGAAAAAAAAAACCCTCTTCCTTTTCCTGCTCTTCTCATGGAGATTTTCCTAAACTAGAAGCATTTAAAGCAAAGCAAACCAAACCAAAGTCTACGGGGCTGTGACTTTCGACTGCTCTGCTGGAGAGAGGGTAAGACAGAAGAGAGGTGCTCTTGCAGCCGCTCGCTTGCCCTGGGAATGGAGCAACCGCATGGCAGTTGTTCCTCTTGGTGACACTAACGCTGTTGTCTTTCTGCCCCTGCCTGCATCCCCAATGGCTCTTGGAACAGTCCTGCCAAGAGATAAGGTAGCTAGGTAGAGTCAGGGCCTGCTGCTTTGATTCACCTTTGCACCATCAGCAAATCAGGGGCTGGTTTTCTCCAGCACCGGGGCCTCTTCTTTCAATTGGTGGTTAGATGGTACCACTCTCTGGATTTCCATACAATACTTAGGGAATCACTATTGCCTCAGGCAGGGAGCCAGCTTCCCATAGCAAGACTCTGAATGGAGCCTTTCTTCATCTCTCTACCATGATGAAGAAATCTCAGTGACTTTTCCTAGTTCGAATTTTCAAAGAGGATTTCTAAACACGCCATCCTGTGCTCCTCTTTCTTGCTGAAAGTCCTGATGTGTACGAGTTCATTCAGGACCCATGGGGACTGTTTATTATTTCTGTTTCATTTTGTCCTTGGTTGAACATGCAAGCTGAGAGCACTCTGATATATTTGGTAGTGTGACCAGGTAGATGTCAATCAGTCACTGAATTGGAACCACCTACACGAACCTTATTGTCATCTTGAGGTGACCAAGTGACTTTGACTCTGGTTACAAGCTAGCATTCCATGCACAGAGAGCTTTCTGTAACCAAGGGACAGTCTATTTAGAGCCCAGGAGTCATGCAGCTTGCCTAATGTCACTTGCAGATGTATCCAAATACAGGCTTTTCAGCCCAAAGCACCTACTTGACTCTGAAATTATATCCTGTGGTCAGCAATGAAGCTGGAACCACATTGAGACCCAGGTCAGAGGCTTCTCTCTATAGAGGGCCCTGAATCACCTCCCATCCCAATGTGTTCTTCCTTAAGGAGAACTTAGTTCTTCCATCTCAGACTCTGCTGACCCCAGATGGGAAAGTATGAGCTTTACTATCTGGCCCAGGGGGACAGACGACTTCTGAGTGTAGACATCTCTATCTGCCAGCACAGGAGTGTAGTTATGGCTCACCTCTTACTCCGGCTAAGAGACCTAAGAGGAAAGTTGCCCCTAAGAGGAGACAGGAAAGACCAGTTTCTCCTCCAAAGAAAAGAAGAAGGAAATTGCATAGGATGGATCATTATGCAGCGGAAGCTCGTCAGGACAAAGTAAGTTTATCTACTGTTCCAAACCTCTGTGGCGGGCAGGTCTGGCTTGAAGGCTGCCTTTGGTACCTTGGTTTGAAAACAGTCCGGGTAAGGTTTCAGAAAACTGGTGCAGTCCTTGGCTTTGAGTCCAGGGCCATCTGGTCCATCAGGGGTTAACGGTGATGTGAAGACATCTTGAACTCTCCTTACAACAGGAAAAAAAAAGGAGTCTTTATAAAGTTAGTTGACTCCACATGGATGTTGCCATTTAAGCTGGAGGGACAGCTTGGAGGGCTGTTGTTTCTGCTTGGAAAAAAAAAGTCACTGTGGCTTGTGGTACTGCCTCTTGAGAAGATTCTCAGAAGGTAGTGGGGGTGTGGTTTTTTTTTTCTACAACAATGTAGATTAGAAGTCGACAGAATGCTGACTTACGTGAGTGGTGTCTACTTTCTGAGACCAGCAGAGGTCTTTGTGGCCAGGAGAATAGTTGAGACAGCAGGAAAGAGAAAATGATGGGCAGACAGAGCGTCATGTTTTTCTCAGAGTGATAGTAACTAGATTTACTTTTAACAGTTACATTCAAAAGAACCTTCTGCTTATTCATTTGAAGGTTTTCCCCAAACCTTCAAATTCCTCTGAGGCATATTCTTCTTTATGAACCTGATTGCTAAGAAGTAGGTTCTGGATTTTTACCTGACTTGTCCCATTGAAAAGGGGAAAATAGCTCAGAGCCAAGGATAGACATGTGTTATGCATTTTGTGTTTCCATGTCTAGACACGGATCTTGGAGGACAGTGTGTGTTTCTCAGACAAATACGGCTTAGACTCACATCTGTTAGTCCCTTCAGGTTTTGCGGCACATCTCATTGTGCAGCTTTCAGTTGTGATTTGGAATGCTGTCTCCTGTCATGAAGAAAAAAGGCTGCTGCCTCGTTTCATGAATGAAACGGTACAAGGAAAGGTCTTGAATCACCCAAGAAGATTCAAATGGCAGAGGTCATAATGTATTTGGTTGGAAGTGATGCTCAGGTCTCTTGTTTTCATCTTGGTTATCTTGGATGTATGTGTGTGTTTGTTATTTAAGTTGTAAAATTCACCTAAACTATGAGGTTTCATAAAAATCTTTCCGTTTCATCGTCAGATGAGTCTAGGGAGGCGATCCGACGTATGCGTGGGTGCTCAGGACTCCTGTTGAAGATACAGTGGGAGATGGTGGATAAAGTTTCTTGGGCTTTGGAAATGTTCCTTGGAGAAGAATCGGGAGTTTGTATTTCATTAGTCTAAACAGAACACATTCTGTGGTTCGTTTTTGTTGTTAGGAATCTTGTTGATTCTTATTTAATCTGTTTGTAAAGAGGAGGTTGAGAAGCAGTAACCTGCCCTTAGGACAGCTTCACTTGCAGGCAGTTGGTTGCTCTCTAAGGTCGGCATTTAGGGTCTTTGGAACAAGGATGAATCCTATTTCATTAATGATGTCCTAATTCATTTCCCAGGAGGAGGTGATGGTTTTAATCTCTAAATTTAGTGCTTTGTGAATCCCTCAGCCATTCTCTTCTCTCTCTCTCTTTTTTTTTTGACATAGTTTATAGTTGGGTGATTTTACACAAGGAACAAGGGTTCCCACTCTCTGTCTGACCGTCTGTTCAGTTCTTTCTTAGGAAGGAAGGAAGGAAGGAAGGAAGGAAGGAAGGAAGGAAGGATTCTTTTCCTATTCACTCTTAGAACTCTTGGACTTGAAGACTGCATTTACATTTTAGAAAAGCCATTTTGCGCCTCAAAAAGAATTTGCCTCAGCAATTCGTGATATTTTCACATCAAAACATTCAAAAGGGATGGGATCAGGAGAGCTTTTTATTTTTTTCCATTAAAAAAGATGTGGGAAATAGTGGGGAAATATTCCCTAGACAAAACTCTGCCTCTGGGCCAGATGTTTTCTTTCCAGAATGTTCTAAGGGTAGAAGATCTGTGGAAATCGAAAGGTAAAAATACATAAATAAGTTTGTGAGGACTAACTTGCTTTTTACAGATGACAAATCCCCTGAGGGAGATTGACAAAACCGTGGGGCAGTTAATGGATGGACTGAAACAGCTCAAACTGCATCGGTGTGTGAATGTTATCTTTGTTGGAGACCATGGTAAGGCTTCATTTCTATTCTTTGTTATTAAGATAGAAGTTTTGCAGGGTGGTGGTAGCACAGCCCTTTAATCCCAACACTCTGGAGGCAGAGGCAGGTGGATCTCTGTGGTTTGAGACCACCCTGGTCTGTAGAATGAATTCTAGGACAGCCAGGGCTACACAGAGTAACCCTGTCTCAAACAAACAAACAAACAAACAAACAAACAAACAAACAAAAAACTAGAACAAAAAACCAGAACAAACAATTGAGAAATTTTTTGGGGTGCTGAGAAAAGGAATCGTTGCTCTCAGAATCCAAGGTTCTGTTCTTAATTTCTTTCTTTTTTTTTCTTTTATTTTTTTAATTGCTTCAGGATAGGGAAAGAAGTTAAGTCATGATACAACAGTTAGAGAGACCCAGATATTTCTGCATTCTCATGTTCTTTGCAGGAGAGGCCTTTCTGCAAAACTCTGTCTCCTGTTGCAATGTTGCAGACATCTGATACATGATATTAATGACTTCCTCTGGGACTTCTGCATAGCAGGTGATAGTCTCTTGCCTCTGTGAAGTCAAATGGTTTCCTGGAGTTCTCAGGGGGAGTTCAAAGCCTCAACACAGAACATCATTAAGAGAAAGAAGTAGTGTAGGAAGTGGCCTGCTCTCCCTCCCTTCTTTCTTCTGTGTGTGTGTGTGTGTGTGTGTGTGTGTGTGTGTGTGTGTCAGCCCTTTGCCTAACTTCTTCCAGATCCAACTCAATCTTTCTCAACTCCTCTTTTTTTCTTCTCTTTCTTTTTTCTTTTTTTAAAATAATCCACTAAGTGCAGTTTAAGCTACCCATATATTTATGACTCTGGGGCCATCTGTTGGAACATGGTAGACTTAACAGGGCACGCATCCTTAAAGAAAACCAACTTTCCCTCCCCTAGGGCTCATCAACTGTCAATAGCTCTTCAGTTAGAATGGAGGCTCACGATTCCTTCTCCATTCCATCATGGAAGTTGACTGTCTTCATCTGGTCCAGGCCATCGCAGGTGCTGTGAGTTCATCAGTGCAGTGGTCCTGTCATGTCCAGAAGATACTGTTTCTCTCTTGCCCCAGCTCCAGTCTCTAGCTCTCATGCTCCTTATCACCCTGCAACGGTCGCTGAGCCTAGGGGAAAGAGACGTGATATAGATGTTCCGTTTATGGCTGAGCATGCCACAGATACTTTCTTGCATTTTGACAAGTCGTGAGTTTCTGCATTAACTGTTGTCCATTGCACAAAGAAAATACCCGGATGAGATCTGAAAGCTGCATTACCCTATGGCTATAGAAACACAATGTTAGAGGACAGTTGAATACTGTGTCCTCTTAGCTGACTAATAAGTTCATCAGCCATGTATTCTTGGCCAAATTTACGCTACCAGACTTGTGCTTTCTCCTATAGAGGAAATCCAAGTAGAGAGTGATTGGTTACCCACATCACATTTATGCCACGATTACACCCATGGGGCATCTTGCCACACTGGTCATCGTTGTTCATTGAGTTCACAGCTGAGCAAGACTGTTTGACTCTTTATCTCAGCAGCCTACATAGCTCCTTCCAATACTATGCAATCTAGCTAGCTGCATATTCACTACTACTAACTTGACCTTCAGAGAACAGTTCTTTTCATAGACATGCAGACTCAGTTCTAGAGTGTGCAGCCTATGTTCTGAAACTATCAAACTGTGAACTACAACAACGACCTTGGAATTTGGGGCTGTTCCATCTAGTAGGTCTAGTAGAGCATTTAAAAAAAATCCAAATTGATTGACTTCTTCGCAGTTCTGTTATTACTAGTTAGTGAGTCTCCGTAGTCATATTTTGGCCCTTGAAATTTCATATCCAGAGCATTCTAGAAGATCTGAGAAACTGGGCAAGGGATAGGGGTTTGTGGGTGCTAACTTGCTTCCCTGAGTGGATTAAATGACACCCTCTGTAAAATCATTCTCTACTAGTCTGGCTTAGTGGAAAGCTGCAGACAGGGTGGAAATTGGGAGCTTGTGACACACTAATTCAATTTAAGTTGCCCAGAAGTGTGGAGAGCATTTACTCACAAGCTGGAGGCAGATATCTAAGAAGCGGATGGTCCTAGTGAGTCACATGTCGGAGCACCATAAAGGTCACACGCAGAGTAAAACCCTCTCTCAATGTAAAGACTGCAGGAATGAATGGACCCATTGGTTCTGGGAAGTCAGGGCACCTCTTTTTTGGAAGGCATCTTGCCTAGCATTTCAGGTGGGCCCTGGGCTTTGACAGAATGGATTTCTGTGGAGCTCAGGTTGCACCATGACTCTTATACAATCTGCCTCTGTGAATCTCAGCTCCCTCATCTGCAGAGTGAAAACTAGGACTCCACACTCCACACAGGGGACATCAGTCTGGAGGGGGAAGGAGGTAGATTCTAGAGATATCCCGGGCACATTTGCCTGATGCTCTCTGCAACTTAGGGAGGTTGCTCAGTGTTGGAACTACAGAAGATGTAATGTAGGAATAGAAAATTCTTTCCATCTTCTATTCATCTGTATATGGAGATTTTTTCCCTTTCTGGGGTAACGTTTTACTAGACCATGTAGCTGTTCATTATTTTAATGCTTTCATGTTGAAAGTTTCAGTGTTCAAAGAAAACACATGCTGGGAGGTGGCAGTGCAGGCCTTTAATCCTAGCACTCAGGAGGCAGAGGCAGGAGGATCTCTGAGTTTGAGGCCAATCTGGTTTACAGAGAGAGAGTTCCAGGACAGCTAAAACTACACAGAGAAACCCTGTCCTGGGAAAAAAAAATAAAGAAAAGACTTTTTAAAAAGTGCAATATGATTGTGTTATATTAAAATATGTTTTACTCCTTCGTGCTAGTTGATATTAAAAACTAAAAGAGAGTCAGTGAGATGGTTCAGTGAGGAAAAGTGTGTGCCGGGTGACCTGAGTTAGTCCATGGGACCTGTGAAAAGGTGCAGAGAGGACTGGCTCCATCGAGCTGTGCTCTGACCTCCCCATGATGACTGCACACCAGCAGTGAAAAAAATCTAGACAGAGAAGAAGAGAGAGCCAGGATCACCAAAAATGATAACTGGAATTTTACCAGATCTGGACCACTCTGGATTACATTTCTTTAAACCCTTAAGAACCTTTATAGAATCAGTTATTTTCCCTCTTAGAGGATATTACTGTACTAGATTGTGGCAGGCAGTTCAGTGGTCTCCCTTGATCCAAGGAGGATCTGTTCTGACTCCTAGTACATGTCTGCCATTGCAGTTGGCACTCTTCTGATACACCTGCCTGCCTTTTCTGATACACTTGTAATTAGAAGATACAATTGATAAATCAGACATAGTAAGAGATTAGCAACAATCACTAGTGATACAACATCAGTTAGGAGAGCATGCTGTGAAAAGTTATATGAATGTGATCTCTCTTAACTACTGTGCAGATACATTGGCTAAAAGTATGACTTATGTCTTGAGCAGAATGGAAAACAGGGTAGCAATCAATTTCATTATGCAGTTTAGAATGGCAGTTTCAAATTTGTAAGTTATTGGTTTTTGGAATCTCCCATTAATATGTTTTGGGTTGTTGCTTACCACAGATAACTAGAACTTCAGAGAGTCAAATCATTGGTGTTGGGTGACACCAGCTACACCATCAACTTCCACTGTTCTGGGTCAACATGTGCATTCTAAAAAATGTTAATAAAGATTTCAATGAGATTTAGCTCTCTAGAGCGGCTAGAGTTTATAACCTAAAGATTTAAATTAGTTCCCAAAATGTTGAAAATTTCCCTAGAAGGCAGAAAACAAATTTGAGGGTGGGAAAGAATATTGGTTGGTTAAAAAAAAAATTCCCTCACTTGACCTTTTCTGTGTGGCAGATGGTAACTTCCGGTTCTAATTATATTGTCTTCAACCTGTTTTTGCGCATTATTTTGGTTTTCAGTTTGGGCGGTCATTTGAACTGACTTTGTTTTTCTGTCCCTCATTTCTTGCTGCCAGTATTGTCAGCCACACCCAAGGCCAACAGTGAAGATAGAGTGAGGAGCTGTGGCTCTATCCTTAAGAATGGGGATGTGCTAGAAAGAAGAAGGATAGGAAGTGGCGTCATTCAAATATGTGTGTATGTGCGCCTGTGTGCCTGTGTGGGCGTGCATGTGTGTGTGTGTGTGTGTGTGTGTGTGTGTGAGAGAGAGAGAGAGA